>OZ007563.1:122390934-122748434 GCA_963931875.1 Pollenia griseotomentosa
CTAACTTCTATTTAGATTACTTTAATCCAAAACTTTTCGATGCCCATCTTTTACAAATTATCTATTTCTTGCTCTGAAAAATTAAGTTCAAAAAATCTCCATTAGAGACTTTCACAAATTTACGTTAAACTCAAAGCTGAAATGACGGCAAGCGAAGTAACTAAACCATTTGTAATGTTGCCGTGTTAACAATTTAATTAGTATGCTATCACAAATCGAAAAATGTTGCCAACTCAGTAGAGTTTTCCAACAATACTCAAAAGCCCTCTATTTTATTGATTTTAAAAAGTCTGTCTTTTTTTCCCTACAGCCATTTATTAAGAAGAAATTCTTTACGAATACACAGAAAGAAAAACACAAATTAAGTTTTTTATACATACTTTAAGTACAAGTCGTACTTAAGAATTAACGTACGAATAACACTAAAACGTACTTAAAACAATCCTAAAAGGGATTACTTTCGAAACTCCATTCCGAAATTTCTTAAAATAAGTACAAAATTCTTAAACCATTACAAACCCAGTAAAAACTTCGCCTACAAAATAATGTGTTGAGTAATCAGAAAAACATAAGAGCACTACTTACAATTCTACTGAAAGAACCAATGAATTTTACAAGGGATGTCCCAAAATGAACGCATTCAAAAGCAAGTCATTATTTTTTTACTTTAATACACCCAGAAAAAAGTAGTTATAGAAGTTGTTATACATGTAGTTATAGAAGAAAGCTACTAAATAATGAGTTAAAGAAGCTATTCATTTTGAAAAAGTAAGCGAAGTTTTTACTGGGAAGTGAGCTTTTAAATCTCATATAACTTATTAGTCTCATCTCTCAGCATTGCATTCTTTATGCGTGCATACGCTTGTGTTTAACAAAGTTTGTAATAGACACTACAACAACACCACACAAGTAGGTAAAAAAAAAACGATTCACTTGTTTTGTGTAGAAGCAACAGAACGATAAGAAAAACATACAGTATTTTCATGTCTAAAAAGTAAAATCAATTGTGAATAGGGTATATATAAGTTTGTCATTCTGTTTGTAATTTCTATAATGTTGATGTTAGACCCTATAAAGTATATATACTCTGGGTCCTTATGAGGAGCGAAGTTGATGTAACGATGTCCGTATGTCCGTCTGCCCGTTGAAATGGATTTTCCGAAGACCCCATATATGATGGGGGCCAGGTTATTATACATTTATGTCACATATGGTCCGGAATTGTTTGCTATTGAAATTCAGCAAGATCGGTCCACAAATGGCTGAGATATGAGTAAAAAACCACGACTGCCACAAATTTTTTCCTTTAAAGGTCCAATTAGACGTGACATTACCATACCAACAATGTATTACCAAAACGACATAAACATACCATACAAACCAATTCAATTTTGGTTTCTACGGTCATACAGTGGCTATGGTAATATAGTGTTGGTAATGTGTTTTTTTTTTTTTGATGTTTTTTTATGCCCTTCACTACAAGTGGTGAATTTTATTTGTTATGTGTTTAATTTTACGCATACACATACACATTAATATGACGCTTAAATAAAGAAACAAGCTCATGGACTCAATATATTTTAATTAAACGCTTCTTCAGTAAAAGCATTCGTAGCCGAGTTGTTAAGTTCTCTCCTGAGACTGATGATATTGCCAGTTCGAGTCGCATTTTTGTATGTTCTAAAAAACGATTTTAAGATTATAAAACGAATTTCATAAACTAAACTTTGGCAAAAGAGGAAACGGGCTTGGGTACATACAAACATTTCTTTGTTTCTTCGGCATGACGA
This sequence comes from Pollenia griseotomentosa, assembly GCA_963931875.1. Classification (NCBI taxonomy): domain Eukaryota; kingdom Metazoa; phylum Arthropoda; class Insecta; order Diptera; family Polleniidae; genus Pollenia; species Pollenia griseotomentosa. The sequence goes on from OZ007563.1 coordinate 122,392,725, forward strand.
AATGAAAAGTTGGCGTGGCTCAATTAATATTTATTTATACCTATCTAAAGAACGTTATTTATGTATATAACTTCTTGTTCTTATCTCATCATGGTGAAGGGTATATAAGATTCGGCATAGCCGAATATGGCACTCTTACTTGTTTTAGTTAATTATGTACATGAAATTTTTAAAGTAGAAAACATGTCGGACATGACGATGGTGTTTTATAAATAAAATTCTGTAAGGTGTAAAACGGGTAAGTAAATCAATGATACAAATATTCATCTTCTGTCTCTGGGATAAGTGTTTTAGGTAATAATCAATCCAATTTCACTTTCGGATTATTTCAAGTACGAGTTCGGGATTAAATCAATTTTATGAAACTTGAATCAAGCGCCTTTTAAGATTGATTCAATCGTAGTGTTACTTAAATCAATCTGATTTTCGCTTTGAAACCGCTTCGGATTGATTTAATTACGGATACGGAATGTAGAAATTCCAATAATGGTATATCGAAGGATATATGTATATTTATTGAGCTGCCGTTGCAACCCTTCCTTGTGTTCATGCGACACTAAGGTGAAATGAACAATGTCGGAAATCTTTAAATACTATTGCGAAACATTCAAGAGCTTCGCTTATATGGATACCAGGTTAAATAAACTCCTGGGATAACAAATAGCACATAAGCTTATCAAATAACTTGCAGACTTGCATAGTTGAGGTGGACTATTTCTTTCGCCAGGAAATGGTCCGGTTAACGGAGGATATACTCTCTGCTTAAATTCAACAGGGAAAAATCATTGCATTAAATTTTAATTATGTGTGGAAAGTGTCCGGTACGGACTCAAGGGAGTAGAATTGGTCTGAAATTTTTGGACGAGGATAACGAGGAAACTCTGCTAAATTTTCTATGTCAATGTCCGCAAATTCAGGTTATTATTTGGGGATACGTAGGAAATTATTGTTTATCTGCGTGAATGATCTACAATGGAAAGAACTTAAGTTTCCTCCTCTTTTCTTTAGAAAAACGAATTGGTGTATATGTATAGACACACCTGTGGAGTAGTCGGTCTTTAAGAAGGGTATTGTGGCTGTGTATCACAAAGGGACCAACTTATTGTCTTTTTGGATGGCTGTCTTTTTTAATTGCTGCTTAAGAAATTTAAATAAAAGAAATTTGTGAAAATTTTCTTGCGATATAAAAAATTTCTCCTACAAAAAGAGATTTTTTTTTAAGGTCTTGACAATACAAATGTTTAATTTTGTATCTAAATGAAAAGATTTATTTATTTATTAATACCAGAAAATACGATTTTTTTAAGTCATTTATGAAGAACTTTCTAAAAATGTTAATATTTCCAGAAGATTTATTAGTATAAAAAGGTGTAAATAATGGATACATTCTTTTTCTTATAAACAACTTTTAATCAAACTAATCAAATCCGTTCCAGTTACAAAAATGTAAAAAATTGCAATCTCTAAACTTTTAGAATTTTTATTAATATTAAATTTTTATATCCACCAGAGAAAGCCAAAAAGTTATATTTTTAATACTTCTAACCTATTCTTACTCCACCGAGCACGAGTACAGACAGGTATGAATACCAATAAGTATGAACATAAATAAGTTTGTATAGCAACCGGTATGAGTATGAACAAACAGGCATGCGTATGGATATTAGTATGAATGCGTATGAGTATAGGCATGTATCGATGAGTATCGACAAGTAACTTCAACAACTCGTATGGTTATTGTAAAGCAAGCAGTGTAGCCAGGACCTAAAAATGTTTGATGCAGATATTACTATTTTAAGTATTTTCCAAAACAAGCAAAACAAATATAGCACTGATTAAATAAGAATTAATTAGTTTATGTAAAAGCTGAATTAAAACATAAATATTTTCTAATATTATATAATTATGCTTCTATTAACAATAATAAAATATAATCTTTTCTACGAAAGGGGTTTTTTTTTTTTTAAATTTAAAAACAGAAGGCTATCAACTATTTTGGAATCTATTTTTTTCTTTTTTTATGTTTCTAGCTAAAGAGAAAACTCGTTTTGATGCTGCGCTGCAGAAATTTACATGATTCTTGATTTTTATAAAGATAACCGTGAGTATCTTGTGGAGTTGTTTTTCCACCATAGCGTGATGTTGTAGTCTTCTGTAAGCCTAACATTTTCGTTGGCATACTGATCGACTTCAGCCTTTAAATTTAAAACGTCTTAAAAATGCAACTGCCAACAGATAAACATCTCAAAGTCATACTATGTATGAATGAATTTACCTGTGATATCTCATTTCCTAATTCCGAATATTAGATTTATATATTTTTTTTTTTTTTTGGTATTCGGCAACTTTTTGTGTATTTATTAATAACGATTCAAATAAAACGACGTTTTTTAATTTGCATCCATTTTGTCATTTTTTTGGATTTTCTTAAAAATAGTTTTTTCTATTTATGTATAAAAGAACGGAGATCTTTATATTCCGAAGATTTTTGTAAAGTCAGAAATAACAAAAAAAATTCTGGCAACACTAATCAAAAAAAATTAATCAATAAAAAATGTTTGAAGTCAATGATATACTTATGGGTTTATGTGGTTATGTGCGAGTACAAAATACAAAAGGTATGATAACATACATGAATGAAATCAAATGCGCAGGGATATACACAAGTAAGAGAATAAATAGATACGAGTACGCACAGGTATTGAAAATTTTCGATATGTGCTAGAGTACTTTAATTTTTTTATACCCATTGTCTTTCTCTGATATCCACATAATTTTTTTTTTTTCGTTTTTCTATTAAAAGTTTAATTTAGTAGAAAAATGTTAGCACTTTGTGGAAAATATAAGCTAAACAATTTAGTTTATTGCTTTTAGATATATTGCATTCTGTTCAATGGCTGCAAATATTTTAAAATAAATATTCTATCTTTCGTTTTCAGGATTCTTTTTTTTAAATTTTCACCAGGCTGCAGTTTATTTTTTTTTTCAATTTGCAATGCAATTTAGATTTTTTTTTAATACTATGGCAATTTTCTAATTTTTTCACTAGAGAAATGATGATGGTGGTTTTAACAATTAAACTTTTTCGTAGCAACACCAACTAATTGAATCTCTTAGTTGAGATTAAGTTTTGCAACAATAAAGCTAAAGAAATAAAGAACAAATTCATTTTCATCTCAAATATAAAAAAAACCACCTTGAAAATAAATAAAAAGTAAATGTTTTGTTAATTCATCTTCAACTCGTCTGCCGCCAACGTTTTCTCTACGATTTCATTAAACGAACAGTGGTAAGCCTTAATTTTAAGTTTATTTTCGCCGAGAGAATGATATACAAAAAATAACTTAAAGAAAATATTTTATTCAAGGATAAACTGCTTACAATGGGTGGGGGAAAAGGAGAAGGGGAATTTGAAATGCTTTACAATGTATGAGGAAACAAAATTCTGCTTTTCAAAACTGGATACTAGTAGAAAAGTTCCTAAGTACAATTACTCTTGAGATATGTTTTCTTGAACGATTAAAAACAGAAATAAAAAGATCAAGTATTTAAGGAAAATTCAAAACTTCTTTGTTAAAATTTTATTAAATAGTTGTTCGTTTTCTTCACATATTTGAGTGAGTGTAAAATCGAAAGTTTTGGCCAAAGATGCTGCAAATAATTAAAGTGAACTTAACATTATTATTGCTTCAATTAACAATTTGCCTTGTTATACTTAACTATAGGGGAAGTTGTTTTTTGTTTTTTATTTCTTACTGCAACAACAGCGACGGAAATTAATTCCAGAGGATTTGAAGTGAAGAAATATTAATTAGGTTTAAATTAAATTTTGTTGCTTTGAAAAGTGTGTACAAGAAATTAACTCTTACAGCGATGTGTTTATTGATTTTGACTTTTATAAAATAAAATTTATCACGAAATTTCGGTAAAACGAGTTTCTCATTTCAATTTATCCCAAAGACATTGAAGAAGGATATATGTATATGATTTTTAATTTTATCTTTATACGAAACAAATTAAATTGCTCTTTAGCTATCTGTATTCTTAAGTATTCTGTAATGAAAAAAAGTAGAACATTATACGGGTACTTTTAATTACGTATTTAAGTGATTTTGCTGGTTTTAATCTTAAAATTCTTACATGGACTTATGGCGATTTCTATTCTGAGAAAAAAAAGCTACAGTATATGCATGTAACACTTTTTCACGTTACCTATAATCACTCGAAGTGTTACATGTTGTACAACTTCAATCGAACAGAATTAGCTGCCTTTATTTACAACTATTACACTTTTATTATTAATGTAGTTCATTAGCGATTTTAAAAACTATTCGACTATTTGCTGCACACTTACTTTACGGTTTGGAAACAGACATTGACATCACTTATTGAAAATTAAAAACGATAGTAAATACATAGAATTTTCCACCAAAATAAAAAAACGATTTAATTCAAAAGGGAGTATGCCGTCGAAGAATATTTAGATGTAGAATTCTTTTGACAAAACTTTTAAAATAGTATGACAAACAAAATAAAATATTGGTTGTACAAACAAAGTAGTAAGTACCAAAGTTGTAAAACAGGGCAGTATGAACCCTTAAGTAAAAGTAAGGGTAAAACATGTAACATGTTTTGCATGTTTTTCATCAACATTTTCACAAAAGAACTTGAAAATTTTTCCCACAGTTGTATTTTTTGTACAAACGAACACAAAATGTAGAACATGTAACATTAATGCAACATTTTTCTCAGAAAAGAAATCGCCATTAGTCTTTTGTAATTATTATTAGTTAAAAAAGTTAAATTAAAAGTTAATTGCTTTAGAAAGTTATTTTTTAACACAGTACAAAGAAAATATGATACTTTTATCGTATAGAAAAATATTTATAGCTTTTAATTTCAAGTACTAAATTATAAAAAATAATAAATGCGTTTTGGGCCGCTAAAAAAGATAATATATCTCTTAGTTAGAACTTAAATGTGGTTAACTTCTCTTTTAATTCTTAATGGCGGACACTTGGTTTATTAAACGGGAGAGAAAATTAAAAAAAAAGCATTTACTCAGTTTTTTTTTATTTGTCCATCAAAATTTTTTTTTTTTTACTTTTTATTTTAGTTACGGCAACACTTTTTTAAGATTCATACAGATCATTACCAGTACATACTTTAAATAAAGTGTCGGCACATATCAAAGAAGAATGTCTTTTTTACCAAATACTAGCTTAAAAATTGTGGTACTTCTTTAACCCGAATTCTCCCGGTTTATGAAATAATCGTCCGATTCTTATATTCTTTGATTCACTGCATGTCTAGGATACCTTTCGTATATATCTGCAAAGAGAACTGGCATATCGGGTCTAGTTTTTGAGAAAATAGATGTCGTCATATGACGACGCTATTAAAATAAAGGTACAAAAATTTCAGTGATTTGCGATGTTGTTCCTCCTAGCATCCAAATGATTTCGTTTTGCTTTTCTCATGTATTTATTTTTGTTAATTTGTCTTGTGGTTTGGTGTTTGTGGGAAGCTCTCCATTGTTTCTTCGTATTTCAGGAGGTGCCAGAAGTTGATTACGAGACGAAGTATTAATAATTCCTTCGATTTCCTCATCTGAGTCTTCATCAGTCAAGACGTCAACATATGGAGGTACAAAGTTAAATTCGTTTGATACATTTTTTTTATCTTAAATATCCAAAATGTCCGCGACACTAAGAAATTTACTGATAAAAAACCGAAAACAAAAAAAAAGTTTAAATCAGATAGTACTCGTTGTATCATAGTGTCGTCATTTGACGACAACCAGACATGTTCTCATAAAAATTATATTTCTTCTACAACTCGAATAAAAATTTTTAGCAGGAATCTTGACAACTAGTATTAATTTTTATTTTATATTACTTTAGGGCACATTTATAAAATTTATTAAGTTTTTGACACTTACTTTCTAGCCGAACTCATAACTCTGAACTTTTTCAAAAAACTCTCACAAAAAACAATTTACCACACACGAACTCTTTGAATCACAAAGCTGAACAATTTTTTTTATGGAAAAGTAATTAACACACAACACAATTGTTATTGCTTTATTTGTTTCTATGCAATAATAACGGTTCACCAGCAAGTTGAAGCTGCTAATGTTTAAAATAAATTTTTAATAATTTTTTTCCTAGTACATGAAATAAGTTTAATTTTTCTTGTAAACTTTTATAAAAAATTAGGACAAGTTTAGCGACCTCTAGCAGCGGCGAAACGCATTAAACATAAAAAAATGTTCATCCTACATGTAATTTCTTTAGATACGAACACAGAACAGTAATTTTTTTTAAACATTGAAACAACATTGTTTCACCTTGTTGTTGTATATGGAACAAAGTACTGTGTGGCGGCTTGTTATTCTTGCAGTTCATGCTATTTTAATATTTTTCGTAGGTATTTGCCAAAGGTAGTGTGCGGTTCCGACAAAACAAGTGGTTAAACGTGTAGTAAAATTAATAAGAAAAGCATTAAACAAAGCTGAGTGTTTTTAGTATAAATTTTACTACACGCTTAATCACTTATATTGTGAAAACAGAACATAAGTATCTATTATTTAAATTTAGATTTGTAGAGCTCTTTAATTGACAATTGAACGGTATAATGTGCGCGAATCTTTGCAGTTAATAAATATAATGCTGCTAAAACTTACTGCTTACTGAAACAGATGTCTGTATCTCAAAATGCACCTTAAATCTTCAAACCCACAAGGTACCTATAAAGATAGAATAAACAATTTTTAGACTGATTTTTCCACCAATAATAACCAGCGTTTAAAAAACTGCAGTCAGAGTAGAAAAACTGCCATTTCTTCCACTTCTTCAGTTGTCATTGGCAAATAAAAAACTGTTGCTTTCGTCTGACTCATTAATGTGAACAGTCGCTGTCAAAACAACTCAAAAAGAGAAAAGTTGTACTGACATTTTCGTTTTGTGTTCGACAGTTTTTGCTTTTGACTGCAGTTTTTAAAACCCTGATAATAACAACAGGTCTATCTATAGCTGACATCTTACAATGCTTTCGATGCTAAGAGCTTGGCTTGATATGTTCCGAAAAAGACCAATAGAGAAATATTATTTGTACAAACTTCAGAATTTATCATTAAAAGAATTTTCATTAAATCCGAAAAGAATGTACTTACAGTGGATATGCAAGCCGTTCTTATAGCACCTTAGTCAAAAATTAGTAGGTTGTCTTTCATAACACAACTACAGGTAATAATTCATCTGAACCCAATAAAGTTATCACAGTGTGATAAGTGAAAGTACTTTGAAATCACAAAAAAGGTGTTCTGGACAAAAATCGTTTTTAAAGTTGTGATTTTAAGCCGGTTAACTAAGTGGCCACTGATTTAAGATAACATACTTATTTTTTAAATCAAGTTAAAACTTTTGTGGATTTCGAAACACCCTTCAGTCACAAGCGATTTCAAATCTGGTAATTTTCAGAACATGCCTGAATATTTCCCAATTCTATTACTCAAAGTAATATGCATAAGCCGTTATGTCAATAACCAATTTCACTAAGCTAAACCTGCGAAGCTCTACGCTTGTCAGCAGAAGACCAGAGTCTCTGGCAAGAATCGAAACCGAAACACCAGCGCGGATAGACTAGCTCACTACCAGTAGCCTTCCAGCTAGCATACATAGGCGTACTGCAGTAAAAAAATAATCCATTAAAAATTTCAAGTTTACTGCTTACTGAAAAAAATTTTAGTAACCAGTAAAATTTTACTGTTTACTGGAAAAAATTTCAGTTAAACAATACTCTTATTGTATTTCATGATTTTGCTTAAAATTGTCATTTGTGCAAATGGGCAAACTTTCGAGACTCGTTTTATGAAGATCCTCTTTAATTTTTGTCTTATCTTAAACAATTAATGTCAGTTTGTTAGAAACGTCAAAACAAAAAAAAAAAAAAAAAAAAAATTAACACAAAATAAAGTGCTATATTCGGCTATGCCGAATCTTTGATATCCTCCACCGACATTTCGAATATAACAGGAGTGATATTTATATGATATCAATTTATTATTAATTTATCTTTATGAAAACAGACATCAGCATTAAAATTGGTTGCGGTTTAGAACTGTATGAAGTTTTTGACCTAAAACCAGAAAGCTTTAGGCTTTTTTTTTAGCAATTTTAACTAGCTTGAGTAAAATTTCATGTTTAAGCCAAACTTTAATGATTTTCGGGAGGGGGATTTATATTGGAGCCATGGCAAGTTGTGGACCAATCATCCCAAAATTCTGCAGAGTGATTTCTGGTATTAAGAAAAAATTGAAAAAATTTCAATACAGCGGTGAAACTAATTGAAGCGTTTACAGTTAATTTCAAAGAGCTACTAAATATTGGATCTAAGTTAAATTATGGACCGTATATCACAGAATTGCTAGACATTTTTTCTGGCCATATAAAGCTAAGCTGGAAGAAATTTTATCGAAATATCTATGTCTGCTATGGTTTTTGGCGTATGTATGTAATTAATTTACCATCGTGGGCTTTATATGAGGCCTATAGTAAATTATGGACCGATCATCAGGAAATTTATTAGTGTCATTTATAGTCATACAAAACTGTAGAGTAATTAACTTTATTCTGATAAAATTATTAATTCCGGCTTAAGACGTACTAAACTGTTTTCCGGGAGTAGGTTTTATATGGGGCTAGGGTAAATTATGGACCAATCTTTACGAAATTTTACAGTGTCGTTTCTAGTTTAATAAAACTGTGACGTGCAAGTCTCTCCTATATTATTAACTTTCGAAAATTGCTTCAACTATATGTGACCGTGAAAAAAAACTGAACTGGCAAACTGCTTTATTACGGTATCCTTACGATAACAATAAAATGAAGTTTTTTCTTTTTACTCACAATTCGATTCGGAAAAAGCCAACCAATTGTAGGGGAATGTAAGAAAAGTTGGCGTTTTGTCTAAGCTTTGATATTGTTTGCAGGTAAGACTTGAATATTTTTTGTTCTTACAAAGCTAAAGCTTTTTCATAGTTCTTGGAAAAAGGTGTCCTGATGATCTAGCCTCAGCAACCAGTGAAATACGAATTGGAACTTGGTTTTTTTCCCTTAACAATAAATTTTAGTGTACTTATCAAAAATAAAAATTGGAAATTCAGCCCGTCATAGAGAAATCTTATTAATAATAAATTGTATTCCCAAAAATAACTTTGAAATACATTTGATTGTTAGAAATGTTTGTATATTAATAGAACTTGAGAAACATACAAATAAACAAAAAATACTTCAAACGTTGCAGGCTTGTAAGGCAGATATGTATAAGTCTCGCGTGCTAACACGTTTATGCATTTTATATGGCGAGTTCCCACTAAAACAAATATTGTAGAAACTACAAACGGAAATTGGAATATTTTTTTATATAGTCCTCTTGAAAATTGTACCTTTAATTACCGATTTAAGACGGACAGCGGCTACAACGTAGAAGCTGCTTTAACCCTTCTGCACTCCTTGGGTCAATTTGACCCAATTTTGGTTTTCAAACGCAAAATTTGTCCCTTTAAATAGAAGATATGGAGGTGAAACTTTAATTTATCCATTACAGGGACGAAAATTATAAAATTAAATAAAAATGAGAATAACAAAATTAAAAGTTTTTCCATTTAAAAACACGATTTATAGACATTTAATATCCTTTGGGTTAATATGACCCAACAAGCGATATTGCAAGTTAATTTCCACTTTAAAATTCTTTTCCTATTGAATATAATTGAATTGAGTTCATCTTCATTCAGAATCATCGACAAATAATTTTTTCAGTCAAATAATCCATAAAATCGCTTTTATTTTTTATTTTACTTATATATGAAATGTTGTTTACATTTTATTGTTGGGTCATATTGACCCAAAGGATCATAGGAAGGGCACATATCCAAGGGATGCAGAAGGGTTAACGAAATTTTACGAAAACGATTCTATATAATTTTATTTTTTATCGATTTAGCCGATCAACCATTTCCTGCATATTGCAATTCGCAAATAATACTCATACGTAGGAGGAAACTAAAAAAGCTTCAGTTTACAAGAAACTTAAAACCTTTTAAAAGTCAAATATTTTTTCTCAAAATAATTAATAATTTGCCACAGCCGAATTGCATTTAATACGTAAATATTTGACGATGATTGTTTGTTGAAACTTAAAATTGGTTTTTTTCATTTCAGCATACTCTTCAATCTGTTTTGAGCCTCGAGTAACAGATTTTTCAATGTCATATACGCATGCAAAGGAAGTAAAAAATCCTCGCAGGCACACAAAGTCATTTTATCAAAAGTTTTAATACAGGCATTATAAAATAATAATGGAGAATAAATATATGTGTATGTGTATATTTGTTTGTATACTTTCGTACAAAACCCAATATCTGTGTTTTAACATCCTTCATTAGAATTCCTGTGTACACATGTATATAAATAAGCATCAATGCATGTGTATGAATAAAAGCCCAGAAAACATTTGTAAGCACAGTTTTTTAACCACTAAAGTGTTGATGACTGGTTAATAATGAGCACGTTTAAAAAAAGCTAGAGAATAATTCATACTTAAGCCTGGGGGCAAATTACGGCATTCGATATACATCGAAATTACAATACAGTTTAAATGGAAAATTCGATCGATATCGAATGCCATAATTTGACCCCTGATTTTCTGTCTGTATTTCGTGCGAAATGGTGTCAAGATTGATATAAAAAAATTTTTTGTAAATTACATATAAACAAAACAATACGAAATGTTTCTAGCATCATTCTTGTTTTCCGTGCAGAACAAATGCAGCTCATTTGTTTCGCACAAAATTTTAAGCAAGATCATTCATAATCATTGTTTTTTTTTTTGTATTTGTTTACAATGTGTTTTATAACAAGCAATACAAAAAGAAAGCATAAACATGGAGAAAGTTTTTGGTTTACCTACGCAAAACAATGTTGTATACTTTCAACTAAAGCTTAAAAAAAAAACTGCGGGGTAGGTAATATTGATACATCGTCAGCTCATTACTGGTTTCGCGCATATGCCAAAAAGTCGTAGTGGAGAAAAGTAAAAACGATGTTTTACATGAAGTTTCCGAAAATATACCCGCACGAATTTTGTTTTATTTTCACTACTGCTTCTGGCATATGTTTTGAAGAAAAATTAACAGTTTTTTGAACGTTCATTAACGAACATAGAAGTAAATACCATTTAATTGAAAGTGAAAATTATTGTTTTGTGCCGCATACGCTACTTTTCTAAATTTATTTTTAAAACGAAGCTGTTTGTGCTGCATACGTATACTTACTGCTGTGTATTGATTTATTGAAATTTTATGTTGCTTTTGCTTTAACTACTTTTTTTCTTACGGCAATGAAGCGAAGCATGAGTGAAATTTGTTTTCTTGCTGTCATTTTGTTTTGCTTTCGCTTTAATTACTTTTTTTTTATTACGGTAATGAAGCAAAGCAAGAAGTAAATTTATTTTGTACGATTTTGTATGAGAAATTTTCTGAATTTGAATTTGATAAACTTTAATATGGTTGATATAGAGCACAATTAATGCTTATTATCTCAGAAACCATAAAAAATTTGGTGAAACCGATTTTGGATGCAGAAAGGGGGATTTTAAAATATATATACCCCTCACCCAACTCAATTTTTTTTAAAAATGGTCGGTAGGTCAAACCATTAATGAGCTGACGATGTGTCAAAATTTTCGTGTGAAATAATCAATGTTGCTTTACTAACTTATTAATAATACAAGAACAAAGTGTAAAAAGTGTTTTCAACATTTTTTTGTATCCTGCAGAAGTTTCGAAAAAGGCAATCAATATTGTCTTTAAAACGCTAGTTGGGTGAATTTATTGGTTCAAAATGTCAATCTTCATTGAAACTTTTAATTGAATTCTTATTGACGACAGTTTTTTTATTCTTTTTTTCCAAAGCCCCTCCAGTATGTAAATATACAACCTTTGATTACTTAGAACGAACTTGCAAATCAGTTACACACATTTGAGTATCAATATACAAACTTATACTTACAAACAATAAATTTACTTTTATATATCTAAATGCAGGGGTATAAATTATTGACATGTGTTTTTTTAAATTAATTTATTTCCAACTTTTAGTTTGTAAATTGAAATTTTTTTATTTCGCAAAAATTTTTTTAATGAAATTTATATTTTTTTCTTAGTTGGTGTAAAAGTTGATAAAATGTGATACCGGAAAAGGTATTTTAAGTAACAGGACATTTTTACATCTTGTTGTGCATTAAATATATTTTTTTGCTCTATATCGGGGATTTGCCATTTGAGTCTTTCTCCAGTTTGTGATTAGCTGTAGGATTAGCTCAAGGAGGAAAAAATGGAAAATTTACAAAATTTTCATAGCAGTGCTATTGCAGTAATTCTGAATGAAAGTGACTCAGATATTTCAATTTCTTCCATATTAGAGGAAAATATTGAAAGTGAATTTGGTATTGATGATACATTTAAATACACTGAAAAAAATATCTCAAGCAAATTTGTAAAAACACCATTTATTAAAAATAAAACATTAATTCAACAAAATCGTTATTTGATTTAATGAAAATGTTTATCAAAATTACACTTTGCAAAATAGCAAACAACAAAACATATTTAATAATATGCAATTTTCGTATTCAAATATGAAAATTATTTTTTTTGTGAGGTCTCAGATGACAGGACAAGCTATCATGCACTTTTTCCAACTTATTAATGAAAACAATTTTTGTAATAAAAAGCCAAACCAATTAAACTGGAGACAATTTTCAAAAAATCGAAGCGAATAGAAAATTTTTTTTAGTAGGCGTCTAACAACAGGTTTAAGTCCCATCTCAGTGAAGGCCCCACCATAATGTGCTTAAGTTGGCTTACATGTTAAGTTGGCGAATACATGTAAATCATATGAGGCAGACCATAATGAACTTAAGGAAACATTTGTTAAATTTTATGAAACTGTCTTTTGCTTAAGCAAAGTGCGAAACCGATAGCACAATTCTTACGGAATCTAATTTTTGTTGATATTATTTTTGTTTTTTAAATAAATTTGAGAGACTTTTTGTGAATTTTTGTCAGTAGGCTAACCAAGGCTATGCATATTATGGTTGGGCCTCAAGTAATTAATTATCGGTTGCCAAGCCCATTAACATTTTACAGCGTTTTAACTAATTATTTAGTGCGCAAATGCGTATTTTCTATGAATCTTCAATATTGGTACCTGCAAACCTTTCCGAGCAATATTAAGGGCCAAATACGCTGGTCAAATGCTTGTCCAGCAGTCGAATTCACTCGTGTACGTGTGCTGAACGCATTGATCGCCGTAATATCTAATATATTTTTGATTTCCCATTCAGCATCGTCGGTGTGACACATACAGACACATGTTCACCTAATTGATAATTTTATCATTTGACATCAAACACAATTCTCAAACGTTTTTCAATTGTTTGATTTTAACATTTAAATTCAAATTGATAATGATTTGAAAATAAACATTTGACATCAAATATTTTATTAATTTGATGTCAAATTGGTATCAAATGTTAAATTCAAATCAAAACTAAACTTGGCCATACTAAAGCGAAAAATAAATGTTATCATTAAAAATGGCGATTAAAGTTAAATGTTTACTTCGTTAAATGTGTTTCACAAGTGAAAGATTTTTTCTTGTGAAAAATAAAAATTATTTGTGAGTAATTACAATGATTAAGACAACGAATTTTATAAAATTAAACGGGAAAATTAAGAAATTATAAGTTTGTTGTATGATCACGGTGCTGCAATCCTCAAAATAAAAGGGAGCCAATTATGTATGTCGTCATTGCAAGAATTAGAGGACGGAAAAAATATTATTGTAGCTTTTAGCTATGTTGCCGAATGTTTATCTCACAGTTTATTTCAAAACTAGGGTGTTCAGTCAACGATTAATCGAACAATTTTAGACGATTAATTGTTTTAATAATTTTAAATTGCTTATTTGGATTAAAGGATTAATCGAATGATAATAATATATAATATTTCTGTTAAATGTATATTTTTTTTAAAGTTTAAAGTCGAAAAAACAAACCAAATGTCATGCTTAGTGCGTAATTTAGCTTATACTTTAGTTAAATTTTTCAACACAATTTAAAATTAATTTCAGAAATGAAAAAACTTTCATTACAGGGTCGTTTTAAAATTTGATCGATTTTAAATACACTTCATTTCGATTTCTAGAACACGCCCGTATTTTTTAACAAAATAATTCTTGCATTTCTCTCTTTAGAATGAGTTTGGTTTTAAAATATTGTACGAAGGATAAAGCTATATGTAACAGGTGTTTAAAAATTTATTAACGTTAATGTTTTTTAACAACTTCACTCATTAACTACTTACACAGTGACTTTAAATAGTCCTTGAAGAAGATGCTCCACCGACAAAACCAAAGGGGCTACAAGTGGTCCAATGAAAAAATATTTTAAACAAAATACTTCGATGGATTCTCTAGAGGAAATTATTTGCAGAAGCATAGCAGAAGATGGAATGTCCGTGAAAAGTTTAAAAAAATCCGAAATTATACATATTGACCCTTTTAAAATCTAAGTGCCCGAAAGTGAAGAAACAATTTGGAGCGACAATGACAAGTTTTATATAATAAAGAATGTTTATTTACTCAAGAACTATTTTTTTCTAAAATTATCGAAATAATTCTCGTAATTAAAAAAATTTCTGGATTTAGAATTATTCGATTAATCGATTAATTTTCCCATTTTATTCGTTTAATCGAATATGTTTAAAATGCCAATAATCGATAAATCGTTTAATCGAACTTTAAACCCGATTAATTGAACACCCTATTCAATATATAATGAACTTAAATTAAAAAATAATTAAATATTTTTATTTTTGTTCCACATTGTATTATAATCCACATTAGAAAAACATTTGACACTTTCAGTTTGATAATAATTTCCCCTTTTTCTTATATCGTCTGCTATATTTAATTCCTAATTCTAATAATTTTGCTCCAGTCCTGGAGCCAAATTACGGCATTCGTTATCGGACGAAATTCCCATTTAAATTGTATTGTAATTTCGATCGATATCGAATGCGATAATTTGGCCCCTGAATTCTTGACACACATATCATATGTGTGCGCTAACTGAAGGTACAAAATTAAATGTCCAAGTTTTGTCGACCTATTGTTTTATGCCAAGAACTAAATTCATCTGGATACAAATGAACCAAAACCCTGAAAAAGTAAAACACTTTGACCCATTTTCAATTCTAGAAAAAAGTTATGCAAAGGAAGTGTTTTGACTAATCAACAAAGTTCATAACCCGGAGACAGTAATAAGCGGCTAGGATTTAAGTTTTTAAGATTTATTACTTGAAAAACTATATCTGTTTAACAATTAGCTTATTTATTTATTTAACTGTTCAATATTTTACTTTTAAATAAAATACACGTAGAAATAAAATATGGTTGGAGGTAACCATATTCTAAGAGCAACTTACTATGGTTGGATTTTAACAATGTTTATGTTTGCAGGTTACCATATTAAGTGTAAATATGACTACAGTATGGTTAAAATCAACTAAATTTTTCCGAAATCAACCATAATATGGTCAAAATTAACCATATTTTCGTCAATATTAACCATAATAATGGTAAAAACTAACCATATTATGTTCAAAATTAACCATGATATGGTCAAAATTTCACAGAATTTTGACAAAAGTAACCATATTATGGTCAGAATTTACAATAACATGGTCAATGTTAATCATGTTATGGTTATTTGTTTGATCCATTTTTTCAATTTGTTTGTTAAGGGTCAAATTATAATTTTATTTAAGTTGTTATTCCTGATAAGTGTTATGTTCCACTTTTATAAAAAAAAAATCCCCTTTGATTCATATTCGAGCCTGTGACGACCTTCATTATCATTTTTTCTGTTCTACTTGTTTATTTTACGTCAATTTATGTATTTTATTCAATAATTAAAATAAAATGAATGAGAATTTTAAGCAAACCAAGTAAAATGCAAACGACCAGAATGTTGTTGCTTTTCAAACATATTATTTCAAATTTAAAATTAAACATACAATGTTTTAAAATATTATAATTTTGAACATATTATTGTTATTAAATATTAACCAGAACATGTTTGGAGGCAACCATAATATGGTTATAGCTTTTGGATGGATGAATTTAACCATAATATGGTTGCCGTGATAATAATATGGTTGAGGTAAACATAATATGTTTAAGGGTATAGTTGTAGCTTTATTTTATTAAAATAATATATTGTTGAATTCAACCATATTTGAAATTTGAAGGGAGGTACACACTTTATTGTTGAATAGAAACAAAACATTATCAATCGTGAAAAAAGTTTTGTTTAAAACAACAAAAGTTTGTTTGTTGCCGTTGCAGGGACCATAATATGTTTTTTTTTTAACCATACTTCAACCATGTTTTTTCTCTGCGTGTAGAAATTCATTACAATTATTTTTTTCTCCTTTTAAGTGTCATGGTAACTGTTGGTCGCATACAATTGTTTTTCATTCAACTATTTTTCATTAGTTCTTCCGTCATGTTGCACGCAATAGAGAAAAACGAAAAATAAATGCACGCACACACATTTGTACATAAATATAGAAACGCATATAAATAGTTACTCTTGACATTCTTAAGGAGGGCATTAAGCTTCAGGAAATTACAGAAGCAATTGTCATTGTTATTAATGTTTAACCAACAACAGAACAATCGCAATAGCAACAGAAACTAAAACAAAATAATGATATTAATGGTAACAGAAAATGACTCAAGAAATTTTCTGTAATTGTATAGTTACTGAGTCAGGAAATATAGAGCTAGAAATAATGCGATAACTTGTATTAGGATGACATTGTAGAATATCGTTTTGTATTATTAAGTACTTGAAGTTTTATGCATGAGTACAGGAAGTTGGTTTGTTTTAAGACACTAATAGTTATCGTATTATGTCTTTGAAAAACTTTGTTTGTATATTTATTTTCCTGTCCCCCAACTAGAAAACAACTGTCTTAACAAAACGTTTAGTTGCTTATCGTGCTTATTAATATTTAACTTTAATGGCAATTTTTTGAAATAACTTTTTTTTTCAAAGTAATTTTTGTTCGTTTTATCTTTTATAAAAATAACAGTTTATGACATGAAAAAGGTTACAATATTTTTAGAAAATAAAAGAGAAATCTTATTGAAATGGAACAGGAGTGTAAGAAATAAAATTCCTATATTAAGTTTTGACAAATTATCACTTCCATTCCTCTTATTCCAAAAATACTTGTGAACAATCAAATATAATTGGTATGCCCTTAACCGCAGGTGAAAAGTCTGTTAAGTCGAAAACTATTAACTATAGTAACTCTCGTGTGGACTTAACTCCTTGGTGATCTTCGCAACCATGTGTGAGCGCAACCAATACTCATTGATGGCAATTCGGCAAATATATAAAATCGTGTCCTGCTAAGAAGCTAGAGCATTTTAACCTCCGTTACGATTTTGAAGCAAGTGAAGTAGTGCCCCTCTGAGAGTAAAATTACAAAGTGAGCGTGCTCAAATTCTAATTTCGAAAGCATATTTTTAAGGGTTACCTAATGCCTAGTGCACTTTTACTTGTTTAGCCCCAAAAAATTGTACCATCGTCTAGTCCTTTATAAATCTTTTCAAATGATATTACATGTTTATATTCAAAGATGCTTTATAGTAAAATGTGCATAAACCACCAAACTCTAAGATGATAATTGCATATACCATTTATTTTCTTTATACTATTTTTAAAAATATTTTTTTTAACTTAATTTCCATTGGAATTATAGGCTTGATTAATATTGGTTTTATAACTTTGATTTATACTTGCCTTGAATACTTGAATTCAAGTATAATTATTACGTGCTTGAGATTCTTTAATTCGCTTTAATTCAACGCTTGAATTTCGCTGTATTAACCTTGTTATGTTCAACTGGATTTCCTGTATACGTTTTGATGGAATATGCTGTTGAATTCCAGGGTAATTCAAGTATAATTCAAGGCTTTAAAATGGAAAACATGTCCCTTGATGTACCTATATTTAAAATCCAGTAAAATTGCTAATTGGGTTATAAAAAATTATTATTGTATTTAACGATTTTTCGACATTGATAAAGAATCAAAATGGAATCACATAAAGTTTTCTCCCCAGAAAAAGTTTGTCTGCGTAGTGAAGAGCTAGGGAAACCGAGTATGTTTCAAAGTTCTTTAACCCATTAGAAGTCTCTGTACTTAAATGAGTACAGCTGGCATTTTACAAGTTTCTAAGCAACAACAAATAATTTTTAATCAATGCACCATTATTTCTGTTCACAACAATAATACCAACAGCAGCTAAAAAAGAATTTGTGTTTGTTTTTAATTTTTCTGTACAAAAGAATAAGTCTGATTTGTATTACAAAAGCAGTGTGAAGGTATGAACACTATTTTAATAATATTGAAAACAATATTGAATTTTTTTTTTGGTAATTTTGAATTATTATAATGACAATCGTATCAAAATAACTCACAGACAAAAAAAAATTACTTACATAAGAAAACAATAAACTTAGAGCAGTATAAATTTGACTGTACTCGTTTGAGTACACTGACAACATGCATAGGCAAAAAATAAGTTTTTTTTTGTTAGATTTTAACTATGAGTGGAGAACATTTTATGGCCCAAAAGTGGTTCAAAAGCCTTCAAGAAGCTGTTGATAGCATATCATGTGGTGAAGAGGTGTTTAGGAAAGACAAACCTGGTACTATTAAAGTTTTCGTAAATGTTGAAATTATTGACAACGACGTCAGTGACGATAATGATAATGAACAGTTGGCACCAAAGAAAACTCGGCAAGACTTTGCAAAGCAAATAATTCATATTTGGCGCAAATACTTTGCTTCGCAGAGCTCAACCCCTCAGCAGAACTCGGAAATTTGTAAAAGATGAAAAATTTTGGAATCTTCTTTTCCGTTTGCTTCATGTGTTGTTAAGCATTTGTTGGTGTTTTTTATAGCTTTTTACTACATACAATCTTTATGTTGATCTTTGATATTTAGAGTAACGTCTGGGTCAATGTTTGCAGATGAATCTCAAGTTGGGGCTGGACAATATCCTAATAAACTACAAAACCATTTGCGGTACATTTTTTGATATTTAAGAGCTTGTTGGCAGAATAAGAAGTGCTTAAAAACACTTTGCACTGAAAACAATTTTCTGAAAATTTTCATACGTAAGAGGTCAGTGTACTCAGTTGAGTACACCCCAAAAACTCAGTTAAAAAAAATTTTTATTTTAATTTTTTCCATTTTATGTTTTTTTTAATACTTATTTTAATCAATAAATAAAGTTGAAATTTAAAAATTATGGCCAGTTTTGGTTTGACCTCTAATGGGTTAATACGCCCAACCTGTCCATTATTGCATCTTTGGTACACCAGATAGATAATGGATAAAAATTTAAATAAATATTTTCTATACAAAAAGTGGTTTAGGTGTAAAATAGAGTCAAACTTTTTAAGTTTTCTAATTATGAACAATTGTGAATTAGTTGAACTGTTAATTTTTCATTTCAATAATTTTGATAAGGCCTAAGTTCATCAAATAAAATTTTCATTAAATTATTTTTACCGAAGGCAGAAATTTTACAACATGGAATTTTTCTTAAAATTTATTGATAATTTTCTTGGCTAAGCTGGGGCTCGAACCTGGGTTGAATTTACATGTTTCAAGAATCACCACATTCTTTCATCAGAATTTTTTGAGTTCTAACCTCTGCACCACTGCGGTGCCTGTTAGCCAACAGTCAAACATCAATCTTTAATCAAATCTATTTATTTGCATGTTTTAAATCTGATCCACCTTATTTTATTGTCCGAAAATATATTCTGTTTTCTTTTTATGGACAATTTCTTATTTTCAACCGCTTCTGTGTTCAGTATTTTGTGACTATTTGTTAACCTTTCGAAATATTTTATGTTATTTTATTTTATTTTAACATGACAAAATGAAATGGGAGTTCAAGTTTGACAAATAGATACATAACAGGTACTTTGGTTAAATTGCATCTTAACAACAATCTACTTGTCATCGGTACTTGTAGCTATTTGGTTTTCGAAACTACACTTGTTTTTATTTATTTTTTCATTTACACACACATAAATGCTATTCTTAATATATTTACCTAAGTTATTGACTAGTATCCGTATGTAATCTACATATGTTTGAATAAATGCTTTGTCTGTAAAAATGTAAAGTAAATATCATGCAACTTTTTTTTGTAATATAATAGAGCAGGTTATTAAAATTATAATATTTGAAAAAGGGGTTATTTCAACTTGAAAGTTGGTAGACATTTTAAAACTTTTTAAAATTTTTTTTTACCTTTCCATTTGATTCTTATGTTTTTTGCAAGAGAATTATGAGGTAAGTCTTCTCCCATCACTTAAAATTTATCAGATAACGTTACATTGCTGTTGTCCTCTGTATACTTCTCTTTCAGCCAGAGTCAAAGTCTCGTTTAATATGTTTGCAAGGCTACGCTTCTAATTACGCTGCTAATAGTTTCTAACACAGAAAAAAATTATTTTTATATTTGAATACGAAAATCGCATCTTTGATTAAAAACAATTTTGAATTTTCTGCGATTATGATTTTTGCAGTATTGATAAAAAAAAAGTTTGTAGGTATAGTTATTTAAGTTTAAGTCAACAACAAAGTTTATTGGGTCAATAAAAAAAAATTGTGGGCCAAAATAATATTTTTAACATAAAGCTTACGTGATTTGTTAAAATAAACTGTGGAAAATGACAAAAAATCAAACAAAATGTTTATCGAAACATTATTTATTTATTCTTTCTTATGATGTGCTTAATTCCCAATTTTAAATTTTTGATAAATACACTAAAATTTATTGTTGGGGGATAAGCTATGCACATTTCGCTGGTTGCGTAGGTGAGATCATCAGCAAACCTTTTTTTAAAGACTAATGGCCATTTTCTCAATGTATCGATAAACTGTCTGTTTGAGCGATAAACTGTCCGTTAATGATTTTGGGTTTCTCAGTATACCGACAAAAAGCATTGTTTTCAGCTGGCAGCACTTCTCAAAACACAGGTAAAAGTTTGGAGTCAGCTGATTGAATTTATCTGTACGTCAAATGAAAGGAAAATAAATAATTGGGAGATGAGTGCTGGTTAGCTTTGCGACAAAATAGAAGAAAATTAGACATTGAGAAAACCAAATTTCTATAATGTGCAGTTTTTCGTTGGGAAAAAAGATAATCGTGTAATGAGAAAACGGCCATAAGACAAAAACCAAAGATATTGTGCAAATAAAACTGTAAAGCACATGAGAATTACAAGCACACAAGTCCTATTAAACGATATCAAGGCTATTAAAAAATGGACAAGAGTTGTATAAATACTGTCTTTACTTTGATTCAAATATTTTTTTTATTGAGCGTGGAGAAATATTTAATTATTTTATTATTAAACCTTATGTGCGCACCAAGGTTCCTGGGTACCTTTGGCGTTTTTATTGAGCGTGGAGAAATATTTAATTATTTTATTATTAACCCTTATGTGCGCACCAAGGTTCCTGGGTACCTTTGGCGTTTTCAACTAAGTTTTTTCATTGAAATTGATAATCTTTATGTCTGAAACTTCTTGAAAACTCCTAACTTTTTAAAAAGTTGGTATTTTTACAGTCGAACAGCCTCTCTGAAAATAAAGCTTGATATGTTTTATGATGATTCCCAAAATATTTTGGTTCTAGCGTTGACCATCCGTGAGCTGGACCATTTTTAAGAAATGTCTTTTTTCAGTTTTTAAATTTTTTTGTACTTTGCTCCAAGACGACATAAATAAAATTTGGTATCATCGAAAAGATTTTTTGAAGCAGCATCCAACGGTATATAAAACTTGACCACTTGCGACCTTCTAATTGAGATATTTGACTAAATACATATTTTCGTTTCGGGTTTTCATACAAATTCTACGTATGTGGAAAAAATGTTCTGCTTTTGAAATTGAATGTGTTTAAAAATAATGTTAATTTATTTTTTATTTTGTAATTATTCACATAAAACGCGAAAATCGCGATATATTTTATCTTTTTTCAAATATTGGCAATATGGGTATCAAATTTTTTCATTTTTTAATTATAATAATCTGATGGAAAGCAAAAGATCCGTTTTCAAACCTTGGACGCTGTGAGATAAATTTAAGTTTTTTATTAAAAACATATTAATCTATAAATGACAGGAGCACCATATATTTGTAATAACGGGTCCGCCATCTAACGTTTTTTTTTCAACTAGTGCTTATTTCGTGAATGGTAACACTTAGCTCATGTCTGATTTGACAGATAATTAGTTTTATCCTTCCGCTGAACGAATATGGTTGTATATACGCTTGAACTACGCTGGGAAATATTGCGACATTACTTTGAAAATCATGGTAATATTGCAGAATGAGTGCGAAAATTGCGTACGGATTTTGGAAGAAGAGAAGCACCGTCAGCTCCGTATGTTCGTTATCTTGTGAAAAAGTGAAAGAAACTGGCATCCTCATTGATAAACCAAAGCGTGAAAAGCCAAAAACAGTGCGTACACCCGAGAATATTGCTGCTGTGGCAGAAAATGTGCGTGAAGCGCCATCAACATCAATTCACCGTCGTTCTCAACAATTGAACATTTCGGAGACATCATTGAGACGAATTTTGCATAAAGACCTTGGTATGACGCCATACAAAGTCCAATTGGTTCATAAGTTGAAGCCAACTGATCATCCAATGCGTTTTTGCTTCGCTAAGTGGGCCTGCAACGATTATGGAGTTGTGTGAGTTTTGGAAATTTGGAAATTTGTTCAAATTCCGGTAAAAAGTTTGCCAACTATATGGAAAAAGGTGGAATACCTCAAAAGGAGATATCGGGACGTCAAAAAGAATCCTAGGCATTATAACATAAGCGATTGGAACGTACTTTTTAACATTTGATTGTGTGAATGTCCCCTCAAAATAAGAACTCCAGGCAGGTGTACTGGCAAGAGCAAAATTCCACGATTTTCCTGGAAGTTTTACGTAGATCAAGCTGGGCCAAGAATAAAAGATATTTTAACATGTGGCTTAGTAAAGGGTGGATACCATAATCCAAATCAATCAGCTGTATGTAGTGGAGCTGAAAGCGAGAGCAGCTATGTCCTAAGATCAGTAAATGAAGATGAATCCGACCAAGTTTCATCATAATCTGAGAACGAAGAAAATGTAAAAGTACATACAATGGAACTTCCAACATTAAGTGCTGCCTTGGATCGAGCTGGCGTGTCAAATCGATATGGAGCCCTATTGACCAATACTCTGATAAAAGATTTATATATCACAGGCATAATTATAGATCAGCATAAAATAAGAAGAGAGCGTAACAAGGCTAGAAACAAAGCAAAAAAGAATTTACATGTTAATTCTTTACTAAAGGGTATATCGTTTGATGGCAAAAGGGAACGCACCTTAAAGCTAATAATAGTAAATGGGTCTCCACGTAACGTAAAAGTAATGGAAGAGCATGTTACGCTTGTGAAAGAACCAAACTCTTGTTTTATTGGTTACATAACACCAGAGGATGGCAAAGGCAGAGAAATTGCAAAAGGAATTCTCAGTTTCCTAAAGGCTAGATTACACTATTATACTTTGCATTAATACATGTCAAAAACTTAAGTAATACGACAAAGTGTGATAGTGTGAATGCAATGTGTCACGAAAATGACAAGTAGCTATTATGAAACAAGTTTGACATTCCAAACGACTTCATTGTTTTTTGAAAAACTTCTAAACAATAATACTTTTCATTGGATCAGGGTTGCATTTTATTTCATGTGTGAGTGTTTATACTTTGTGTGATGATGTGAACACAGACTGTCATTTTAAATTGGATTTTTTGACAGTCGCAACAAAACTCATTAGATTTCTATCTCACAAAGTATTATGGAATACGTAAGACTTGTGAGATAGTGAAAACTAGTCTTAAGTAATGAAGGCATTGCCTTAGATAACCTGGTTGCAGTTAATTGTGATGGCACTAGAACAAATACAGGCAAACATAACGGAACAATTTTTACTTTGGAAAGAGAACTTGAAAAAACTGGCCGGGAAATATTGGAAACCTCTTAAGATACTGCGAAAATATACCGGTGAGTATAACTAGACCATTTTTGAGTTTGTATTTAATTTATTCCTGTATTTAAAATTTCGTTTACTCGAAGCCAATTTCTGTTTTTGCACCGATATCTATTGGTGAAATGCCCGAAAATATTGACAGTTGGGACCTACGTGCAGACCAAAAATACTTGTTTGGAATGGTCAAAGCCATAGACAGTGGAAATTGTGATAGATTGTGATAGAATTTTAAGACTTTATGTTACTCAAACTCAAAGTTCGCATTTTTCGTTATGAAAGTTTATGCTCCGTTTTGGTTTCTCGTAAAAAGTCAGCCTCATGCCATTCACGGAAGCCGCTATTTACTAAAATATATAAAATGGACACGTATGCTTCCAATCGAACTTCAAGAAATTGTCAATCTTTCGATTCAAATAAACGGGTTTTTTGCACATCCGTAGTTCGCTCGGAGGCATTAAAAATCATTCTCGAAGCACGCGATAATAATATTGTTGATATTCGACAATTCGATATTCCAAAAATATTGTTGAGTGCGAGTTCTTAAAAGATATGATAAATTGGAATGAAATTGGTCGCATTACTGAACCGCCTTGTATACAATTTTATTCCCATCCGTATTTAAAAGATCTTTGTGATTCTGGAGAAATTATTGGAATACCAGGTAAAGTCACAATTTAAAACTGTTTATAGAGAAAAAATTAACTGCTTATTTTACCAAAATCAATTTAGAATTCCTATGCCATTCGCAAAACACGGAACGATTTGTTAAGCTAGTAAGCCAATCATGTCTTTCTGTTATCGAAAGTAATCGACCAGGTCATATTGCAAACAAAATAGAATCGCCCAAACTTTATACAAAGATAGAATCGCGAAAAGATTTTTTATAGATTTTATATTTTTTATTGTAATTGTATTTTTCAAGTTTTGATAAATTGAAAAACGAAAAAATTTGATACCCATATTGCCTATATTTGAAAAAAGATAAAATATATCGCGATTTTCGCGTTTTATGTGAATAATTACAAAATAAAAAATAAATTAACATTATTTTTAAACAGATTAAATTTCAAAAGCAGAACATTTTTGCCATATACGTAGAATTTGTATGAAAACCCGAAACGAAAGTTTTATATGCCATTGGATGCTGCTTTAAAAACTTTTTTCGGTGATACCAAATTTCATCTATGTCGTCTTGGAGCAAAGTACAAAAAAATTGAAAAACTGAAAAACTGAAAAAAGACATTTCTTAAAAATGGTCCAGCTCACGGATGGTCAACGCTAGAACCAAAATATTTTGGAAATCATCATAAAACATATCAAGCTTTATTTTCAGAAGGTAACAAAATCACTTTTTTTTTGAGTCGCTCTTATGTATATATTTTTTTTCTCAATTGTATTTATTGATTCTTCATATATTAGATATGAAGATATGAAATCTTTATTTTATGTCCTGCCAGTGCCAGACAAAAAAATTCGCTATCACGGCTTCTGTTCTACAGTTTTGCCTGTAAAAATAAATTTGTGGAGAAAAAAAAATATTTTTTTGCCTAAAAATTAAAATTTGTTTTAATAAATGTTGCCTATTTTTAGGCAAACAAATAATTTTATTCTCCACAAATTTGTTTTTACAGGGAAAACTGTTGATTATAAAGAAAAACGTTATATGAACGGATTAAAGAAATTGTAATTCTAAATTTTTTTGAGTTTGTTTTAGCAAAATCGGACAAGTGGTTCTCGAGTTATGTTAAACAAAAAAACATCAAGATAAGGAAAAAATTTAAAATGTCATAAAAAAAACTGACACATACGAACGCCAAACCCTTTGAGGGTTTTACTATACTGACCTAGTACCATCACCCTGACTTGGAATTTCTCACCCCCCAGATTGGGGTGTGTACCGTAAAAAAGTACCTAAAAATAAAAAAATTTCATTGAATGTAATTAAATAGGGATCAACTTTATTAATTAATTTATATAAAACTTTGTAGAACATTTATCTTTATTGATTTTAATTTATTTTTTTTTTTTTGTTATGCTATTTTTAAGTATTAGGTAGTGCTGAATTTTTCGATTTTTTTACTATTTTTCTTAAAAATATGTTTTACTGTGTTTAAAATTGATATTGTTAATTTATTGATTTTTTTTTTTAATATGCCAATTTTTTACCAAAACAATCTGGCCTTCTGTGTATGAGTAAGTATAAATGTGAAAAAAAACAGAAAAGAAAAGTGAATATTTTTTTGTTGAAAATATACAAAACTCAAAGAGCGCCAGCTTTAAGGACTGCGACTTCTGACAAATTTTAAAAACAAAGACACTGCTTGTGATTTTGCTTTTGTGACCTATCAAATGCAGAAGAAAAACGAAGAATACTACTGGCGTTTAAAAGAATCAATGTTTGATTTTAAAAAGCAGGGAAAAGTTAAAGCAATGAAAAGTAAAAATGTTGCGACTTTTTAACTTTGACTTAAGTTCTTTATACACAGCATAATACCCTCTATATTTAGCTGTGTCAAATCTTTCATACTCTCCGCTGATCTATAAATTTAAGTCAACCTATATCTTAACTTACCTGGCAATATTATAATTCGTTGCTGTTTTATGCATATCAATGCGAGTTCCGAGAGAACGCTTAACTCATTAACGCCCAATGATCCCATTTAGGAAAATGCACAAAAAATTTTATAAATAATAAGTAAATAAATAAAATTATATTTTTCCAGAAAAGCTAAAAATCATTAAATAAAAATTGGACGCTAAAGAGTTAATATATCATCATATCGCAAAGTTTTAGGATTTTGTTTCTAATCATATAAAACATAATTGAGAATTACTTCAAGAAAATATCATGACTCGCTTCGAATAGTGATGGCAGAAGGGGGTGTTATATTGTACCTGTGGAAAATTATGGACTGTTAAGTGATTTCTAGCATTAGAAAAACTAAATTGAATTAAAAATCAATATAGTTATTTAACTTGCTTGCTTTTTGGGCCTTTCGGAAGAAGTCTTTATATAAGAGTAAATTCTAGATTAATCATCACAAAATATTTCTGTTGTAATTTTAAGTCTCGCAAAATTAAATTTGTAACTATTTACTCAACCAAAATTTTTTTATTATCTGATTCTTGATTCTTCTCACGTTTTGTGGTACAGGATACCATTATTTTACCAAATTTTGTAAGAGTCGGTCTTAAACCGACAATAAAACCTCCCGCGGTATCTGTGGACTAATTTAGATTCCTGTATTATTGCATTGACGATGTTGAAAGCTTTTGTTACCTGTACCCATGTTCTGTAACTTTAGTGAGAACTTCTCGCATCGAAAAGATGTGAAACAAAATATTCCATCGTTTCTCGAAAAGTGAGAAAAAAGTGTGTCTGTAACTCATGTCGAAAACTATCAAAAGAGATTACGTCGTTACGTTATAAAAGTCATAACATTGCACTCGAAGCCGATGTTACATTGGAGAAGTTGAGGACGCCAGTCACACATATAGTTAACGGCGACCAAAATTTACTAAAATTGAAAAATTTTCAACGACGGCGGCGAAAATACAACCGTCGGCCATGCCAAATAATGTAAAGTGCGACTTTAATGTTTGTTGTTTGTAAACGAGCTTTGAAAAAATTCGTATATTTTATAAAAATGGTAAAAGAAAATAATTAAACAATAAAAAAAGGGGCAAGAACATAATTTTATTATTATTATTCTTTGCAATTTGCATTTTTAGTTGTTTTTTAGTGTTAAAATTTTTTTCTCGCCCCATTTTTATTCGTGAGTTTTTTTGACAGTCCAAAGCGGGAACTTTTCTCACCAAAATGTTACAGACACACTTTTTCTGTAAATTGGCGAGTAATTTCCTTGCGTGACAGCTTGTACTCGCCAAAAAAAGTTACAGACACAGTTTAGTGAGAAAAACAGCTGTTTGTTTCAATATACGGCATTTTTGTTCTATTTCACACATTTCAATCGAAAAGTTTCTCGACACGAGAGTTACAGAACATGGGCACTGGGGAGTATAATCTCAAAAACAGGGGGCAGCAAAGAAGATATACAGAATAGACTGTGTAAGGCAAAGCAAGCATATGGCACGCTTAATAAATTCTGGAGATCTCAAAATATCTCAACTCGCACCAAAATCAAGGTTTTTAATAGCAATGTTAAATCTGTGCTTCTATATGGCTGTGAAACCTGGAATATTTCGAGCCGTGAAATGTGCATGCAAGCTTTTGTAAACCGCTGCCTCAGGCGTATTGAAAGGATATTCTGGCCTGCCACGATATCAAATCTGGAGTTTTGGAATTTAACCCATCACATTCCTTTAAGTATGAATATCCGATTGCGTAAATTTAGTTGGCTAGGACACACAATGAGGAAACCAGCACATGATTTAACTCGACAGTCTGTAGAATATAACCCCCAAGGATCCAGGAGACCTGGTAGACCTGCGAATACTTGGAGGCGCCAAATTGAGAACGAGTTGCATGGGCATGGCGCACAGTGAGACAACGCCGGCATTAAATACAAGGAGTCATTGTAGAGCTCTGAAATTTTGCACAGGTTAATTTTGAGACAATTCCAGTTTTTTTAAAAAAAATTAAGAAAATCCGCAAACTTTTACGCCCACCTCCCATACAATCGAAATTTGTAAAATGCCGTATTGTCCGTAATACTTAAAGTATAACTTTAAATTTTGGTATACTTGAATGTTATATTGTTACATATATTATCGGAAAAAAATTTTGAACTTTGGCCCACTTTAACCCCCACCACCCATACAACCTCAACATAAAAAGTGCCATATTTTCTAAAATATTTTAGGTACAACCTTCAAATTTGATATTACTGTAATTTATATCATTTAAAATGTTTCATGCAAAAATTACAATAACACGCCCACTATTACGCCCACCTCCCATTGAAATGCAATAAAAAAGAACAATTTTTTTTTTTCATTCTATCAATAATTTTTTAACATCATCATGGTATTCTAATTTTTTCAATTTCATTCTCATTCTAAATTAATTAATATAAGGATCTGATGATATTTGCAAATAGTGCATTACATCTTCATTCGTAGAAATACGTGAATTTTTACGAGAATGGAATAGCCTACAGTTTCTATACTCCTTATTCATTGCTTCTTGCGCTCCTTCGGATAACATTCCTGTAGCAAAAAAAAAGTTAATTTTAAAAAAAATTTAAAAAAATACTTTCAAAAAACAATTGCAAACAAACCAATTGGCAATATAGCGAAGTGCTTGGTTGTTCATCATCCAAAGTTTCTTCACATATGGTGTAAAGCTGTGCAATCCATTCTTCATTATCAGCCAAAAATTTACTTTTTTTGCGCCCAGATTTGTTCCATTTGGATTTTAATTTTGGTATGAAATATTTTATTAAAGAATCACGAAATTTTTTAATAATTAAGTCTGACATTTCATTGAATTTTGTTGATATGACACCAACAACAACATCAATATCTTTATTGCTATCGATCCAAATATCAGAAATTGCACTATAAGAAATTGTTGAATTATCCATGACCTTGTAAATTTTGTTTTTAACACTTTATATAAACTTGTATAAACTTGCACTCTCAAATAGATTGTAAATTAAATATAAATATATATTGCAATTACCATTTGTTGATTAATAATATTAAAAACAACAACAATTTAATATGATTTTACAGTTATTACGTATAGCGACAGAATGTGCGCGTTGCGGATTTTTTAGTTTTTTGTATTTTTAAAGTTCTTTTGCAAACTTTTGCTATATGTTCTTAACTTCAAATGAAAGCTGAGACTTCAATCTTTCATTTGATATAAGGGTGCACCTAGGGCGAGGGGCTGCTCTATATTTCCTAGTCCATTGAAAATGCAAAATGTTCAATTTTTACACCACAATTCTGTTGTTAAGAAATTTTGTTTTTGTGTTTTTTTTTTTAATTTATTTTTTCATCTACTCATTCACAACAACTAAATTAATTAAAAAAATTTAAAAAAAAAATTAAAAAAAAAAAATTATGTATTTTTTTATTCTTTTGAATATTACATATTGAACTAACATATTTCAAGCGCGTTGCCATCCCTCAATTTTGACTTGCTCTAGACCAAAAAATAATAAAGCTATGAGGCTGAAATTTCATGGAATTGTTACTAATATATCTGTTAATATACTGTGAAAATTTGATCCAAATTGGACGACACGCCAAAAACCATTTTTTGCCGCGGTTACTAAAGGGCTGTCTCACTGTGTGGCGTGTCCTGGAATGAGATGAAAACGATATCCAATGATAGAATACAATGGAAAACATTTGTTGCGGCCCTTTGTTCCACAGGGAATTAAAGGTTTACATATATATCATTGCAATTACGGGCTTGCATTACTGAGCAGTTTGACATTAGGGTTATATGCATCCCAGTGCTCATGAAAATACTGGGGAACATTTCGGCTGATGAACTCGCTAGACTTTGCACTACCTTACGAATTTCACTAGATTTGGAAGTCGTTGGGGTACCTCTGATCTCCTGCAAACTCGAACTTCGATGATTGACTATTAAAATTGTATATGTTTGCAGGATTTCGGGCAAGTGTGACCCCGCATGGATGATGGGTGCACCACTATCGATGACGTAAAGGGAAGTTTTTTTTGATATCTATTATCAAGGGACAATGCTTTATAAGCAGGCATCCACAGCGTCTGGGAGCTAGACACTATGATAACTTACATAGCTGCGATCACGAAAATGTGAAGAAGAACGTGAAACAGCCCCTCTGTCAGTGTCCTGCACTGGTCAGAAGGAATCCGCCACCATTTATAAAACAGTTTTATCATTTGAATTAATAACTGTTTCATCCTTCTTCATAGAAAGTTTGTTTATTATTTCTCCTCATCCAAATGCCCCCCGAAATAAGGTTAGTTAGGGAAATAAGGCTGGCTTAAGCAGCAGCAAGAACCGTGATAAACTGGTCAAAAAAAATTTTCTTTTAAAATCAATCGCTAAATTTCGAAGGGAAAACCAAACCAATCTTCGGTTAAGCCATGCAGGATTTGAAAGTGATCAAAACATTTATATAAACGAGGATCTAACACCTCATAATCACCAAATATTTAAATCAGCACTTAAAATGAAAAAAAATAATGAAATAAAATCAACATTTACCCTGCGCGGTCTAGTGTATGTCAAAAAATTTGATTCAGATGACCCATTATTGGTGGAATTTATTGAGGACCTTAATAACCTTTTTCGGGAATAATTATTTTAAAATTTTATTTTATACTTTCAATAAAAAAACTCTTTTATATATCTGTAATTTTTATGCTTAAACATGTAAAATCTCCTTTTAATTATTGCGTTGTATTTTGTAGTTTAAATAATGAATACATTATTTAATCAAATTGGTTCCAGAGATGGGAATTATACCATGGTCAGACTTTTGTCAAATCGACAGAAGGGTTTCAGTGTATTTCATATAAATGCTCAGAGTTTATTACCAAAGATGGATGAATTCCGTTACATATTTGAAAACTCGGGCGTTGAAGCCGTGTGTGTATCGGAAACGTGGTTTAAAGCTGAAATAGGTGATAACATGTATGGAATGGTGGGTTATCGTCTTTATCGGTCAGACAGGCTAGGAAATGGTGGTGGTGTTGCAATATACCTTAGAAATAATATTTCGAGTAAATTTATTTGCAAGTGTAATGATAGTAATGATATTGAATATATTTTTGCTGAGGTAAACTGTCAGGGTAATAAGATGCTTTTAGGATGTGTTTATAGGCCAGATAGGTACGGAAAACTTGATTTACTTATGGACAAACTACAACTCTTGTCGGCTACATATTCTGATGTTGTCATTGCAGGGGATTTTAACAGTAATTTGCTTGTCACTACCAAACTTTCTACTGCTATGTCAGTCTTTGATCTCATTCCGGTTAACGTTTCTCGGCCAACACATTTTACATCTACCTCTTCTACGCTTCTGGATTTGTTTTTTGTAAGTAAAAGACAAAGTGTATTACATTATGAACAATTAGCTTTGACTGCTTTTTCGAGGCATGATGCTGTTTTTATATCCTACAACTTTGCGTTTGTGCAACGGAATCAAATATTTAGTTATCGAGATTTCAATAACATTAATTATTTGTCTCTAAAACATGATCTTGAACATATTGAGTGGGAGCATATGTACTATTCACCATCTGTTGATGGCAAGGTAACATTTATGAATGACGCTATTAATTACATGTATAACAACAGTGTTCCAATTAGAAGAATCACACTCAGAAAGGATGCAAAGCCATGGTTTACAAACGATATTAAACTGCTTATAGAGCGACGTGACAATTGTTATAAAATGTGGAAACGATACAGGACACCTGAATGTTTACGTGAATTTCGCTTGACTAGAAAAATGGTTGTTTCTAAAATCAAAAGTAATAAGTCTTCATATTACTACGATAAATTTAACGCTGCTACAGACTGCAAGAAAACATGGAAGCATATAAGAGAAATTGGTATTGGAAAATCGGCGATTCGGTCATTTGATGTAGACGTTAATATGTTGAATGAGAATTTTGTCAATAATCAACATCCCATTATTCAGATGAATTTTTATGATAATCTCTTACCACCTGGGGATTCGGTGGTTGAATTTAATTTTCAGTGTGTTGATATACTAGAAGTAGTTGAGGCTTTTTATGCTGTGAAGTCGAATTCTATTGGCTTAGATGAAATTGACCCCAGGTTTGTAAAACTTATTTTACCTTGGATAGTTCGTTTCATTACACATATTTTTAACACCATTATTATTACCAATATATTTCCAACAATCTGGAAAGATGCTAAAATTATTCCAATACCAAAAACCAATAACGAATATCGTCCGATAGCTATTATATCATATTTTAGTAAAGTTTTTGAACGTTTATTACATAAACAATTATATAAACATGTGAATGACAACAGACTGTTTACTGATCGCCAATCTGGTTTCAGACCAAAGCGCGGTTGCATAACCGCACTCACTGATGTTGTAGAAGAAATTCGTGGCAATTTGGATGATAGCAGAATTTCTATATTGGTTCTATTGGACCATTCTAAGGCATTCGACAGCGTTCATCATTCCATTCTTTGCTTGAAACTGATGAAATTTTTTGGGTTTTCGGGCCTTGCAGCTAGTTTGATTCAGTCCTATTTATCTGATAGAAGTCAATCTGTGGTGAATAATGGATTAACTTCTCGTCCGTTAACAGTAAATAGAGGGGTTCCACAGGGGTCAGTTCTTGGACCCTTGTTATACTCAATGTATGCGAATGATCTTCCCCAGCAACTGCGTCACTCTTGTGTACAAATGTATGCTGATGATGTTCAGTTATACCTTAGTTGCACAAGGGACGTATTACAAACAGGATTAGCTCACATAAACTTTGACTTAAATCAAATCTTTTCCTGGGCATCTGCTAATGGTTTGAGAATCAACCCAAGTAAATCAAAATGTTTAATTATATCCAGGAAAAGTGTAAGAGTTGAGACAGATGTAAATGTTGTTATTGGTGGCTCAAGAATTGAAATCGTGAATACAGCTAGAAATCTTGGAGTGACGTTTAATAGCACCTTAACTTGGACTGATCATATAAATCAGACTTGTGGCAGAGTTTATGGTATGCTGCGCGCTTTATGGCCAACACAGCATTTAACACCACTAAATATAAGAATTCGTCTGGCTAAGGCATATCTTCTACCAACACTATTATATGCATCGGAAGTTTTTGGTGCCTGTAATTCCCACGATGTAAGAAAACTTAAAACAACTTACAATAACATTGTCCGTTATACTTATAGCCTAAGGAGGTTTGACAGAATATCATCATATTCTCGTCGGTTTACTTGCATTTCTTTTATTAACATTTTAAAGTTGAGAAGTTTAATTTTTCTTCACAAAATCATTGTCACAAAAGAACCAGGGTATCTGTATGAGCGTTTAGGATTTGCAAGATCAAGAAGGGGGAGATATATCATACAATTGCGACACCGCACTCATTTTTCTGAATGTCAATTCTTTATTTCAAGCATACGTCTCTGGAATCAACTCCCAAATTATATACAGTGCACCGACAACGCAATGAAATTTAGGAGATTACTTTTTGAGTACCTTAAATAGAACTTTAAGTATTAGTATTAGTATTTTCTTTTTTGATATATAAATAATTTGTCACATTGTTATCATTTGTATACGTAACTAGTCTTATTCTAATACTGTAATTTATAAGATATTTTTGTCTTGTTGTATTAGAAAATCGATGAAATAAATAAATAAATAAATAAATAAAATACTATGTGCGCCAGGTCGCACATAGTATGATCTTACGAATTAATTCAATATTCTCAAAATTAGTTTTTGAAAAAATAAATAAATTTACACAATAACTAACTCTTTAATAACTTTAAGTAACAACTTTTAAAACATATATAAAAAAAATATTTTCTCACAAATACTAAATAGTATAAAACAAACAATAACTATTCCAATCATGTTCCACATGTGACACAAAATTCCAACCATATCTATATTTTTACTGACTTTACAGAAAAAGTTTTATTTTTCTCCATCAAATGATGCACTTATCTCTTGATACCCAAAGGAAATTATAGCAAGTGCATTAAATTTATGTAGCCAACAGCAAATAGTCTACTTTATCACATTCATGCGAATCTGTGTTGCATAAATGGCACAGATCTGATATGTAGCATGAATAGTTGTATTAATAATGTTATTGTTGCAGCTGCTGTTGTGATAAAGCTTGAAAAAATATACTCCTGTTTGTGCTGCAGCTTACAAGTCGCGAATGAATATAAAGACAGTAAAATAGATGATGCTGCGATTGAAATCTAAATTCTATCGATATAAATTGTATATATTATTGGTAGCTTTATGCTTTGCTACAAGCAAGACAAAACTCTCATTTTTATGGTTTTCAATTTAGCGCAAACACTAAAGAAAATTGAAAATAATTTTCTACAAAACCGAATAAAGAAACGTGTGTTCTGCGGGAAGTGAAAAGCATTGCAAGCACCCACAAATGCGACCTCAAATCACATACATACACACACACACACAGCTTAAGAAAGAATAAAATATAAATAACTTAAAGCCCATATGCACTTTATAAAGACTAGTGAAAATGTAGGAGAGAAAGAGACAGTGCAAGAAAAGAAACACTTCAAAAAAACTACTTAGCAGATTTTTGCTTTTAACTAGAGTACAAGAAAAAATATAAGATTGTCTACAAAAGATTGTTAATTTCATTGACATTTTTAATATTTTAAAAGTTTTTATTAAGTTTATATAGCAAATTGCTTTATTCGCACTTGCTTTCTTATGCGGCCATAAAAATATCTAGTCAATTGATTGAATTAATAAAGCGACTAGAAATGAATTTAAAAGCATGTTTTAGCAGCTTTAATTAAAAAATATTGTTACTAAAGTAACTATTGTTAAGAATTTGTGGTAATTATTAATTAAGAATTAGTAGTATTTATAAGTTATCTTGTATTTATTAGTTGTCCAGTATTCATAAGTAATTTAATTAGTTTACATTGTTATTAAAAATTGGTATACATCATTATACATACTTCAACACCAAAATTAAATCGAGCTTTCGTTGTGAGAAGACGTGTATTTTCCAATCGTTTAAAACAGTTTAAACTAATAAACAATTTATAAAAGAATCAATAAAATACAAAATTTTAAAGCGCCCGTTTATATATTAAAATTATATTAAAACTATATTATTTCCTTAAAAAAAAAAAAGCAAAATAAAAATTTAAAAATCAAAATTATATTTAAAATCAATCAATACATATATGTATATAATATTTATTTCAAAAAAACTCCTAAACAAAAAACTAAGAGTATCAAAATGAGTGTACAGAATTATCTTACAGCAACAAATACTCTCTGCGACACATGTAATAAATCTCTGCCGATTACTGGAGACTACGTCAGTTGTCATCACTGTGGTCGTAGGTATCACTACTCTACTTGCGCTACAGTGTCAGAGTCGACATATGCGAACTTGAATTCGGAAAAAAGCTTCATGGAAATGCATGTTATGTTGAGCCAGCCGTAGTAAATCTTCAAATAATTTGTATCAGGTGATGTCTTACGAAGGCAAGCAACAGGATCAACAACATCCAGATCAACAACAGATAAATGATAGTGGTGATGACGCAGGTACAAAACATTGCAAGGACTCAAATCTTAGATGCCGTCAACACCAATGTGCAAGAACTGAACTCCGATTTTGGTTCTTTTAAAACAATTGTATCAAACGACATGACTGACATAAACCCCAGTATTCAACAATTAACGAGTAGCTTGAATAAAACACATAATTAGTTACGTGAAGAGATGACCAGTGCATTTGCAAAGCTTACCGACGCTTTGGCTGGTTTAGCTAATCAGGTCATAGACCTGAAAGAGCAAAATAAAGAGAAAGATGTTCGCCTACAAATTATGGAGAATAAAGTTAACGCACTAGAGTAAAAAATGCTTAACAGAAACGTAGAGATCAAAAATGTACAAGACAACAAACTAACACCAGTAGAAGTGTTTAAAACTATCGCAGCACGTTGAAATAACCCAGCGGAAGGAGTACAGAGGACTTCTAGAAGGCTTCTGTACCCCTTCTTTTGGATGTACAAGGCCTTCTTGCTCCATTCCATACTCATATCTTTTTTACACACGTTGTCATTGAGGAGAAGGCGTTCCGCTCTCGCTTCTTCAGCAGGTACATAAGAAGGGTAACGGGACCAAAAAAATTGATTTTGCTTTTTCTTGTGCAAAAAAACAATACAAAAAATGTTACTCCTTCTCTACTCCCTTCTCATAGAAGCGAGTGTGGAAGCTGTATCTTATCTTTTATACGAAAGAGCCGAGGCCTTCTATGAGACCTTCGTTAGCAGTTAGATAAGAATAGTAATTGACTCAAAAAATCTTTTAAGCAGGCCTTCACAAAGGCCTGAAGTAAGAAGGTCTTCTGAGTTTTCTCGCTGGGAATGGATACTGATATAAGCAATGCGTATAAAATGAAAAAACAAAACAGAGTGATTGTTGAAGTTTGCTCTTTAAACAATAAGAGAGAATTAATGTCGAACATTATTGGTCATAGGGTAAAAGGAGATAAGGAGGTAAAAGGCTGATAATCGCAGACTTTTTTGGTTGGCAAAAAATAAAGCCAAGGATCCAAAAAATTTGTATTACAAAAATAAGTACAATATTCGTGTAACATGGCAAATTATAAACGAAATAATTGGTAAAAAATCAAATAATTTAGATGAAATAATACTAAACAATTTTAAAAACATGAACATAACCGAAATTTGCAACAAATTTTAAGCAAAATGTCTCAAATATTTTACATAATTGCGATATTCAAACAACTAATCACTCAACACAATTACTACAAAATTCATTATACCCGTCCTATACAAATGAAGAGGAAATCTTTAATATTTTAGTTTCTATTAGCACCAAAAAAAATGCGGGATACGATGGAATCAGACCAGTTGATCTTAAAAACAATGCCGTTGTAATGACACTAATTATATCCAAACTAATAAATACAATACTTCACAATGCAATAATACCGAAAGTACTTAAAGTATCTTTTGTTCGTCCTTTTTATAAAAACGGTAAGAAATCAGATGTAAATAATTATCGGCCAATAGCTATCTTATCTGTTATTGAAAAAAAAAATGGAAGAAGTCGTGTGCAGCAGATTGAAAGACTATATAAAAAAATACCAAATAATTTCATCAAACCAATTTGGGTTCCAAAAGGGAAAAAAACATAAACAAACTTCTTGGTAACTTTGCAAAACTATATAAACGAACAGCTAAGTAAAAAAAAATCAATGCCTGACACTATTTATCGATTTTAGCAAAGCATTCGATACCCTACCACATAGTAAGCTTATAATAATGTTAGAAAGAATTGGAATACGTGATAGATGTTTTGATTGGTTTAAAAACTATCTAACTCACAGAACATATTACGTAAAAGTAAAAAACAATTTAAGTAATAAAACAAATTCGGATTTTGGTGTACCACATGACTCAAAATTAGGCACCATACTCTACTTAATATATTCTAACGAACCAATTAAAAAACTAAAAACATGCAAAACGTTTGCATAAGCGGATGATACTGCTATAGAAGTGGCCCATAAAAAAAATTGATACCGCAACAATAATAATGCAACACCAGCTTGATACTGCTGCACGATGGTGTCACGATCAAGGTTCAATAATCAATGCATCAAAAATCAAGCTAAAACATATTAAGCCGACAAACATACTTTAAAGGTAAATTAAATAAGGTTCCACTCAGCATAATGTCTGCACAGAAGAAAAATTACCGATTTTGACAACAGTGAGGACCTATGTTCTACTACAATTGAAATTGTCAACACATACATATAAATACCTAGGTGTTTACGTAGACCATAATTTTAAATTTAATTAAATTTAATTTTAAAACTTAGAAAAGCTTCATTTATGCTACATCATTTAAGTTACAGCTCCAACAATATGGTGCTAAGACAAGCAAAATTTTCATTCTTCGCCATGGCATAACAGCCTGGGGAAACTCATCTTTTTGTAATAAGCTACAACAAACTCAAAACCAACTGCTTTAAATTCTAAAAAAAAACGCTTTATAAACCATACCCAAAATACCACTATATGCAATATGGGTCTTGACATTGTCAACAATAATAACTACCCAACAAACCACATCAACCACACACAAAATGGCAACACAATCAACCTTACAACAACTAGTTCCAACGACTATGATCAAACAACCAACTCAAACAGAACAACATTTACTGATACCATCCCTAGAAGTACTAACAGCGACATCACATCTAACAACACATCTCCAAATACCAACAACAACGCATCAAATACCAACATCGCTAAGGATCTGAACATATTAAACGTCAAAAGCATCTTTTTTACTACAATAGCAACAGAATTTTATAATGACTCCAGGTTTCTAAAAAGAATAGAACACAATCATCAGACTCGTATGAATGCTGAGGGTACGTGCAAAGAAAAAACATGGTTGTGGTAAACATATTCTAAGAGAATCATATTATGTTAAGATTCATAATTGTAGTCACCATATTAAGATTATTATTGTATCATTTTATGACTAAATATACTCGTAATATTACATCATAATATTTTTCCCTTAATCATATTATTATTCTGTTAATCATACTTAGTTAAGAACTAATCGTATTATTGTCATGTTAATCATAATAAGTTAAGAACTAATCATATTATTATCATGTTGATCATAATAAGTTAAGAACTAATCATATTATTATCATGTTGATCATAATAAGCTAAGAAGTAATCATACTATGATACAGCACCTTTCATAACTGTCATAAAAACACAAAATAAATTAAAAATTTTTTGTATCGATTTTTTATTTTTCTTAATGTAAATCAAATAGCGGAATTCAATATATATATTATGTCCTGTGGTTCCTAGTAGGAACAAAGGGCCGCAACAAATATAAGGCTTGCAAAAAACCAAATTTAAAATCTGTGGTTTTCATGCGTATGTCAATTTTTCCGATTTTGAGATGTTGAGATGTTTCTAAAAATTTATAAAAAAAGATGGATAAATTCCGATTTTTTAACGTAATGACAAAGCTTAAAAAGTGCAATACCTAGCCTATAGTTTGATATAGAATGGTTTTTCGGCTTTCCTAAAAAATTTGTTTAAAGACATACGCGGTTGCCCATGAAAACCACAGAAATATCGTAGCACTTTTATAAAATATAACGAAATCTCTGTGTGTTTTGTTGTTGGATTTTACAAAACAACTACGATATTTTGCATTTGCACTATTACTTCACTAATACTGAATGAACTCCGCTAATATTTTAATTTTTAAATTTCTTTAAACTTTTATTTATTTTTCGGTCAACAACACTCAAATTTATAATTGCGATAAACATTGATATGTTAACAGTAACTATAATATTGTTGATATTAAACAAAAATAACAATTATTTGTGTACGTCAACAATATATTGTTACATTAAACATAGTGTTGTTGGCGTAACCATGCCCAACCATATTTTTCCCCTGCGTGTAGATACTGTGTACATAGATACAAAAATAACTATGGGAAAAACGCTCTTTCCGCACACAGAAAAAAATCAAGTTAAAAACGTAGAAAAGAAGGTTGATTTAAAATTTTTCGGTGGTGATTTTGCTTTATACGTTTTTCATGTTAATTCAACCTGGTTTTACAATAACTGCGAACAACATTTTTTTTCTTTTAAAATAACTATAATTCATGTTAATTTAACATTGCAGTAAAGTTCGAGCAAAATGTAATTTATATTGAAATAACAATCCGAATCACGTTGAATGAAAGTTATTTCAAGTTGAAACAACGTGAATTTCATGTAGAATCAAATTGGTTTGAGTGTGTTATAACAGTGTGAAGAAGCCTCAGAGACAACATATGCATTTATTTAAGAATAATTCAAAACACTTACCCCTGTAACACATGTTTGTCAACAGAAGCATCAGCATCGCCCGATATGGATTTCGTCATCAATATACTTTGAAAACTTGATGCACTATTTAAGTAACTAATTTTAATTAAAAGAATACGGGAATTGTCCTCTTTTTATAACATATTTTAAGAATGAAAATAAAAAATGTACATACTTAAGTATGAATGCATGTTAATTTAACAAGATACACTTTTGATTTTAATATAAAACTGGTTTTTATGGATTCAATATTGAATCCATATTTATTTTTATTTTAATATTTTTTTTTTTTTATTTATTTTAACAGTGAATAATATTAAATAAACATGATTTAAGGTTATTTTATTTAAAATTTTTATAAAATAATGATAAATTTAAAAAAAGGGCATACTATTGCAGAAATTTACTATGATTATCAATCAACATTTTTCCATGTTAATTTTACATTGGTATTTTTTTCTGTGTGCGTAATGCTACCAACAATATTAAACAAACTGCCCCTTAAAATTCTTAATACAGCCAATTATAATAACAGAAATAAAATATTTAATAACTTTTTTATAAATCAGCAATGAATGCTGTAAAATTTTGAATTAAACTATAAGTTAAACTTTTAAATAAAAAAAAGGAAAGAAAAAAAAACACTTATTTATTTTATAAAGCTTTTATTTAAATTTTTAGGAATGACTTTTATACTGAAATTTAGCTCATAGAATAAATTCGAAAAATAAAAAATGTTGAATATAATATAAAGTAACCTACGAAAGGAAATAATTCCCTGTTTCTATTTGTTAAAAAAAAAACTTTAATTTATTACCTTTTCATCAGCAATGAATGCTCCAAAACTTAAAAAAAAAAATTTACTTTTAACCCATACCTGCAGACAAGCCTTAATAGCTTCGCAAGTTTATCAATTAATATATGTAAATTTATTATAACTTATGGCGATTTCTTTTCTGAGAAAAATGTTGCATTAATGTTACATGTTCTACATTTTGTGTTCGTTTGTACAAAAAATACAACTGTGGGAAAAATTTTCAAGTTCTTTTGTGAAAATGTTGATGAAAAACATGCAAAACATGTAACATGTTTTTACCCTTACTTTTACTTAAGGGTTCATACTGCCCTGTTGTACAACTTTGGTACTTACTACTTTGTTTTTACAACCAATATTTTACTTTGTTTGTCATAATATTTTAAAAGTTTTGTCAAAAGAATTCTACATTTCTACATTTTGAATTAAATCGTTTTTTTATTTTGGTGGAAAATTCTATGTATTTATTATCGTTTTAAATTTGTTCAAGCAATAAGTGATGTCAATGTCTGTTTCCAAACCGTAAAGTAAGTGTGCAGCAAATAGTCGAATAGTTTTAAAAATCGCTAATGAACTACATTAATAATAAAAGTGTAATAGTTGTAAATAAAGGCAGGTAATTCTGTTCGACTGAAGTTGTACAACATGTAACACTTCGAGTCATTATAGGTAACATGAAAAAGTGTTACATGCATATACTGTAGCATTTTTTTCTCAGAATAGAAATCGCCATTAATTTATTGTAAATTAAATGAATGAAAATAAATAAATGAATGAAAAAAAAAGTGTGCAGAATGCTCTAGATGTCAAAAAGTCCGTTAAAAAAGCTATAGGATAAGTGATGTAGCTATTTAACCATATATGTCGTTAATAATAACATAGAAGACGTTAAGTTTAAAACTCATTACATAATCAATATATTAGTCGTTAACGTCAAATAGTAAAAGCTCGAACCTACGGGAAACATTCTGGAGCTTTCTAGATAAATGTTATAATTAATGAGTTTTACTTTAAACGTTTAAGTGTGCAGATCATTAATAGAGGTCGCAAAAATAAATTATGGTTATTAAAGTGACTAAATAAGTGTTATACATTAAAGTGTTGTGTTTATTTAATTTTATTAAAGTGCAATAAAAAACTCAAGAGGTTTATTATAAAGGAAATAAACCAAAACGTCATTGAAAGGCAGTAACGTAACAATATAAATAATCGAAGAATTATTTATTTTAAACAACAACACTTAAGTGTTTATTAAATTAATTATTGATACCTTAAAACTTTTTTATCACTCAGTGTTTTCTTGTTGTAAATCTTATTTGAAATAAAGGGTGAATTCCAATACGTTATTTGCAATGCAACTGAATACAGTCGTGCATTCCTAAATGTAACCATTTGCTGACATTTTTATTACAAAGTACGTTACTTTGTATAGAAACAGTTGCAAACTCACACAAACCACCAGAAATATAATGGCTATATTGCTTTTGTATTTCGTTTGAAACACCTTAAAATTATCATATAAATTTTCGATCCTTATAAAAGTCTAATTCGCTCTAGCTATTTTCGCCTTTTAAAAGCACAACAAAGCTCGCAAAGTACAATAAAGCTCGCAAATCACGATAAAGCTCGCCATGTGTGGTAACATCGTTTTTTAGTAGAAGTATTCATTTGGTATTGAAAATGTGCTAAAATGGCTTATGACTTCACCTAGCCTTCACGCGGAATGAGAATTTTGGCACAGTGGCCATGTTGAGAAATCTAAAGCAACTTCATTTGACAAAAATACCTTTCATTATCTTATAAAAGGTATCGAAAATTACTTAACACGGTCGCAAAAGAAACATAATTTGGAATAAGTTACATTTCTTTTTTCACACAAACAGTTTTTGATTTTAAAAATTGTCGAAATCGGTAAATTAATTTATTTATCCCCAATACTGCAATTCGCAAATATTACTCATACGCCCAGGTACACTGAATATGCATCTGTTTACCAAACTTTTAAATTTCTAATTACCGCACGTAAAGTTAATTTATTTATCTAAAGGGTGGTTAAATTTTAAAAGTATTGAATGTGAACCACACCTTAACTTCAAGTTTTTTTTCTGCATTTCATTTGACATTTCTCAATTTCAGAATTACTCAATTTGAACCATGGAAAGAATTACAATCAAGCAATGCGTTAAAGTTATTCAGGCTTATTATGAAAATGGGCGCTCAAATCAAAATGCATATCGTGAACTTCGTGATTTTTAAATAAAGTTTAATTTCGTCCTTAAATAAAAAAAAAAAAAAAAAAAAAAAAAAAAAAAAAAAAAAACATATACATTGTTTTAGTTTCCTTAAAAAACGTTTTAATAATTTTCCAACTTTCAAAGTCATATGGCCAATTTTCATACAATTTTGCTTTTTGATATTTAAATACAATTGGTGAAATAAGCACATAGAATTATTAAAGATTTAAACAAACTTTCTATCCAAAACTTGTTACATGCAAAGTATAATCTATTAACACCAACAACTTCTGTGTCCAACTTCTCTTCAACACAACTGACTTTGAAATAGTCTTTGCAGAAAACAAAAAAATAGGAACAATTATCAAAACTTTTTATATGACTTAAGAATAACAAATTTACACAAAGAAAAAAATCTGTCTTTTTTTGTTACCTCAAAGTTTTGTCATCAGTTAAGATGTTTTTGTTACAAACTTCATCTTTTTTTTTTGGGTAAAATTTATGTACATTTTAAATTTTTGTG
Organism: Pollenia griseotomentosa; assembly: GCA_963931875.1. Lineage (NCBI taxonomy): Eukaryota > Metazoa > Arthropoda > Insecta > Diptera > Polleniidae > Pollenia > Pollenia griseotomentosa. The sequence goes on from OZ007563.1 coordinate 122,437,158, forward strand.
GTCCATTCAGAGAGAAACAAAAAACAAACTAATCTCCATACGGGTCTGCATGTGCGTATTATAAATGGTAAATATATTCACCATATACATGCACATATGCATTTATAAATTTATGCAAAAGTAGGACAATTGAAAATTTGTTAACACCAAATTAAAATATTTCACTGACATTTTATATACAGCACAGCAAGCTCGAAAATCATTGAAAACGGAAGTGTAATATGATGACCACTATATCTGTACATGGCGTTTTCCGAAACTATTTAAATCAGTTGCTTATTACAAACGAAACATATCGCACCTGTTCATCAAAAGTAACACAACTCAAAAAACTCTATTTTCCACTTTTTTGACGGAAACAGTGTATGATTACCATATGGAAAAAGGAAGAAGAGAAATAAATTTTGTGATTTTATTGAAATATTATTGAGTTTCCTTTACAACGGTATATTTGTTTATAACAATAATTCCCTTATATTGGCGGAATTAGTTTTTTGCTTCTACTGAAAACTTGTAAATTTTGAGTTGTGTTACTTTTGATGAACAGGTGCGATATATGTTTTTATTTTTGGAGTTCATTCAATGAACACAGAAACTGCTTATATGCACATGTGAAGTGTGACTGAAGGAGGGAGGGGATCACAAAGAATTGCTGCATGCAAAAAAAAAACATTTACTGACTCAGTGATGCTTGCGGAGGACAAAAAAAGATATATTAGATTAATGGCCAATTTTCAGGATTGATATTAAAACACATTTATGCTTAAAATCGTTTTAAATACAAAATTCTCTTCTTCACTAAATACTTAAATCAAACTTAATTCACCGATGTGGTACACTTAATTTCCACTTAAGTTTCTATTGTAATATTTTAGCAAGGTGGCCTCAATATCACGACAATACAACAACAAGATGGAAAGCAAGAACAATCAACTGTTTTTGGAGACTACCTTGTAAATAATTATACTTTTTTTATGATATTTTTTTTTGTTAGTAGTGCTACCATACTTTTATCATATTTAAATAAGACTTTTAAAATAAAACTCAAAAAATCAATCTGTATTTAAATACGATTTAAGTTTTTATGAAAATAACTTCCCTAGAGGGAAGCGAACTGACACCGAAGTAGTCCCGTGCTAGGTCTTTGGTGGTAGAGACCGGTTCTAGTTCTAACACTTTATATGAATAAGACCTATCACTTTTACATGGGGTTGTCATTGGAGGGGGTCAATTGACACCATTTGACCAGTCACAGGTCTATTATCCATGAACGTACTGAGTGCCAGTTACTAAAATTTAGTATTATTTCAGTACAATGTAGTATTATTTCAATAAAACAAGACCTAGAATTAAATTCCAGAACCAAATTTTAGAAAGTACCAAAAAATGTTTCACAGCACCGGTGAAGACTGTACTGTAATTTATTACTTTTTCTACCTTTTTGTTCTTCATAAACCAGTTAAGGGATTGGTTCTTCTTTCACTGGTCATGAGTCCTTTTTTTGTAAAGGGTGGTTAAATTGTAAGGGCCGATGTTGAATGTGAACCACACCTAAACGCCAAGTTTTTTTCCGAATTTTATTTGACATTTCTCTATTTCAGACTTACTCAATTTGAACCATGGAGAGATACACAATCCAACAACGTGTTAAAGTTATCCAGACTTATTATGAAAATGGATGATAAATTTCGAAGAAAATCATTTTCAGTGATGAGGCACATTTTCACCTCAGTGGATTTGTCGATAAGCAGAATTTCCGCATTTGGGCAAATAATAATCCAAGAGTGATTGTCGAAAAACCAATGCACCCACAAAGAGTGACTGTTTGGTGCGGTTTATGGGCTGGCGGCATCATCGGGCCGTATTTTTTCCAAAATGTGGCCGGTCAGCCAGTTACTGTGAATGGTGTTCGCTATCGTGAGATGATAACGAACTTTTTATGGCCCGAATTGGAAGATATCGATGTGGACGATATGTGGTTTCAGCAGGACGGTGCCACTTGCCACACAGCTAACGAAACAATGGCTCTTTTGCGCAACAAATTCAATGGCCGTGTTATCTCACGTAATGGCGATGTCAATTGGCCGCCAAGATCATGTGATTTGACACCGTTGGACTTTTTTCTTTGGGGTTATTTGAAAGAAAAGGTGTACGTCGATAAGCCAGCAACAATTCAAGAGCTAAAGGATGAGATAATTCGGCACATTAACGGCATAGAACCTCCATTATGCCTCAGGGTCATCGAAAATTTGGACCATCGGATGGAGGTGTGCCGCCGTGGTCGCTGCGCCCATTTGGCCGATATTTTGTTCCATACATAATTGAGTAATACCAATATATCATAATAAAATAAAATTACAATAATTTCCTAAATAGTTTGTGTTATTCAAAATCAACATCGGCCCTTGAAATTTAACCACCTTTTACTTGTTCTATTTTTATAAATCCCAGGACTAGTCTGTTGGACCAATTAACACAAATTTCTTGCAGGGTTAATTTAGATTTAATTACTATCCTGAAAATTGGGCATAAGTCTCTCCATACTTTAATTAGTTGGATCAACGGACTTAAGTGACGAAATAATATATAGATATAAACTCTATAGGGCCTTGCCACTATTTTTTGCCAAGCAATGCTTTTTTGATGTAACTAAAAACCGGATTGAAATTATCAAAAGTGCTAAAATTAGACGTCTACTAATCTATGAGATAGAAATGGACATAAATGGATTCCTATCAACTAATATTTTAAAAATATATATTACGAACCGAAAAAAGAGAGTTGATGGTCCCTATTTATTGAAAGGAAATACTTAACAAATAAGTCATATTTGATTAAGCTTATTAAGGAAAAATAAAGAAAGGAAGAAGCCTACAATCTCTTCAAAATTAACAACAAACTAACCAGCACCAAACTTGTCGCAGAGTTTCGTCAGAAAAATAACGAGAGAAAATTGATTAGCTGAAATTTACTCCAACCATGTACCACAATTTTTATAAGAATCTACCAGGCAAACAAAAGACAACATCAGGACCCAAAAATGATGAAGATGATATTGACGAACTTTTTTATGTATACTTTTTCAATATACACATCTTTAATTATTCAATTCAGTCAATATTTTATGGTCGCGCTTGACTGACCAACATTTCTTGATTGATTTCACTTTGGTTGAATCCAATTGATTTATTGGAATAAAAATAATTATTAAAACAAAATCGAAAAACTAACCGATTATAGTTGCATCGGACTTTTATTCGAGAAAAACAGAACACTTGTAAAAGCTTTGTAACTTTTACGTAAACGTATACGTTGCGGAGCAACTGTTCCGTTTTATATACGTATACTTTATTGTGCGGAAAAACCTGTTAAAATTAAAATTTGTCTCCGTTTTTACGTAACAGCTGTTAAAGAATTTTATGTTCGTTTATGTTTATTGATGAAGCGAACATTTCATCGACGTACACGACGTTTTTATATACATATATATTTTTTCACAACGCACAAATAACAAAAGCTGAAATTTATAAATTCTGAAAGTCATTCTGTTTTCTTTTTAACACATTTCAACACGTTAACGTAGTGACTACCAAACATTGAAGTCGGCCGCAACGTTTACGTGTCCGCAATATTAACGTATGAATAACGACGCTTTGCTCTTTGTATTCACATTTTACACATCATTTTAATCTTATCCATTCGGATCCACCAACCACACATCCCTGTCTCTCATGTCCGTCTTTATGTCTATGTGTGAAAAGTTCTAAATTAAAGCTTTAGAATGTGTAAATGTGTTGGTTTGTTTATATTTGCTAACATTTCCGGCTGTTATTTAGTTAATTTATGCATGCAAAGTGCAAATAAAATTTTAACAAAATCTTCTGTATTTATTTTTGCTTTGCCCCACAGATTTTCTGGTTGCAAAATTTCAAACAGCATACGATTGTGTTTTGTGTGTTTAAGCTACAACTGCAACAACAACATAAAAGGAAAAAGGAGAAAATACCTAAAAAAGAACATGTGTTGACAATAGGAAAAAGGAAACATGTTAAGTAAAAATTTTTTAAAAATAAAGCCAAAAAATGTAGACATTTCCTGATTTTTGGCACCACCGCACTTGCATAAGTTTTGATAGCCTAAAACTGATGGCTTTCAAAGTTAAAGTGTTACAATTTAAATTTTGTTTGCTCTTAAAAATCAATTGAATTAATTTGGAATAAGTCAAAAAACTGATTGCAAAGACCAAGAAGATGGATGTCTAGATAAGATTTTTTAAGCATTTTTAGATTTTAAACATTAAATTATAATTTTGCTTATAAATTTTTCCACTAGATATCATATTCCTATTGCTTTAAAGCCAATTGGGACAGAAATAAACTTCTCTACCTCGCCTTATTGGATTTCAGCAGACAGAAGGACAGTCGAATGTTGACATTCCGTTTTCGAATATTTAAGGTTGATTCAAGGTTCTTCCGGCACAGAAAAAATATCTCAAAAAAATTTTTAGCAAAACAGTTTGTTAAAAATGAAGTTTTAGGTCAACAAACTTTTTATTTGATTCAATGAAAAAATTTATCAAAATTATACTTTGCAAAATAGCACTCAATAAAACATATTTAATAACGAAATAATTAAACATTTCTTCATATTCAAAATAAAAAAATATTTGAATTAAAGTTAAGAAAGTATTTTTACAACTCTTGTTCATTTTTAAATAGCTCATAATTCTCATTCCTTTACAGTTTTATTTGTACAATACTTTTAGTTTTTCCAAAGTCTTTGGAAAAAGGTTGCTTGATGATCTAGCCTAAAGCTGAAGGTCCACACCATGCGTTTATGCGTCTGTCCTTTTTATGCATTTGACAAAAAAGTTGAATCAGTGTAATTGCATATGACAAGTTACACACCAAAATGCATAGAATGTAGGTTTACTTTCTACTTTTGTATCCGTCGCATGTGTGGTGAATAAAAGTCAGCTGTTATTGATGGCCATGGATGACAAATCATATTTTATTTTCAATGTTATCGATAAATATGTTTGAGTGGTGGATTACTTTTTACTATTTTTTTGCATTAAAAAACGTTTTTAATAAAAGAAAATGTTTTCGGAACAAAGATTGCATAAACTTTAAAGAAGAAAAAACATTAAAATAAATTTTTAGCACAATTTTACCACGAACAAAATTTGCCATTCTAGTCGATTACTTTTATGTTCTGAGTGTCATCTTTGTTGTGTTAATTTTTTTTTTTTACCAAATGCCATAAACTGGAAAGTTATTGATACCGTGGAAAATCACGAATATTTGTATAATAAAAGCTTTCTCCTCTTTGAATTCTTTTAAAGAAATTCTATTAAAATATCAATACCACTCTCCATTTTTGCCAAAATTGTTTTTATTTAATAAAAATGTTCTCACAACAGCTGATAAAAAAAAAAACAATATGGCGCATAAAACGCATTGCATGTAACTTGCATTTAGAAACGCATCAAATGCACAAAAAGTATCATACGCATCTACGTATGAACGCATGGTGTGGACCTCCAGCTTAAGTAACCAGCGAAATGCGCATAGGAACTAGCTTATCCCCCCACAATAATTTTTTGTGTATTTATTAAAGAATAAAAATTGGGAATTTAGCACATCATATTTAATAAATAAAGATTCGATAAACATTTTGTTTGATTTATTCAACATTTCCAACAATTTATTTAGCAAATCACGTAAACATGTTGTTGAAAATAAAATATTTTGAGCAGCAATTTTTTTTATTGACTCAACAAACTTGGTTGCTGACTAAAAATTCAATAGCTATACAGTAATTTTGACTTAGCTGCACAATCTTCCTTGCACGATTTTTTGTGCAGATAAATCAAAAATGCAGCTATCTTAAATGTATTTAGCTGCCTTAATGGGCAGGTACGCAATTGTGGTTTCCTGCATAAAAGTGCAGCTAAAGTAAAGTGTTTAAAAGAAGAATAAAAAAGTTTTTATTAATATATTGATAATAACCATGACGTTGAAACAACCTTTAGTCATTTGTTATGCATTTTTATAATGAACGAGGTAGCCAAAGTGGGAAATAGAATAGTCACTGTAGTACAACGTTAAGAAAAGCGCTGCGAGCTGTCAAAAGTTAAAAACGTCAGTTTCAAAGTAGTGTCAACAGAATACTTAGTTTTAGTAGTCGTTGCAGTTGAAGCGCAAAATTCGAAATTTTGAACTTTGTAGCGCTTCAGAGCATTTGTCAGCTTAAAAAACTACTACAACTCATTTATTCTGTTCCAGGACTAAGATTTGCTATTCCGTTGATATAACCGTGGTAAAGTTGCTGTAACCACAAACAATATGCATGAATGTAGATACATGAAAACAAAATAAATGAATTATAATGATTCCAACTTGACTTGTTTGCGATTTTTGTTTTTATAAACAGTTTAAATTGGATATTTATGTGAAAAAGTGGACACCATATTTTTTATGTGTGCAGCTAGCTTTTATATGAAAATATTTTAAAACTGCCCAAAAATATGATAAATATGCAGGTATACAAAAAGCACGTAAGCAAGGATTTTGAAGAACAATTACAGAAAATATGTGGTTTTTATCCTTATTTAATCCCGAATTCGTACTTAACATAATCCGAAAACAGGATTGACTTAATTAAAAGTGAGATAAAATGAATCTCAAACTGTGCTTGATTCAAGAATTTCTAAGACAGTATAATCTCGATTCGTACTTGAAATAGTCCGAAAGTTAGATTAGATTAATTCTAACCTCAACTCTTACCACAAAGAACCCGATTGAATATTATTAGTTTACTTACTCGTTACACATGTTTATTTCACTTTTGTTCTACTCAGCCCTCTGTTTACAGAAGAAGTCTCAATTACAAGACACCAGCAGCATGCTCAATATGGTTTCAGTAATAATTCTACTTAAAAAATATGATGTATTTAACTAAATAATTACAAAAAAGAATATGGGAATTATTGCTTATTATTTAACTTTTTAAACATAAAAATAATCTATAATTTTCTTCTTATAGTCTTGTTGTTTTTGTGTCTATATTTTACTTTTATTTTATTTAAAATATTTAAAACATTTTATTTATTTATTTAAAATAAAAGTATAATCTAGACACAACAACAAAAAGACTATAAGAAAAAAAAATATAGATTATTTTTATGTTTGAAATAATTTTCTTAAATAATTCCCATATTCTTTTTTATTTTTTATTACGACACGCGTGTGCACGCATATTGGTTTTCGAAATTTATCACATTTTGGGTTGTTTTAAGTACTTTTAAGTGTTATCCGTACTTTAATTTTTGAGGAAAACTCGTGCTTAAGTAAGAATTAAAAACTTCAATTTAGTATGAGTTTTTCCTCTCTGTTTATTTTATTATATGGTCCCGAAATATGGCTTAATACCAGCACTATAACCATACAAACTGCAAGTTTTTATAAACACACGCCGTTGGAGTTAACTGAACATATGGTGGCCTCAAACTGTTTCAAGCTAACGCATGTGAAACTTAACCGGCCAACGAGAAATGCGAAGCGAAATCACCAAATCAAAGTACGACTTGCCTGGAGACACGCTCAGAAAAACTAGAACATAAACTCACACTCGGCTTTTTAATGCAACCCTCAAGCCCATCGAAATAGAGGCAGACCAAGAAATACATGAAGAAGAACATTAAAAACAGAAACCAACTCTTACATTGCTGAATTAAGGTATTTAGCAAATGATCGAGATACCTGGAGGAACTATGTTAATAGACTAAATTTGTAGTTTGTAAATCGTATACAAACATATCAAAATAATAACAATGAATTTCTTTTAATTTGAAAACTGTATTTTAGCAGGTATTATTAGATAGGAGCTCATCTAAAAAACATATTCAATGGTCTTCTCCTGACTGCGTTTTTGAGCAAAATGTTCATTTGAGTAGAAGTAATGCTGGCAGAGATGTATGATTTCGCAATATTTTTACTTTCTTGTGCTTCAGTTGCTCATTGCATTCAACAAAAGGAAATTCCTTTTGACCCCGTTTATTCCTTGCGGTAAGCGGTATAAATTAGTCAAGCTTATCTTTTTGTAAATTGATAAAGTTGTTTTCTTTTCCGTATAATTCAAGCCATCAAGTTAACTAAACTAAACACAAATCTGTCCATCAGTTGACCTCCCGGACAGTTTTTTTTTTTTAACTATAAAGGATTCTGCGTGGAATGGATAAACGATTTTACCTTTTGTCTGAAATAAATATACAACTTTAGATTCTTAGTTCTGTATATATATATTTTGGTGGTGTTGTTAACATCGGAATTTGTTCTTTTTTACTATTCACTGTAATCTACTATTCACATTATAAAAAATACTTCCATGGAATTCAGCGGAATTTACAACAATATGTCCAAATATATAGTAAAATATCACGTTCTTCAGTCCTCGATAGAGAATTCATTAAATATTTCCACAAAGGTTTTTTTCCATAAAGCCTTATCTTATGATTCAGAAAATTTCCTCAGCTTTATTATAAAAAGAAGTTTTAATTATTGTCTTCTATAAAAAAAACAGACCTGAAATTGACAAAAAAAAGTTTACGTTGTATACCAAAACTTTAAAAAAATTACACTGAACTGTTACCGTTGGGTAACAAAATTTTTTTCCTTCTAACGGGTACCCTAGTGTGCTGCGGCTTAAATTTTGATTTTCAAAAGAACTTATAAGGTATATTCATTAACAGTGTTCATGTACTCGAAAAACATGCCACGAGAGGGTAAAAAAAGACCATACAAATTTGATAGTCAAAAAATTTGTTGAAAACTTCTAATTAAAAAAATTTTTACTAGCAAGAATTATACAACCACCTTCTTCATGTTTTGTTTACAAAATAAAAATAGTTTCCATAAATATCAAAGTTATTTTTGAAAATATATACTTTTTAATTATTTACATTTTGTTTGTTGTGCTAAATTAAAATTAATTGCTGGAGGATAAGTTAGTTTCTATGCGCATTTCACTGTTTGCTAAGGCCAGATAATCAGGAAATCTTTTCCCAAAAACTTTAGAAAAGCTAAAGATATTATGCAAAAAAACTGCAGAGTGAATGAGAATTACAAACACTCAAATTTTTTTTGCAACGATAGCAAAACTTAAACCAGATGCCAACAATAAACAGTGAGTTTATCTTTACAACTACAATTAATGTTGGGAGAATATTCAACGAGTTGTAGTGAAGAATGTAATAAAAGATAAACTCACTGTTCGGTTGGGTTTTTTTTTTTTTTTTTTTTTAAATTTATCACAACAAACAGAATCTTATTAATTTTCATAATTTTTAACTTAAAAGTTTTTCAATAAAATAAAATATTTATTTTTCTAAAATTTAAGAATAATATTTTTGCACAAATAGTTAAAAACAATTGAATTTATCTACAAATAATCTCGTATCTCACAGCTTAATAGTGTCGATATGCCTTACCTGCTAGTATTTGCTGGTAAAGCGTTCATATACTTTTTTATTTTGAGTAATTGGGAGAAAAATTTCATAATTTTATATATACTCTCTCGTTGCAAGTTTCTGCTAGTAAAGAAAATAAATACACCTTATATTGTTCTTCAAAAACAAATATCTTTTTTTGCGTGTGCCTTTAAATTCTTAAACCAATAGAAAAAAAAAATTTATTTTGTACGCATGAGTTTTGAATTTTTGAAATGAAAAAATTTATTTTTTAGGTTTCGGTTCTTTATTTCTGATGCAGTTTTGATACCAAAACTTGTAAATGCTTTATTGTAGTAAGAGAGATTTTTAGCAAGGGGATTAATATACATTAATTGAAACTGCACATACGCCCCAAAAAAATTCTGGAGTGGTGTTTTTAAAAATTCATCGAAATTGAACAAATCGTTCTCAAGCAAACTATAAGTCATGCCCATAAAAAAATCTGAGCCCGATAGAAAAATAACTAAAAACAGATTTAAGCTTAGCGCTTTAAAATCCTCTGATTATATTTACTGTTTTCTAAAATTTTTGTTTTTTGCAGACCAGTGTAGTTGTCTCGAAGTTTAAATTCAAACAACATTTAGTAGCAAAGTTTATTTCGGGAATACAAAATTTATTATTAATAAGATTTCTCTATGACGTGCTAAATTTCCAATTTTCAATAAAACTGTAAAGCGAAAAAGAGTTATAAACAATCAAACAATAGAACATTTAAGTTTTTTTTTGCGCGGCCACCCACAAATTTATTATCAAGGTTATTTTCGGGAAACAAAATTTATTTTAATCAGATTTCTCTTTGACGTGCTAAATTCCCAATTTTTATTTTTTATAAATTTATTGTTGAGGCAAAGCTAGTTTCTATGCGCAGTTTACTGGTTGCTTAGGCCAGTTCATTAGGAAACATTTTTCTAAAGATTTTGGAAAAGCTAAAAATATTATACAAACAAAACTGTAAAGCGAATAAGAATTATTGTCCCGCAATTTTATTTTCATTTCAACAAGGCAACCAGTCTGTTAAAGAGCCGTTTGTGATAATGTGTTTAAAATATGAAAATATTGGTCCTTAACGAAACTTCTGGTAAGACAATCGATACTAACGATGTCGATGTTTAGATTAAATTTTGTCCAAAAATATTTTATTGCAGTCTTATTGATGTTACAAAATTCTATTGGAATCGGTCCATATTTGACTATAGCTGCCTTCATATAATAATTTTGTTCTGGCGTGTCCAGTATTTCCCCAGTGGCTGTGATATAGGGTGTCAAATGGTAGGGATTGACCAACCATAGTTTATTACTTGTTTTATCACTTAAATATTGTACGCCTTCTCACCTTTACTAAGGATACTTGATGTTTAATAAAGTTATTTTTCATATTTATTGCAGCATTAACATTCAATTAATTGCGATATTATTTAATATAAAACAATTACGCACATGAATGTCTGTATAAATATTTTTGTGTTAACGACTTTCAGATAAAGTTTTTTCATGTTTATTTATTTTTCTTCAATTATTTTGACCAGATTTTCATTAACATTTAATTAATAATTTGAATGTCTGTCTCATTGTTTGTTTAAGTCATTAATTGTTGTATGTTTTTGAAAAGTTTGCTTAATAAAAGGCAATTAAAATATTGACAATAATTAATAAATAACAAAGAAAAAAGTGTTGATAGTCAACTATGAAAATATAATATAAGCACTTTGTTTGGTCCAAAGAGATAATGATAGTTAGTAAATTTAGTTTGATCGCAAATGAAAATGTGTGCGAGTAAAAGAGGCTTTCGCAAAAGGTAGCCGTATGAGTCATAAGCTTTTCCGTTAAAAATTTTGTAAAGTTCTATATTATTTTCTATCACTTAAAATTTGTTAAAAATTGTGACCTGTAACTTGACCGCTTTCCACCTCTTTCAATATGCTCCGTTCTTAAATAATAATAAAAAACATGTATACAATTTAATTAAGTTGACCTTAATATTCTGAGCACTACCCTGATTCCAAGATTTACATGGATACTCAGACGGTCGGTCATGCCTCAATCGATACAAGTAGTCGAGTGCTATACATATACTAAAAGCCGGGCATTATTATTTAATGCCGTTTTAAATACCAGCACATACGATTGATGTAGTGTATAAAAACTTTATATCTTCATTAGTCCTTTAAAAAGACGCACATGTACATAATTATAAATTGTGCAGAAGATGAACATTTTTTTTTAAGATTTGGAATTAAATAACAATTCATTTAAGCGCTTTTGTAACAGGTCAAAGAAAAAACCACTATACTTCTCGCAGCAGCAGATACAATATACGAATACGTGTATCTGAAAAGAGAAAAATAAAATAAACATACGATTCAATTAAAACCAAATTTTATAAATATTTAAATACAGCTAATGGCACTTCTGAGGTCATTGTACGGAAGTTTTAAAAGCATTTATATTTATTGCTATAAAAATAGTGAATTTTTAAATGGTGTTTATATATTTGAATTAAAGTGGGCTTAAAAGGATTTTTTGACTAATTGAAAACATTTTCAATAAGCCACTAGAGTTAAAAATAAACGGATTTCCATTTACTTAAAAAGAGCGGAATGTGTTGATTGTCTTGGTTATTTTTAAACAGCAATATTCAGACATGGAAAAATCAATATACACGTTAAACTAAAGGCATTACATAATCAATGTTTCCCTCTCTCTGTCCTTAGTACATATTTTTTTTGGGATGAATGCGAATCACAATGATGTAATATTTTGTAGAATGATTGCAAAATGTTCCCAGTCTTAGACAGTCGCCTGCCTCAGTTCACCGATTGATCTAATATTGCGTAGCCTATACACTTTGCTTTCGTCCAATCCCGCTAAAGTACGAAAATACTTTTCCTAAAGAGGCATTTGCACAAACTCTAGGCTAAACAATACAAAATTGGATCCCTATAAATAAACTCACTCTAGTTTTCCGTTTTGGTCACTATAAGCAGAAAAAACCCTCATGCTTTTGTACATTTGTAAGATCTAGGAAGTTTTCTGCTACATAATCATCTTAGGTTTGCTTAGCTCATCTTGTGTGACCACTATTGTTTCGAAATACAAAATCCAATACGTACTGGGCTATTTTCATATTTTCAAGGTCAATCAATACAAACAATAATTTGGACTGAGTCAAAAACGAAGCCGTACAATTTTCTACTGGGCAGCTACGTCAGCATAGACTGAAAAGTAATGTTTGTTGTAAAAAATGTAAGACACACACAAATGCACATATACAAATTATCAGGGGTGTGATGGAAATCGCAAACGCAAAACGCAAGAATTTTAAAAGTTGTTTTTTAGTAAGATTTCTGTAATAAAAGAATTTTATGACAAATATTATACAAACATTTCTCTATTAAACAGAATTTTATAACAAAAATTATAAAAATTAAATTAAAAGTGTCTTAAAAACAGCGTCCAAATGCTTGCGTTTTGCGTTTGCGATTTCCAGCACACCCCCTATATTTCTTCGTCACACACAAAAATAACGGAGCCGCGCAATGCGCCATCTTGTTTCTTTGATTTATGCAACGAGGCCAACGCATGTAGTAACATTTAAGCAAAAGGCAGCTCTTTAAGAGGAATCTCTGTCATTAGTCATTTGTGTAACGGTCATTTTTAAATAATGATTTTATATTACGTACCAAATTTCATCCTAAATCGCTAAAACCCTCTTATTTCAGGAAATATATAATAATTGGCGTGAAAAAATATCATAGTGAAGGAAAAATGCTGCATACAAACGAAGCACAAGGTGGACGAAATGTTGTCAACCGCAATTCTTTAACTGTTATTAAAAAAAAAAAAAAAAAAACTTAAGTTTTGATTTGGGATGGCAATTAGATGATGTAAAATTTTTTTATTAAGGGTGTGTGTTCTATGGTGAAATAAAATTTGGCTGTGGTAGATTATAACATTTTTGACAACGAAAAATTTTGACATAAAGAAAAAAACAATTGTTTGCTGTTTTGTGAAAATGAAGTTTTAATCCATAAATAATTTTGCGTCGGCGGTTCAGCAAAAAGTAGCCAGTAGTGGAGCACCTGACAAAATGATTCAAAATGAAAAAATAGGAAATTACATGTTAAATTTTGTAAATAACCGTCCATAATTTACCCTAGGCCCCATACAAACCCTGCTGCCGGAAATCAGATTAGTACGCCTAATCCCGTTAAAAATAATGCTATCATAATACATTTTGTTACATCACAGTTTTATAAGACTAGAAATCACACTGTAAAATTTCGTGATCGGTGCATAATTTATCCAAGACCCCATATCAAGCCCACTCTTGGAAATTAAATAAATTTTTATTAAATTTCTTCCAACTTAGCTTCATATAGCCAGAAAAAATTACATGCAAATTTGTGACAAACGGTCCAAAATTTACCTTAGATCCCATATTTAGCAGCCTTCTGAAATTCACTGTAAACGCTAAAACTAATTACACCGCTGTATTCAAATTTATTCAAATTTATGTTTAGTACCAGAAATTACCTAGCAAACTTTTGAAATGATTGGTCCATAACTTACCATGGCTGCAATATAAATTCCCTTCCGAAAATTATTTAAGTTCGGCTTAAACTGTAACGAATCATGATATTTTACTCAAGCTAGTTAAAATCATAAAAAATATCAAAATTGACTTTTTGGTTGATTTTTGTTCGTTTTATTAAACTACATGTTCACAAAAACTTTTTGATCCCTGCGATCAAAAATGGCGACTTTATTACAGAAATTCAAACGTACACCTTGTCTGGTCTGGTAAAAGTGGTAACTTTACGGAAGCCAGCTGCAGGCTACCGGAAAGGGTAGCTGCCTGCAAACATATATGTTGATACAAATAAGTAGTCCCGGACAAGCAGCGGGTGGTGAATATGGCTATGGTAGAACATTTCATGGGCTATTTAATAATTCTATTGTATGAAATTGTTTCTGACGTTTAAAATAATATTTTTTTAGTTTTGAATAGGGTCTCTAATTTTCCGGACTTTTTCTATTCCCGGGAAACGAAATAAAAAAAATCTTATTCCCGGGAATCCCGGGATTTTTAGAATAAAACAATCATTTCATTAAATGAGTTTAAGACACAGGTTTTTACTTTTTTAAAATAATATATATATGTATATACAACAGTCTAAATAAATAAACTTAATTAAATCTACAGAAAATCAAAAAAAAAACCAAATAAATTGTAACATTCATACCCAGCCAGCAAAATACTCCGACGTTGTCTGAATTAGACATTTCTTTCAAATGTCTGACTTCATTCTTAGAGACTTTGTTCAGATTTTTGACAAACATTGAATATACTTACTGTCTGGACGATTTCTGATCGTTTTCGAAGGGATATATCGGGGGAAATTTATGTACAGATATGTCTAATAGAATTCCGACGAAATTCTTACAGATGTGTCTAACGAGACTTTTTTTTGTATAAATAATGACAATTTTCATTAAGTTGAAAATAATTTCAATTTTATTTTATTATTTCAAGATAAAAAGATTGAAAAAAGGTACGTACGTGTAAAATTTATAATTAAATATGAATGTAGTTTTATATATTTTGCAATAAAAGGAATTCTTTTAGCTATCAGTTAAAAAACAATAAGAATCTCGGTCAACTCATCGAAATTTTCCATGCCGGCAAAAAATACCAGAATTTCCCACGACATGTCTGTCAGAATTCGAGTCAACCACCTCATACGTTTTTGGGTCAGAAATCTGACAAAATTCTTATACGATTCCGACTTTTTTTTATCGACGTTTCTCTTAGATATCTGGAAGACGTCGGACAATTTTGCTGGCTGGGTATATTTACAAACATATTATATGTATATGGATGTATGTAGCAACTTGGTAAAATTAATTTTCTTTTAAGAAAAAACATTTTAGTATTATTAAAGCATTTAAAAGCTCATCAGAGATTCAATTTCTAATCCTTGTTGATATGTATATTGCCTGCTACCGAAAACGCACTCTCGCTTTCTACAGACGTTGGTTTTATAGTAAGAAGCGCATCATACAAAGATTTTAAATTTGTTGGCCCGTGACTTCATAGACGTCAAATTCTTTTTTAAAATATTTTCGGGCTTTTGTTTTTTCTTTACATTTAGTTTTTTAGAATTTGATATAGCCTTTTCAAGGTGTTCTTTAAAGATAGTAGATGGTTCATCTGGTGTTAGGGATGGTGTATCGTGTACATTTTTATTTTTTACTTCAAGAAGATTTTTGGACATTTCATCAGCAATTAAAGAGGCCGTTGATTTATTGGCGTAGGAAAAATGGTCCGATTTGTAGGTAGTTTTAGTAATTTTAGTAAAGAATATATTTTTTTATTGCTCGTTTTTTGATTTTAACGATGCTAACAAATAAAAATTTCAAAAAATTAAATTTGAAATTCCCGAAAATTCCCAAAAAAAAATTCCCGGGATTAATTTTAAAAAAGTGTCCCGGGATTCCCGGAAATTTTTTCCCGTGTAGAAACTCTAGTTTTGAATGAAAATTTTAACATAATGTTGTTAAAAATAATAATAAATGCATAATATTGCAGTGGGTAAAATTTGCAAACGGTTTCTTAATGCAAAATGTGTGTGGTTGCGAAAAAAATTGTTGCTCTATTATGAACATCAAGTGAAAATGTTTCTGGAATTGTGAACGAAGCTTAAATGTAAAGCTATTTAAAAAAAAAATTTGCATCTTCCGATATGATGATGCATTTTGCGGAACCTTTTGACAGGGCACTTCCCTTAGCGGCATCGATTTTTTTCGTTAAGTTTTATTAAGAAACTGAAGTTTAAAAATTTCTTTCTTTTATTTCGAACTTTTGATGTATTACTTATTCCAAAAAATTAAAATTATAAAAAATAAAACAAGTTACAAAAAATAAAACAGATTAATGAAAGGAGTATGAAACGGATTTTCCATCAAAATTTGTTTAACCCTTAAGCGTTGTTAACAAAGATTTTTTTAATTGAAAATTATATTTCTTATGTCTGAAACCCCATGTGAACTACTTACTTTTAAAAAACTTTTTGCTTAAACATATAATATATGTATCTTTTGTCTGATCACGGTACTTCTGTGAAATTAGTGCGCCCACGCAGAGAAAAAACATGGCTAGTGAATGGTCACTATAACCATTTTAATTCATATTTGCCTAATATGTTTATATGCTTTTAACCACATTCTATAAATGAGCGAACATATATTGTCGAAACAAACAGTGTGTGTTTTTTTTCAGAAAAAAATGTACTTCAGTCTGCGAACGGCAGTTAATCGGGAAACATAAGTGATTACAAAATAATTAAGAAGTTTAACAGGGAGAAAAAAAGGCCATGATGCCTTGCAAAACTTACAAAATTAATTATTATACGTTTATTGAAACAGGTAAGTTATTTATATACAGTGAACTCGCGAAAACGTGAACACTCGAACACATGAACGACTCGAAAACGTGAACACTTTTATTTTTACATTGACTACTCTAAAACGTGAACAAAGTTTTTTGAGTTATTTTCGTTTTATTTTTTGAATTTACTTTTAATTTTGGGAATCCCTAATTTCATTTGTTTACGTTGATTGTTTTCACAAATCCTCAGCTTTGTTTTATAGAAAATTTTTAATTTTTCTTTAAAAATTTTAATGTGAAATTTTGGAAATTGATAACTAATCTAAATGTGAACCCATTTTCAATCACTGAAGTGATAAATCAGTTTTAATCATCAAAACTGACCTGAAAAGGATCATTTGGGTGATTTTTGCAAAAAATAATCAGCCAAATGCTAGCTGGGATAATTACATTTGTTATGTTATAAACACAACTGGGACGAACAACGAACTTCGCATAGTACGACGAATTCGTCGGCAAGAATTCGTTGCGTAAATTTGTCAAATGAGACACAATAAGAGCCTGAATTTCAGGTATTAATGTGACTTGATTTTTTTTTGTAATTTATTAAAATAAATACCTTTAACTATCAATAAATTTTATTAAATTTAGCAAAATTAAATAAGTTTTTGGGTTTGTTTCAAATTTTGCAATTTTGCGCGAATTTAAGCCATGTTTGCGATTTGTTCCTGTAAGTTATCTGATTCTTAACAGCTTTAACGATTTATAATAAATAGTACCCTTTGTTATCATGCCGCTGTTAGCAAATTTTTGCGAATTTCCGCTAAATTGGCAATTTTTAACGAATTTTTGCAATTCCAATAGTCTAAGGGACTTTTAATCAATTTTATGGGTTCTTTGAAATATAAAAAATTTTCGCGAATTTTCGCTATTTTTGCAAACTTATGTTTGCTATTATCGGATGTCTTAATTTTTTTTAACTGATTTAGCGATTTCAAAAAAATTTTTGCGTTTTTTTTTAAATTTTTGCGAATTTTAGCCACGTTCGCGATATAAACGATTTTTATCTGTAAAGGTTATGATTTTTTACAGCTTTAACGATTTTTAAAAAATATTGGACCGCTGTTAGCAAATTTTTGCGAATTTCTGCTAATTTAGCAATTTTTACCGAATTTTTGCCATTCCTTAGTTTTAGAGACTTTTAATCAATTTTATGGCTTGTTTGAAATATTAAAAATTTTCGCCATTTTTGCAAATTTTAGCCAAGTTCGCAATAGAAGCGATTGTTCCCCGTGATTCTTTACATATTTCACGATTCGCGATATAAGCGATTTAGCAAATTTTTGCGAATTTCCGCTAATTTAGCAATTTTTACCGAATTTTCGCCATTTTTGCAAATTTTAGTTAAGCTATTGTTTTTCTGAGATTCTTTACAGCTTCACGATTTAGCTGCAGTAAGCAGTCCCTGTCCCTGTCTGCGTAAGAAATAGAAATAAACCTATCGCAGTGTTCGTTACGTAGGACGAATTTCGGTTTACGCAATGATTGTGCGTATTTTCATACATACCAATGTGTTCTATTTTTGACGACGAATATCCGCCGTTTGTTCCAGTTGTGTTTCTAGCATTAGTACATACATATGTAGATAGATATTTTTTCAATTGCTGTTTAAGAGAATATTAAAATAGTGGATTTCATAATAGAAAAAAAAGTAAGTTTGTATTTAACTTTTTTTTACAAGTGTTAAATGTATGTATTCAATTTATTATTTTTTTAATGTATGCTATATTTGATTTATTAATATTTATATATTATTTTGTATATGTAATTTTATTAATAAAAAATATATTTTTGATATTAAAGTTTTTGTTAGTTTTATTGTGAGAACCATGTAACATGTTGAAATAGACATTTTTCATGGTGTTAGGAAATATAGAAATATGGATTGAAAGATCGTTTGCGTTTTTCTTCTGAACATAATAATATGTCTGAGACAATTATTAGCTATAATATTATGTCTGAACATATATTGTTATTTAAGACGTGTTTGATACAATCATAACCACAAACATTAATTATAGTTTGCGATTGTGATTGTATCTACCATGTTTTTTCTTTGCGTGCCGTTGTAAGCATAAAGAATTGGAACTGTCATGTTCGAACCGTTTACTCTACAAGAGATCTCAGACAACAGGACAACTTATCGTGCAATTTTTTCATCGTGCAATTTTTTATTGTGCAATTTTTTCAACCGATTAAATTCTGAAATAAAAGGTCAACTCTGAAGACAAAAGTCATATGCTCTTCGCTTATGCAGATAATATTGGGAATATTGAAAGACACATGCAAAATGTAACTGATGTCTATGAGAAGGATTCTGCTAAAATTAATCTGGCTTTAACGAGGACAAAACAAGTATGATATTGATTGCAACTGCAGAAAAATTAACTCTAGTAAAATACATTGATGCATTTTAAGCAGGCAATTGTATTTTTGAGGTAGTAGAAGAATATTCCTATATTGAATTAAAACGAAGGATATCGCTTGCAAACAGATATTATTAAAGACTAAGCCATCTTTATTAAAACGAAAACCGCTTGTGATAACCGTGCCGAAACTTGCAAAAATTGGAAAGACGTGTTAGGCATTTTTTAGAGAAAAATGAATTCGTTAAATGTATGGGCACATATGCTTGGCTGAAGAATATGGGTGACGAATGCATCATTAACTGTATGAGATTAACACCACTGTGAACATACCCAGTGAAAACTTAGCCTACAAAATAATGGCTTAAGTAATCAGGAAAAAGTAAAAATACTACTTCCAATTCTACTGAAAGAACCATTGAATTTTACAAGGAATGTCCCAAAAAAGAAGCTATTCATTTTAAAAAAGTAGGCGAAGTTTTTACTGGTGTTAACTTCCGCAGGAATTAAAATGAACACACTTATTCGTTTAACTCTTAGTTATCACGTCGGGGTCACAAAAATGTTAACTTCCACAGGAATTAATTTGAACACACTTATTCGTCTGATTATAAAAGAGAACTCAGTTTATTTTCTAATATTTTTTCTTTAAATACTAAAATTCTTATCACTAAAACAGTAACAATTTTCCTACCTACTAGATTTGATCACTAATAGTTATACATATATGCAGCCTAAATAAACAAAAGATAAAACTATCGTAAATATACATCTTCGTTCTAAGTTAATAGTAATTAACACATTACGTTTATTACTAGTTATAAAAGATAATACTCTGTTGTTTACAATAAATAAAAAAGGCTCACGCACATGTATGTATGTATTATATATTTATATGTGTGCACCACATGTTGAGTTTAAACTTTAAAGTAACCCTGAATGAAATCTGGGGCCAAGTGTCTCCAAGTCACCAGTTTTGTCGACTATTTTGGTGAATTCATGGCGACATTGTCAACAAAGTGTCTACATTTTTTTATTTGCTTTGATTAGAAAAAAATGTATACAGAACAAATAAGAGTTCTAATTCGCCGCCAAAGCGCTATTATTCGTTGAAGGCATAATTGATTTTATTAAAATAGTATTTTTGCAATTGTGCTATAAAATATTAATTTTTATAATTTTAAACAGTACATACAAATCCCATTTTTCATATTTTATATTTATTTTCTTTATTAAAAATTAAGAGAAGCATTGCAGCGCCAAAAAATTAATATTTTAAGCAAATGGGTCGCAGCAAATCAAAAAATAGTGAAAACATTGAATTTAAAGGCGATTCATCCAAAGAAAATTAATAGTTTTGTTAAGATACCTATTTATAATAAAATTTATTTTATATACTATTTTAAATTTACTTTTTATATTTAATATTTAAAACGGCTATTATGAATTCCTTAATTTTTTAAAAAACATTAAATGTTAACAAAAGTTTTATTAACGACGTCTATTACAGAAAAGTATCAAAAGTGTAGACCAGAATTACCAAAATGCACTAGTAAATCTCTGGTGACAATGTCTACATATGGTTCCAAAAGAACTACCTACTCAAAAGTACCAGTGTCAGTAGTAGATTTCCAATGATACGCACATGTTAAATGTCTATAGAAAAAAGCATTGTCGGGGGTATAATAAGTCACTAGTACTGGTGACAGTGTCAATAGTGAATCAGTACTGATTCAGTAGTGACATTTCCTACTGGGAACATTCTGGTGGCCTTGAAAGATTGTAATCTTGTTTATGATTGTGTGTACACCAGACTCATCAACTTGGTAGTAAGACGCACAAAGATAGTACGATTGCGCTGTCTGAGACACTTCGAAGGATTGATCGCAGATACTCCAAAATAAACGACATTCGAGAATATATATGACGGAAAGCGAAAACAGGAGATCCCTAATAATCCCTAGAAGAGAATAAAACTACCAGTACGGCTGCACAAATACTAAATTTTTTGAAAGTTAGTAGTTCTCAAGAAGTTTCAGATTCGACAATAAATAATATAGAACAACCCATTACGAAAATTGCGGATCTTTAAAAACGACATTGTTTAAGACATTTAATACAAAAATTTGATTACACTGAATCGACTAAATATTTATCATGGTACGAAAATAACAGAAAGTTATATAAATACCATTCTTTAAATATAAATAATTCAACTTTGTGCCACGCCCCCTTGTCGGATGTTGTGTATTGTTAACCACGATGCTTCTACCTAATAAGAAAACTTTGGCTCTTGTCGTTCACCAAGATAATTAAAAATATCTTTAACTTTTTTTGTATGGGAAGTGCTAAGCCCACTTGTGCAAACTTGCCTAAATTTTGTCAGATGTTGTGTATTGATAAGCAAGATGCTTCTTCTCGAGATATACAGACATCTATAAGGCATTTTTCTTGGGAAGTGCCACGCCCACTTGTACAAACTTACCCAAATTTTTTCGGATGTTGTGTATTGATAACCAAGATAGTTTTACCTAATTGAGAAACTTTGGCTTTTACCCTTCTCTAGATATACAGAAATCTTTAATGGGTTTGTATGGAAAGTGACATGCCAACTGGTACAATCTTGTCCAAATTTCGACGGATGTTGTGTTTTGATAACTTAAATGCTTGTACCTAATTTGAAAACGTTGGTTCATGCTGTTCTCAAGATATAAAAAAATCTTTAATATCTTCGGAAACCACATTTAAACGGACAGACAGACGGACGGACAGGCGGACATCGTTAAATCAACTTCACAACTTTTAAGGATTCAGACTATATATATAATTTTAAGTGTCCAACACCAATATTGTAGAAATAACAAACGGGTATAAAAATACAATATTTGTCCCGTTTGTTCTTCTGAAGATATTGCCTCATAAGAAAGCATTCAAAAAGTAAAAAATGTTCAATTGAGTGGCGTTCACAAAAATTTGGCCTTACGTGCGAGAACTTATAATCAGATCAAGAAGTAGGAAATATACCACATGCATCCAAAGCCATAACAAAATTGTTTGATATCGAGATTAAATTTAACATAAAAAATTTAAAATTGGAGGAGATTTCTGCAGAAAATATTTGGGATACTAAGTGTTCAATACAGCTTTCATAAACGCCCCATATACTGAAAATTACCATTTCTGTTAACAATTTGACATATATATTGGTAACGAAATAAAGGTCGATATAAATGACATTTGTCAATATTTATATCCCAATTAAAATTCTTTAGTGTTAAGTTTAACGCAGCTTCAATAAAACACCCTTTAAGCCCGCCTAACCCATTGCAGAAATCACTCCCACATCTATAAATTTTACAAAAGCATTAAAATAAAATGCAGAAAAATAACAATAATTTAACTACCTATTATCTTCTTCGTAAAAAAATTTTAGCAACCCATTATCTTCTCTATACAAATAACTTAATTTATATCTGCTTGCTTTTGTACTTGTTCAAAAAATATATAAAAAATGTGTTAAAAAGTTTTACTTTAGGGTGATTTTAACAGTGATAATAATAAAATCTTAACTATAGACTTCAGCGGTTTCTCTCAAATAAAAACCACAAAAAGACAGGCATAAAAGATTGTAAAACAAAAGGCATTAATTTTAAAACAATAAAAAAAAAAAATTAATACAAAGGAAAGGGTTTTGATATGTGACTGACTGTCTGCCTTAATTAATGTTGACTTGTTCTTTATGGCTTTTTGAGCTGAATGTATTTTTGTTTTAATTTATTTTCTCTTTGTTTGCATACAAATGTCTTGTCATAAAAATGTGCCGTTCTGAACTGCTCATTAAAAAGTTAAAGATTGTAATAAAAAGGCAAAAAGTACAGTATATGTCATAAAAACGAACTGTATATTCATTATCTTCAGTATTTTCTTTTAAACAAACCATTCATTCCTTTTTGACATATGCTGCCTGTTCAGCTGACTTTTACCCCTACCCATTATCATTTTTCACCTTAGTCTTCAAAAAAAAAAAATGTTTGGTGATGATGTGCTGAGGTGGAGTATGAGTTATTTAAGTCTTTTCTTTAGATTCGGAAATTTCGAAATAAAAACAAAACAATTCATTAAATTAACACGTTTACCCTATAAAGTCTAGAATTTTCAAGCTTAAGAAAATATGACAGGTAGCCTGAAAAGTTATTTAAAAAAATTTATTTGGTTTTAATTTTATATTTCAATAAAAATTTTAATTTAAGCAATTATGGCAAGTTAAAACTTAACCTTCGCACATAAAAATAATTTTCGGAGTAGAATTTGCATCGAAGCTATGGTCAAATATGGACCAATTCTAGAAACATTGGTTTGTTGATTTAGATTTCAAGAAAATATGTTAAGACCAAAATTAATTTTGAGTACGAATGATCGATGATTAGACGAGCGTCGCTCCCTTTTAACTAATTTGCGTTTAAATGGGTGCCCCTAACACTCTCAAATTGTGTATGCTGTTAGTAGATGATTTGCTTTTACTTTAAATTTTTTAAAGCCAAAAATTTGCTCTTTAAGTTTTGACTCTTTTTTAAATCTTAATTTTTACTTACGCTAAGATTTCGGTCCATTATTTTACGATCCCAAAAATATGTGCAACATAAAATGAATTAACGGGTTTTCCAAAAAGGACTTGAAAACTTTTTTTAAATTAAACGCAAACTATTTGAGATATTTCCAAAACTTTATATTCGATGTGACATACAATCAAAACATTTATGAATGAAAATCGACTTCGCTCATATTGCCACCGCAGGCACGTCGGCAGCGGTCGATTTAATTCGACCCAATTTTCAATGACTCGGTCACACATTTTGGCCGTAACGGCCGCTATTTCGCGTTCAATGTTGGCTCTGAGTTCTTCCAACGTCGCGACGTCGGCTTGTTGGCATAGACCAGTGATAGCCACTCCATAGCCTCACGAGGCAGTCAATAATCGTATTTTTCACACAGACACGGTCGGCAATGCACATGTATACAACAATTTTGTTCGTTTCAAAACATCAGTCTATCATCAGTTTCTACTCAAGCTTTGTGAGAGCAACACCACGCACGCTTGTTTGGTATTGTTTTTGTTTTTTTTTTTCGTAATCAACACAAAATCACACAGAGCAAGAATGTTCAATAATTCTTGGAAACTGATGTTTTTTTTTTAATAAATATTTTATACTAGCTGGCCCGGGTAACCGACGTTGCACGGGATCCAATAATTTCATTAAAAAAATATTGAAATAAAAAAAAAAAAAATTATTGATAAAAAAATTTTTATAAAAAAAAAATTTATGGGAGGTACCACGAACCTTTGTCCAATCTTGACCTAATATAGCCTACTTGTCCTTCTTGGTCGACAGTATTATACTTTGAAAATTTCATGAAGTGTACAATTCGGCAGCGACCGCAGCTTCTGTTTGCGACCGCACACGAGCACACAATATCTTTGTGTACGTGCGTTCGGGGCTTGGTTAACACTGGCACAGACCAATGATTTGACGTAGTCCCAACGAAAAAAGTCTATTGACTGGTCTATTTCTTGTGTGGCTTGTGGCACCGCCCTGTTAAAACCACATGTAGTCCAAGTCCATGTTTTCCGCTTCGGGCCAAAAATAATCGGTAATCATGGCGCAATCGCCAGACCGCACCAAACAGTTATTTTTTGTGGATGAAGTGGAGATTCATGAAGCACATGTGGATTTTCACCAAACCAATAACGCAAATTTAGCAGGTTGACGAACCCATTGAGCCCAAAATGAGCTCCGTCACTGAAGATGATTTTGCGATGAAACTCATCATCTTGGCACATCTTCTTAAAAGCCAAATTGGAGAACGTACGTCTCGTCAAATGGTCCATCGGCTTCAATTCTTGAGTCAGCTTGATCTTGTATGGGTGTAAACCAAGATCTTTACTCAAAATTCGCCATAAAGTGGTCTCGGCGAAGCCCAGTTCTTGAGAACGCCGCGGAATCGACTGATTTGGATCGTTTGCTACGGACGCCAGAACGGCAGTGATAGTTTCGTCACTTCGACAAACCCGTTGTCTCACTGGTACGGCAGCATCACACAATGAATATGAAGACTACATTTTTTTTACTATGGCGAGTATAACAACCGAAAATTGGAGTTAACGCTCTTAAAGTTGCAGTCACCGACTCCGAATTTCGGTAATACATTTTTATATTTTTTATACGTTGTTCGTTCCTGTACTTTACCATGATGAAAATGTTGAGTTTACTGAAAAATAGAAAGTAACAGTTGATAGTACATTCACAAATTCAATTCAAAGTTGTTAAGTACCTATTGGAAATCCCGGTAGTACAAAAACTAAATAAATCGTTTCTAGGTATGAAAAAAATAGAAAACTAGTTCTTTAAATAGGCTTGAATGGTGGCGATCACTTGTTGTAACGTATGTTTAATATGGTTCATACTCTAGGGTTCTATATCAACATAATAAGAAGAAGTTTGTATGGGGGCTCTATGTAATTTATTCTGAGTCTAGAGCCAATGTTGGAACGTGTAACACACATCAGCACAAACTCCTCTCCGCTATTGGGGTTCCTTTACATTTCTCAACTTTAATAGATTTAATTAAATAGAAACTATTAATTGGCTACAAACTAGATAATTATTATTATATTTCTTGACCGTGCGAAAATGGCTGATTCATACGCGTTTACTTAAAAAATTCTTTGCGTATCTGCCTCGTATGCTACAGCAATCATATGCCCAAATTAAAGTCTTTTCAAGTCAACTGTTAACGATGTGTGTTCGAATTTTTGCTTCTATTTAATTTTTGATAAAGCCTTTTTTTTCTTTGTGTGAGTAGAAGCTATTTGTTCGAAAAACTCATTTAAAATATGGAATTCTTACAAACTTTTTCAACATTATTTACGAAGTAAAACACGATTATTATTTTACGCAAAATATACACCAGAGATGATATAAAAAATTAAAGATAAAAAAATCGTAAATGTTTTTTGCCACAAAAATGTTAAACAAAAGAAAAAAGTAAAAGTGCCATACGCGGCTGTGCCGAATCTTTAATACCCTCCACCCAGCCACACAATACATCATGGTTGTGCTGTTTATTTTTAAATTATAAACCAATTTTAAAAATGGCTGACCTTCACGAATAAAACATTCCAGATCTTTACTATAACGTGGAAATAAAACGAAATAAAAATTAACAATTTTGAAAAAAAACGTAAAAAATAGGCAATTTTTGAACTTTGAGGTGCCATTACTCAGCTACTTCTTATCAGATAGAAATTTGCGGCATATCGACGGAAAAGGCATTCAATTACCTTTCCAA
Organism: Pollenia griseotomentosa; assembly: GCA_963931875.1. Classification (NCBI taxonomy): domain Eukaryota; kingdom Metazoa; phylum Arthropoda; class Insecta; order Diptera; family Polleniidae; genus Pollenia; species Pollenia griseotomentosa. Next base: position 122,463,829 of record OZ007563.1, read on the forward strand.
CGATTTGCCATTTATCTCGATCGGTTGGGCTCCACAAGGGTTTAAGTGGGACCATACACCGAAAACACAAAAGTACCGTTATCTAAAAAACGGTAATTAGAAAAAAAGAAATACAGCGTTTTTCGTGTTCAGGAGGTCCCAATAAACTTATCTAGGCATGTGGCGTTCTTGGTATTTTTCCAAATTAAAAAAAAATTGTAAAGCGGTGTTATGGACCAACCTTAACGAAATTTAGCAGCAATACTAAAACTAAGGCTGGCAAATTTTAACTGCAATATAAATATTCGTAACGGTCTTACTTAGGCGTACCTTAGTGTTTTTCGAGAGTGGGCTGTGTATGGGGTATATAGTAAACTCTAAACTGAACTTCGTGTTATTAAGCAGTATGATATCAAGTCATAAAAAACTGTCTTGTGCAAAATTTATTTGGAATCGATGCATTTCGTCACCAATGAATGTCAGTTTTTGTTAACAAATTATCGATTTTTATGAAGGTTGTTTCACATTTGAGGTTATACCTGTTTTCGTATTGAACCGATTGTGCTGGATTTCATGGATTACAAACTGCACAGGAGAATTAAAATAATTTGACACCAAAATTCTTTTTTTTATGGTGAGACTTTTGAATGAGAGCGAGTTTTCAATAGACAGACATGGCTAAATCGACTAAGAATAAGTCAAGAACCGAGAATTTATATACTTTATGCACAGTAAGAAAAACAGTTGGGATAAATTAATCTGTTTATACTTACTTTAATCACGAGTCGTACTTAAAAATTCAAGTACGAATAACACTCAAACGTACCTTAATCAATCCTAAATGGGATTACTTTCAACAATCAATCCCGATATTTCTTGAAATAAGTATAAAATTCTTAAATTAAGTACAAAAAAGATTAAACTTTTTGTTGATAGTTCCACTCTGAGAGTAAAATTACAAAATGAGGGTTTCAATCTCATAAAACTTATTAGTCTCATCTCTTAGCATTGCATTCTTTTATGCGTGCCGTGCATACTAGTGTGTTTTTCAAAATTTGTTGTACAATTGCAAAAACACAACACAAGTTCGAACAAAACGATTTGCTTTTTGCTTGTAGTAACAACAAAAACAACAGAACAAGAAGGAAAACATATTCATATCTATATATGTATGTATTATTTTCATGTTCAACCCTCCGACTTATAATTTGATTATCTATACCTATTAAACAAAGGTCTGGCCAGACTCTTGTGTACCATGAAGGGTTAAAAAGTAAATTTGAAATCTTGCTTCTCATTTAGTTTATATTTTTAGTTAAATATGTACATAAGATTTTTTAAGTAAAAACCATATCGGCATTATGTTGGTGTTTTATCATTCTGTAAGGTGTAATACGGGTAAGTAAATCAATCATAATAATTTTGTCTTTCTAATTCGGGATAAAATCAACTTTATAATACTTGAATCAAGCGCATTTTGAGAGTGATTCAATCATAGTTTTACTTAAACTAATATCATTTTCGGATTATTTGAAGTACGAGTTCGAATTAAAACAATTTTATAATTCTTGAATCAAGCGCATTTTGAGATTGATTCAATCTTAGTTTTACTTAAATCAATCTCATTTTCGGATTACTTCAAGTACAAAATCGGGATTGAATATGGATAATTTAAGTATTTTGCGATTGAAAATTCGTACTTGAATCAATCTTTTTGTACTTGATTCAAGAAAATCCGTACTCACCGTACTATCAATCCCGCTTCGGATTGATTTGAGTACGTTTTGATTGATTTTTCTTTTGAGTGTGGGGTCTTAGATGAATACTAAAAAGTTTCACACGGAATGACAAACTAAGTAAACCCTCATGCACCACCAGTAGTGGAGCGTTTAAAAAAACATATTCGTAGAAAATTTATATCACTTCCAAAAATGGTGACACTTTTATGTTTTTAATTCTTGAGGCTCGTAAAGTCTTGCTTTTTTAAACTCATACATTGGTACTGAGACCTACAGTGGGTTTAGAAATTAATACATTCATGTCATAAATCAGCCAAAATTATTATGCAAAATAAACAAATTTTTCTGTTGTTCCAGGTTAATTTTGAAAAAAAAATTTTTTTTACTATAGCTGAGTTATTTGAAATAAGATTCTTTAAAAAGTCTAGTGAAAACCGATTTTTTTTTTCATTTAAATATTTTTCTTTCTTATCACTTGTGGAAACGAACCTACCGCTCCAGAATATCAAAAGACAAGTTTTTGAGTGTGAGTTTTTGTTTTAACACTTTTTGTTATTTTTGTTTCATCTTAAACATTTTCATATTGTCTGAGTGGCTGGTTTGCTGGTAAATTCATTACTGACATTTTTTGTAGCATGTTTTTAAAATTCTCTCCTACCTAAAAAAAAAAAAAACTGAAATATACGTGTATCTACATAGTACACGTATCTATGTGTCATACCTGAATATGGGTATAGGTAAATATTCACAGGTGCTTCATTATGTTTACTCAGTTTTTTTATTGCTGTCGTTCATCTATTACATGCCTTTTACTCTTAAGCTTCTTCTTTTGGCTTGTATTGTTGTGATGTTTAAAAAATGTATCTGGCCTATTCAGGAAAAAATTACAGATTTTTCCATTTGTATGCTTAAAAAATACTAGATTTTGCAAAAGTTTAAACTCTCAAAGATCGATCCATGAGTTACAACTTCTAAAAAATATTAGATATATACGAATTCTAAAATTTCTTATATTTCTTTTAATCTAACTAAGGGATATCTAAAGTTAAGCATAGAAAGCAAAGAAATATTTATCTAAGACTCCATTATTGGTCATAATACGTCTTTTGTAGAAAGTTTGTTTCATATTAATAATAGCTCAGTTAGCCCTTTATACCACGTTTTCCAAAAAGGTACTTGACAACTTTGAATTTAATTTGTGAACGCATTATTTCACTGATCATCTATTTGTTACTTTCCTTTTTTCAGTAAACTCAACATTTTCATCGTGGTAAAGTACACGAACACGAACAACGTATGAAAATTATAAAAATGTGCTACCGTGTAATTGGGAGTCGCTGACCGCAACTTTAACTAAAAATTTTCGATTGTTATTCTCTCCAAAAAACTTCAGTGTACATATTCATTGTTTGGTGCTGTCGTGCGAGTAAGACAACGGGTTGGTCGAAGCGACGAAAATATCGATGCCGTTCAGGAGTCCGTAGCAAACGATCCAAATCTGTCTATTCCGCGGCGTTCCCAAGAACTAGGCATCGCCAAGACCACTTTATGGTGAATTTTGGTTAACACCCAAACAAGATCAAGCTGACTGAAAAATGGACAATTTGACGCGACGTTCGTTCTCCGATTGGGCTCCGGAAAAGATGTGCCAAAATGATGAGTTTCATCGCAAAATCATCTTCAGTGACGAAGCTCATTTTGGGCTCAATGGGCTCGTCAACCTGCTAAATTTACGATATTGGTTTGGTGAAAATCCACATTTGCTTCATGAATCACCACTTCAATCACAAAAATAACAGTTTGATGCGGTTTGCATGTCGGCGGCGTCATTGGGCCATATTTTTTCGTCGATAATAACGATCGTCACCTTACTGTGAATGGCGATCGTTATCGCGCCATAATTACCGATTATTTTTGGTGCGAATTGGAAAACATGGACTTGGACGACATATGATTTCAACAGGATGGTGCCACATGCCACGTAGCACAGGTTACAATCGACGTACTGAAGAGTAAGTTTGGGTAGCGTGTTATCTCAAGAAATTGACCAGTCAATTGGCCGCCTCGTTCGTGCAATTTGACGCCTCTAGACTTTTTTCTTTGGGGCTACGTCAAATCTTTGGTCTATGCCAACAAGCCGACGACGTTGGAAGAACTCAGAGCCAACATTGAACGCGAAATAGCAGCCGTTACGACCGAAATGTGTGACCGACTCATCGAAAATTGGGTCCAAAGAATCTACCGCTGCTGACATGCCCGCGATGGCGATATGAACGAAGTCGAGTTCCGTTCATAAATGTTGTAATTGTATTTCAAGTCGATCATAAAGTTTTAGAAATTACACAAATGGTTTGCGTTTTATTTAAAAAAAAGTTGTCAAGTCCTTATTGGAAACCCCTTTATTACTTTAAAGATCTATGATACGAAGAAGCACAATATAAAGAATTTAAAAATCATTTCCATATTTATTGAATCCTCATATACCTACCATAAAACACAAATTTACATACGATACCAATTTTAGGAACGTATTTAACGTAATAAAAATAATTTCATGTATAAATAGTAGGGTATACAATCAATGGATGTGTGTATCAAGCGATCAATCGCGCGAATAATTATTCGAGGTAAAATTTAATTCGAATAATAAACGAACCATTTAATGTTATTCGGTTAATCGAATTATTTTAACAAAGTTTTTTTTGGGAATACAAAATTTATTATTAATAAGATTTCTGTATGACGTGCTAAGTTGTCATTTTTCATATTTGATAAATACACTGAGATTTATTATTTAAATTTGTCTAGTTTAACATAAAAATTTTATTAAAAAAGTAACAACAATTTAACAAAAGGCACTTCAGGTACTAAAAGAGGAAACCTTTTTAAATAAAAATAGCATTAAAATTAAAGCTACTCTTCTACAACAATCTTTTAAAAAGAGTAAACAGTTTTAATATTTATGTTTCAAGCGATTTCTTGCTTTTTTTTTAATGAAACCTAATTTAGAAAAAATTCTTCCACTTATTGTAGACGTTGAAGAGATTGAAAGTAAAACAATAAAAATAATATATAATTTCTTTGTAGTCTTCTATTACACCACTTGAATCTCTTATTGATTTTTTTTTTTAACAATCTTCTTCTTCATCTGAATCATTCTGTCTGTACTAAACATTCTTAAAAATAAATTGTTCCCAAACTCTTTGGTTTCAGTCTTTGTGCTATATTTAAGAAAATTGTTACTCGAAGGAAATGTTCCTGAGTTAAGAAAAAATAAAAGAAAAAAACTAAAACTGTGAAAAGTCAAATTTTCGATTAATCGATTAATCGACATAAATTTTTTTAAGTACTCGTTAATTCAAAACAAGCAATTTTAAATTATTCGAACCATTAATTGTCCAAAATTATTTGATGAATCAAACAATACCCTAATAAATAGATATAGAATAAAATAAACCGGATGCCTTTAAAATATACCATATACAATTTACCGAAAGCGTACAAACTAACTATTGGGATATGAAGATTTTTGTCACATGCTGTATATAAAATATGAACTAACATAATTTATCAAATCTTATTCTAATTCCTTAGTTACGTCCTGCCAATTCCGCATGGGAATTCTTCTAACTACAGATCCCCTTTACATAGATGTTTAGCGCTGATCAAATATGTCTTGCAATATCTTTTCTCGTTAAACAAGTTTTGCCGCCATTATTTAAAATATTTCCGACTTGTGTATTTGGGTGCATTTCAAGTCACTTTAACCTTTATGTCAACAGATACATACCCGGGTATGTTTTGAAATTTAAAAACTCTGTATCTCTGAAAGTGGCTATCATAGCGGTCTGAAATTTCATGATATCCTCACTGGAAGTGTTTTTTTAACATATTCTGTAGTTTGGATAAAATTGGAAAAAATTGGACCATGGATGTGGCCATTTTTTCATTAATACCCCTTACGTCAACAGCTGCATACCTGGGTATGTATATAAAAACAAATGAAAATGGAATAATATTGCATGTTTATTTCATAAGATTTAAGATTTTTAATAAAGTAAAAATAAAGTTAATATAAAGAAAATAAAATAAAATTAATTCAAATAAATTATAATTTAATCAAATAATAAGAGAAAACATGTAAAAATTTTAATTATTGAATAATTTTTAAATGCAATTTTTGCATTTCGGAATTTCAGTGGAATGTGCAGCACATACCGGTTTCTTGCATAATGAGCAAGACTTCCTGGTAGGTCGACGACGGTCGAAGCAGTTACCTCTTGTTTTAATTCTGCCGGTGCTATCCCGTTCTACCACACTTTCTGCAGCATCTGCAATTCCTAAAGGACCTCCATTTATGGCTTCAATTGCATTCCGGGTAGAGAATACTCTTGTAATATAGATATTCTTGGCTCTATTTCATATTTCAGGTTTGCCAGTTGCTTGCTGATATTGTGTAGGAATATCCTACGACTACTTGTGGAATTCTTCAACTGAGGATTATTTTCAACATAAATTATGTACGCTGCAAAGGCAGCCACATCTAGGATATTGTAGAAGAATGCCAAAGGCCATCTATTTGTTCGTCGCTTTGTAGAATATTCCGCCAAAGATTTATCGATGTTATCAACGCCTCCTTTATATTTGTTGTAGTCTAATATCAAAAGTGGCTTCATCTTTGGACCCCCCACTTCGCTTGTATTATGCGTTGTTGAAAGGACCACAACTGATCTATTTTTCTTTGGGATGTAGGAGCATATGGAAATATTGTTGTTGTAACTAAAAATAGTTGATTCTACTTCACGTCCTTTTGGAACAACAAATTGCGGTGGTACAAAAACACGTCGTTTATTTACTGTACCTAACATCGATAACTTCTGTCCAACATCAAACTTTTCCACTTCCACGAAAAAGATTGACACACAAATCCTTGACTACTCTTTCGCCTACGTTTTTCTCTCGTTCACCGGATGCCAACAAACCAGTGTAAATTTGTCCTTTAATTGGATAAGAGGAGATGGACTCACATACCCACCAAACTTTTATTCCGTACTTGGCGGGTTTGATGGTATATACTGAGTAAAACCAGTTCCATCACGGAAAGGATACAATTGTTCATCAACTGTTACATTGGCTCCTGCTACGTAATTTTTATGTAGATTATCGTTCAACATTAAAAATATATCCGTTATGGCTGCAGCTTTGTCGGTTTCCTTACGCTGTTGGCGTGCATTTCCGTTGTCGAAACGTATAAAACGGCTAATTGCCCAAAATCGGCGTACACTGATAGAAGCACGATATAACGGATGTGAGGTTGTTTTCCATAAGTCTTTGGTATGTACGTAGCCGGAATGTGTCACGCCGCTAAGCAAAAGGAGACCCAAATATGCATCAAATTCAATTATTGTTACTGCTTTCCATGTACACTGCTTAGCAACATGTGAATTCTCATATAAAATGTGCTTGCATACCCGGGTATGCTTGCTGTTGACGTAAGTACAATTTTTCTACTGTTGACATAAAGGTTAAATAAATCATTATTACTTTTGAAAGAAAATTTACTTTTGAATATATTTCCAGACCCAGTAAAAACTTCGCCTACAAAATAATGTGTTGAGTAATTAGAAAAACATAAGAGCACTACTTACAATTCTACTGAAAGAACCAATGAATTTTACAAGGGATGTCCCAAAATGAACGCATTCAAAAGCAAGTCATTATTTTTTTTCTTTAATACATCCAGAAAAAAGTAGTTATAGAAGTTGTTATACATGTAGTTATAGAAGAAAGCTACTAAATAATGAGTTAAAGAAGCTATTCATTTTGAAAAAGTAAGCGAAGTTTTTACTGGGGACGGATCGACTCAAAATCACTTGTTGTTTGTTCAAGTTCATGTTCATGTTAAATGATATTTAACACAAACATATTATTATATTTGACCTTAGCTTCCATACAAATACAACTCTCGAAAAAAGCTTTTAATGCCATAACTTCCTTATAAATATTACGTCCAACAATGCCTATACCCTTACAGAACTTTAAGGCGAAAACCTTTCTTACAGATATATGGTCGGCTTAATATGCAAGCCTGCTAGATCCAATTTCTAAGTAAATTGAGATTTTGGTGCCGTGTGGCAGAGAAAGATACGCCTCGTCGACCTGCATTTGGTTTTTCTTCAATATGAATCCTGAAGTATGTCAATCTAAACTATATTTTTGGTTTTTCTCTCAAGCAGCAATTAGGAAAAATAAAAAGTTCTTTATTTTTCCTGTAAAATGTGTTGAAAGGGAGTTAGCAAGTTTGCATACTAAGCCGACGATATATATCAAGAAGAGACCTACATGAATGCCGTTAAAAGAGAAAAATGTGCATTCATTCCATTATGAATTTGAATGAATGAATGAATCGTTTGAATGCATGAATGAATAAAATGATTGAATAAATGGTGCTTGTTATCTCTCATGTATTTGTTAATGTATTGGTTTTGTGTGTTTGCCTAAAAGGCAGATACAAAAAATATTTTTTTTTTTAGAGGATGCTTTTTTACAGGTCTAGTATCTAGATACAATTTGGCACACAAAACACTTGTTTGAATGGTAACCGCATAATATAACATAGTTGCCCATGAGTATTAAATTGGGTGAACCCTCGAAAATGTATCGTTAATACTGTGGTGTAGGGTATTAAATAATCGGAGTAGACCGATTTTACTTTTTATTTGTTTAGTAATAATGTCAAACGGCATGTTATTTTTGTTAATAATTTCCGGAACAGACCACATTCATTAACTTTTTTTTAAATCATACGCAAAAACACCTACTTCTGTAAAAGCAGGTACATATATGTATGCAAAGTTGTATGTTAAATAAAAAAAAATCACCTCAGTAGCTACAGAGCCATGCTCAACAACTGTATTAGTTGGGAGTAGAGAACATGGAAGAATGGCACGACCTAAAACTGAAACTTAACTGATCTCTCGTTTTGGTGATATTCACTGGCCAGCAAGATCGACCCATTAACCCGTTCTAGACTTCTTTTTGTGGGGTTCCTTAAAAGTACGAGTGAACGTGAACGAGCCTCAGACTCTTTGAATCCTTAAAGAGAATATCTGCCAGAAATGCGGCTACAATTGCCAAAAGTTTTGGCAAGAGTAATGCAAAATGCCGTAAATCGGGCCAGTGTGGTCCTTAATTGTGGCGACGCCTACTTGGCCGATTTAATTTTTTCTACCAATTAAAAAAATATAGAGATCAAATCAACATAATCCAAGCGCAAAGCTGAAGTTTTTTATCAAATGTTTTAGTCAAAGAGCATCGACTGACAACTTTTGCTGTACCTTTTATACATACATACAAATTTGTATTACATATTTTGTATAGACATACTTACATAAGTAAACAAACAACAATAACCCTTAAATTAAAATTTTTGCACTTTGTCATACTCATGCTACCTATTTGAAAAATTTTTTTACATAATTTCCTTCTTTTTGTTGTTGTTAACGTTATTTTTTTTAATTTTTTGTTATTTTAAGAGCTCGCATCGTTTGCGAAACAATTGTTTATAGCATGTTTATATTAACATTCAAATGTTTTTCTCTTTCTACATACTCATTAATGTTATTTCATCATTATGCAAAACAAACTTAAACAGAATATACAGCGAGTTACAAAAAACAGATGGTGAATTAATTTTAGATGTCGCTTAAAAATGATGTAATTTATAAAGAAGCAATTTTGACGGGATAATTTAAATTATTCTTACTTTTGCGGAAAAAAATAAGGATTCATTAAATAACAGCCAACAAGTTGTGAAGGTTTGCAGCAGCGAACAAACTTCTTAAAATCCGTCAATTCAGCTTTAGAAAGGGTACCTCGACAATTTATATAAACTACCAAATCGCAAGGTGCCTCTCGTCCCGAATATGTGAGACCGTAGTGTCGTTAGATTTCGAACCAGTGTTGCCAGTGGGTTTTTCGAAAAAATACCTATGCTAAAATAATCCGATTTTTCCCTACACGTAGAAAAAATTTCTCCTATAAAAATCCCTAAGCATTCTTGTCATTAAAATAAAAGAAAAAATATAGGTCAATAACTTTAGTCATAAACAAAGCATACTTTAAGAGTTCTAAGGTAATTAAAACATGTTTTTGATCTACTATAGACAAGCAAAAGCATACTTTACACGTTAAAACCGGTGTTAATTTTAAAACTAGCTGAAGTTGTTTTTAACTCATTTAACAAAAGTATCAGCTGTTTTTCGCCAAATAAAAAAGTTCGAGCAAAAAGTTAAAAATGTTTATGTTACAAAATATTGGTCGATATTTTGCAATTATTAATGATTTGAAGAAAACTTTAATGGAAAGAAACACAAAATACATATTTATAGGCCCTAATTGTGTAAAATGCAACGCCAAAAATTACATAGCAAGCAAAAACAAAGTCAAAAATATTTTGTAATTTTGTTGTTGTTTTCTACGTAAATTCACATTGCGTTTTTAAAATGTTCAACGCCACAAGATATGCAGTGTTTTATTTATATTTTAATTTTCAATGTCAGCTGCTTAGAGTTTCCATTTGCTTATATTTTATTTTATATTGTATGAAAAAATTTTCTACATTTGAGGTGGCACCCAGTTAAAGGCGGTTCAATTTAAAACATACTTTAATTTCGATTTAGGTAGCAAAATAATTAAAAGAATGTTTTTATTTTAAAGTTGTTTTTAAAAAGAACCGACTTTAGCGTTTGACTATGATTATGCTCCATTAGTTAAAAAATTTTATTTGAATATGTATATTAAAGCTTTGACATAAAATAAGAACAAAACTAAAAAAAAAAAATAATACATATGTATGTACTTTTAATTAAATTCAATTAAGTTTTTCAACAGTACGAGTGGTCCCGTACTCAACGTTGGGAGCCCGGGGGATCCTAATCTTACCGAAAACTGTTCCCGTACTCAAAGTTTGGTAAGGTGGGAGAGCTTTTAAGAGAAAAATATTCTTCTTCTTGCACGAACTAAATCGTACTTTTTCTTTGGGCAAATTGATAAAATTGTTAAACAATCAGCTGTGTCAAAAATAAAAAAAAACTGCAAGCAAGTTAACTAAAATAATTAATATAAGAAATATTTATCAAATAAGCAATAGAAAATGTTAAAATATGTAAGTAAATGCTATAATTTTAATTTTATGCACGTTAATGTGTCATTTATGTATTTATTTAAACATATGAAACATAATTGTTTTCTTTTGGAGCAGAAATTTTGTTTTTATTGTGCCCGTACTTTATTACATTTTTTTTATATTAGTGAGAGAACTGTTTGTTTGCTCTCATTTTACCGCACTTTACCCAAAAAGTACGGGATCACACCTATTGAATGATAACTTAGAAAAGAACATATACATACATCTTAGTGTCGCCAACTTTTTAAACCACAAACAACTCTGGAAATATATTTTGAAGCTATTTTAGGGGGAAACGATTTTTTAACCGTTTTGAACAATAAAATATCATTAAAAAAATGTTTGTTCAGCATTTCTTTTATAAACAGAAAACATTATGTAATAACACTAGTCAGCAAAAACCAAACCAAGTCGGGAGCAATATTTTTTTATTTGGCTTTAATTAACTTTAGCGTGCTGAATCCAAACCTCGATAGTAAATAAGGCGGTTATGCTAACACAATTTATCATAACTTGTTGTAGCAACAACGGTAACGCTGTCTGTATATCCGAATACAGCATACGAAAAAACTAAAACATACTATATAGCAACTGCTGAATAGGCATCAGAGCAATGATTTTTGTTCTATTTTTCTTTGTATATGTTTTTTACCAAAGCAGTCTTTGACGAACGAACCCAGTAGGAAAATTCAAATGACCTTCTTACTTCAGACCTTTTTAAAGGCCTGCTTAAAACATTTTTTAATTCAATTGCTATTATTGTCTAAGAAAGCCTCATAGGAGGGCTCGGCTCTTTAGTATAAAAGATAAGATACACCCTCGCACTCGCTTCTATGAGAAGGGAGTGGAGAAGGAGCAACATTTTTTGTATTGTTTTTTTCACAAGCAAAATAACAATTTTTTTGATCCCGTTACCATTCTAATGTACCTGCTAAAGAAGCGAGAGTGGAAGGCCTACTCCGCAACGACAACGGGTGTAAAAAAGATATGAGCATGGAACGTAGCGAGCAGGCCTTGTACATCCAAAATAAGGGGTACAAAAGCCTTCTAGAAGGCCTCCGTACTCCTTCTTTTTCCCGATAGGAAGCTACATAATGATATGATATGCATTACTTGAATGAATAAAAAACAGCAGCGAATGTGTGTGGCTGAGAAAGTTTGATTGTATCAACGTAAAAAAGTGTTTTTGATGTTACGAATTTTTTGCAATCACACAAAGCCGTTCTCTGACGGAAAGTAGTGAAATATATTATTCACTTTATGTCGAATAAAACAATAATGATTAGAACCCCAGCTAATCCTCTTTACCATTGTTTAATGGGATTCCTCAAGGTTTCCCATTATCAAGCATCCTTTTCGCAATAGCATATAATGAACTTAACCAGATCATTTGTCGTTGTAAAGAAATAGATTTTTTAAGGGTATTTAGGTGATTTTAATTGTAATACAAATCTAAATTTAGACATGGACAATTCATGATGTAAATTTATGCGTACCTCCTGTTAGTCACAGACTAAAGGAATTTCTTCCTACACACAGAAAAAAATCAAGTTAAAAACGTAGAAAACAAGGTTGATTTAAAATTATCGGTGGTGATTTTGCTTCATACGTTTTTCATGTTAATTCAACCTGATTTTACAATAACTTGCGAGCAACATTTTTTCTTTTAAATTAACTTTAATTCATGTTAATTTAACATTGCAGTAAAGTTAGAGCAAAATGTAATTTATATTGAAATAACAATCCGAATCACCTTGAATGAAAGTTATTTCAAGTTGAAACAAGGTGAATTTCATGTAGAATTATATTGGTTCGAGTGTGATGTTACAGTGTGAAGAGGCTTCAGAGGCAACATATGCATTTATTTAAGAATAATTCAAAACACTTGCCCCTGTAACACATGTTTCACTTATTTTGTATTCTCCTTTGTTAACAGAAGCATCAGCAGAATCGCCCGATATGGTTTTCGTCATCATTCTACTTTGAAAACTTGATGTACTATTTAACTAACTAATTTTAATTAAAGGAATACGGGAATTGTCTTCTTTTTATAACATATTTTAAAAATTAAAATAAAAAATGTACAAACTTAAGTATGTATGCATGTTAATTTAACAAGACAAACTTTTGATTTTAATATAAAACATATTTTAATATATATATATATTTTTTATTTTAACAGTGAATAATATTAAATAAACGTGATTTAAGGTTATTTTATTTAAAATTAATATGAAATAATGACAAATTTAAATAAAGTGCATACTTTTGCAGAAATTTACTATGATTCTCAATCATTTTTCCATGTTAATTTTACATTGGTATTTTTTTCTGTGTGTATTTTTTTCATAGCAGATACATTAATACTTCATAATTCAAACTAGCCCTAGAGTACTAACCATATTTTACATACGTTGTAACTAATGATCGTCGATTCGACGATGTATATTTTAACTGCCTGTAACTTTGGCTTAAAACCAAATATACTTTTTCAATGAATGCTTTTGATCATTGGGGCACCCTATAAATCCATATAAAAAAAAATTATTTAATTTATATTCCTATAGATAAAAGAAATATTTAATTTTTGTACTAATTCATTTTATGTTGAACATATTTTAGGGATCAAACAAAAGGACCTAAAAAATATTGTGAAGAAAGCTAAAAACTAAAAAAGAGGCAAAACTTAAAAAAGACATTTTTAGCTTTAAAAAAATAAAATTTTTTTTTTTTTTAAATAACACTTTGAGCAAGAGCCACAAAGCTCAACTTTGTGTCTTTGTGTTCTCCGCATATGGGTTTTTCGCATATATCACATTTTTATTTTGACATTCGGCATTTTTTCGTATAGGCATGAGTTACACATACTTCATTTGTGTTTTTTTTTTTTGTATTTTCTCCTTAGCTGGTCATTGTTGCCACTATTGTTTGGAGTAACAACATTTGCATATTTGCTCTTAAAACTGAAAAATAAAAGTCACGTCAATACTAACCATCGACGATTCGACGAGTACAAGACCAATAATAGCAATGTTCTAGCAACGCGGTTTAAAAAACGCAATTACACACAGCAAAAGTAAATCATCTACTAACAGCATACAAAATTTTAGATTGTTAGGCACACCCATTTAAAAGTAAATGAATTGAAACGTCGATCATTAGTACTCTAGGGCTAGTGAAGTTTAATACAAATGCATCTGCTTTAGAAGAATGTTTGCCATAGTTCCGCACAAAGTTAAGAACTATAATTTTTAGTGACAAAAACCACGTGACTATATCGGCACCCAATGCGATTTAGGGTGTTTTAAGGCTTTTTTGATGTAGGATCTGTATCAAACATATGGCTTATTGTACAATAATGCTTATACATTTTCGTATTAAAAATCATGGTAACAGAAATCTGATTTGTACGAAATTATATGAGAGATGTAATCAATAAGTGGGCATGTTAAAGAAATATTTATATATATCATTGATAAAAGTTGCACGTACATATTTTATTATGGAAAGATTCGTATATAAAACCTGTATTTAAATCTGGTAATAAATTGGATACAACAAACCTTAGAGGAATTGCCAAATTAAGCGCTATTCTAAAACTGATGCTGTTTATACTGACTTCAGTAAAGCGTTTGATAAAGTTAACCATCGACTTCTTCTTACTAAATTGGATTCAATAGGTTTATCCCGTAGAAGTTTAAGCTGGTTAAGTTCTTATTTAATTGGCAGAAAGCAAAAAGTACAATTCAATAATTGTATATCCAAGTACATTGATGTTTCGTCCGGTGTTCCCCAAGGCAGTCATCTTGGCCCACTTTTATTTTCGCTGTTTATTAATGATCTGCCTAACGTCATCAGCTTCGTTAATATATTGATGTATGCTGACGATGTAAAAATTTTCCATTCTTTTAATTGCTTATTTTATATAACTTATTTATAACTTATTTTTATGATATAATCATAATATGATGGAGCTGAATCTAATGAAATGTAAATGTATGCGTTTTTATAGAAATAACTGTATTGATGTTAATTATGCTTTGGGTGGTCATCAACTGGAGTTGGCTGATTCGTTTCTTGATCTTGGAGTCTTTCTGGATCCTAAATTAAACTTTGTTTCGCATATTACATTAACTGTAAATAAAGCTCTAGGTGTTCTTGGCTTTATTAAGAGCTGGGCTAAAGAATTTACCGATCCATACATTACGAAGCAACTTTACGTGTCACTCGTTAGACCTATCTTAGAATATGGGTCAATCATTTGGGATCCATATTACAACATTCATAATTTTCGTATTGAATCTGTCCAAAAACCATTTTTATTATTCTGTTTACGTGATCTTCATTGGAGTTACTCGACAAACTTTCCTTCCTATGCTAGTAGACTGGCATTAGTAAATCTATCAACGCTCAAAAGTCGTGGTACAATGTTAAATCTATCTTTTATGGTTAATCATATTAAAAGTAATGTTTGTTGTAATTTTTTGTTAAATTGAATGTACCTTGTCGCAATACTCGTCATTATAATCTGCTTTTTGTTAAATTTTATAGAGTAAATTACGCATCTGTCTGCATAACCGTTTTCAAGGTTATGCCGACAATTTAATTCTTTTTCACAATTTGTTAATTTTTCTTTATGTTTAAGTTCCATAAAGCATAAAATTATTGTTTTTCTTAACCCGTAATTTTTTATGTACGTATATTTTGTAACGTTGGATACTATATTTTATAAAGTATTATGTTATTCATTAATTTTAAGTCAATATTTCCGGGATCCCGCTCCATATAAATAATACAAAGTTAATTTTGTTATTAATTTATGAAAAAAACTTATATAAAATAACGTAAGGGAACTTGTTTACAAAGAAAGTAAACGAAATGGTTCAATACTAAAAAATTAATTGAAGATTGAAATAGGAACTTGAATTATTATCACCTCACGCCTTTATTCCCTATTATTATGATTTTATTCAGTATTATTATGCTCTGGATACAAGATAAAAAGATAACATAAACAACAATTTAATTCATAAAACAATAATAAAAACAAAATTAAATAAAGGTACTCAAGATATGGGATCAAAAAGTTAATTAATAAAATAGATAAAATATTTTAAAGAAATATATAAAATTTTTAACGCCTTAGGAAATAGCTTTCTGACACACTCAAAGCGCTTAGTAAGTCGGCAAAAAGTATATTCCCGATTTTATTTACTAATTATCATGTTTTCAAAAAATTTCGTTCATTTTTTACCGAGGTTGGACAAATAGTTAAAAGTACACCGTTGTAGCATGCTTCGGATTCACAATCAGAAGCAATTTTTTCTTTTTTATAAACAACGTCTATATCAGCATCAACCGGACTGCTTCTTACAAACCTTTTCATTTCAATAGATCCATTTGTAATCTTTAGGACAATGTGTTTTTCAAGTTGTATGTTGTAGTATCTTACACGAGTTTCCAAAATGTTATTTTATTTCGGTTTCCCCGCACTTCACGGGTACATAAACCAACACAAATTGAAATTGAAAATTTTTGTTTATCATCTAATAAACATATCGTTCCTTCATTGCATCATAGTCATATCTCAAAATTTTAAGTTACTTTAGCAAAGTTTTCCTTCATACCTTCTCGTATTATATCTCCAACTGAACCGAAGTTATAGCAAAATTTATCTTTAAATCGGTACATTTGGAAAACTTTAACCGCATTTTGCCAAGATAGTTTGTTTTGTAGATATGACTATGTTGCAATAAAGCAGCGATATGTTTAGGTATCTCCTATTTTTAAGACTTGTTCATGGACAATGAAACTTTACTGCCTGCATCTTATTTTGAATTAATGTATTTTATTAACTCTTCACTTCACTAAATGTAATAATTACCAACTGTTGCACTGCCTATTCTGCTTTTAGTAGATTTATTGCATCAGGAGACATTGATTTAAATACATGTACTCACTTCTTGTAATTGATCTAATCCACAACACATCCACAGATGCTAATTTTAAGAGAATAGAAAACTAAATTTCAAAGTATAAATACCAATTTTCTGAAATTATGAGGAATTTTTTATTTCCCGGGATCCCGCAAGAAAAATCCCGGGAAAACGGGAAATAAATTCCCGTCCCGGGGAAAAACCCTAGTCAGTAAGGATAATGTCCAATGATTAAATAAATAAATAAATAAATAAATAAATAAATATGAACACATCGAGGTTAGCGCACTTTTTGGTGCAATACTTTTTTCCACTACACCGATTTTGCCACTTATTTTGGTAAATTTTGCAAAAACAAATTTTGTAATTAACTCGTCGCTCCGTTGTTACGAATTTTAAGCGATCTAAGCTACAATTTATTTGAAGTTCTGCCATAAACTACTTTTCTTAATTTATTAAATCTTCCCCTTGTGTTCTCATAAACATCAATGCAGATATTTCCTGACATTTTTTTTTAAGGTTTTGTAATTTTTCAACATTTTCATAGTATTTTGTACAGAAATTTCCGAGAACAAAACTCATAAGCATGAAATGCCTTTTAAACCAGTTTAAATTTGATCAAATAGGACGACCGACTTAGTAGCTTTCTAACAGCTTGTTTTTCGTAACTGGTAATTTAAGCTTTGTCGAAAATATAATTCTTATTTGCTAGTTTTTTTAAACGTTTTTTTCTTGTCTATTTCTTAAATATTTCGATTTCTATTTCGAGCACAATATTTAAACAAATATATATAATGCACAGGATTGCGAACTACAGACTTTAACATAAACTTTTCAAAGAATTTCATGCAATTTAACCATATTCATTTTTAATAACCACAAACTAAATTATCCTCTATAACATTAATGACCATTCGCTTTACACTTACTGCAATTTGAATTTATGTCACCACACGATTTGATGACTCTTAAATAAATTGCACTTCATTTTACAAACATTTCCTTTCATAATGGCACAGCTGGACACTATTACCAAAATCAAGCAAGTAAAGTGAATGAAAAAAACATAAAACTAAATAATTTAATTGGATAGAAAAAAAAACACAACCTTGACTACTCCTAATGTGAGTGCAATTTTGCAGGACATTCTTCCATTACATTCGAATTTGGGATGTTAAGCAAAAGAAATCATTAAACGAAATGAAATTGTACTTTGATTATGTCGTTTTTTTTCGAGAGAATTCAAACGATATTAAAGTACTATTTTTTTTTTCCTTGACGCACATGCATGAATGTCGTTTGAATTTAAGCCATTTTTGCCTCATTTTACTGTTTTATTTTCTTTGCACATTTTCTTCAAACTTTAATTTTTTTTATTTCTGAAAGAACTTAATAATGCAGTTACATTATGCCTTTTATTTTTATCCTTTCACTACTACAGCATAGATAGCTGAACAGCTTCGTATACAGACATATATTAAGCAAATGCTACTGTGTGTTTGTGCGTGTGCCTCTGTTGATGTGTCATATTGTGTCCAAAAATAAAATTTTACGACCGAAAACTAAAGTAGAATTATCGTAAAATCCCATAAAGTGATTTCTAAGCTATGGAATTCTCTATAAGAGCAAATATAAAATGTAATTTTATGCTGATATCTCCTTCTCGTATGTACTTAATTTGTACGAGTGACTCGAAAAACAAATGAAAGCAAAATTGTAATCAAAGATATCTTAAACATTAAGGTCATTCAAAAAATAAAAAAATCAGAGAGTTTTATTCCAAAATTTTTTAAGAGTTTATTTAACCCTCTGCAAGCTTTTCCCATCTAAGATCACTTAGGATCATACCTTTCCAAAGTGTTTGAACGACTAATACATAAACAAATCGTTGAGTATATAAATCAGTACAATTTATTAACCGATCGTCAATCAGGTTTAAGATCTCAGCATAGCTGTTTAACCGCCCTAACCGATGTAAGAAGCAACTTAGACGATGGGAGAATTTTATTTTTAGTCTTGCTTGATCATTCAAAGGCCTTTGATACGGTTCACCACTCAATACTGTGTTTCAAATTATCTAATATGTTCAATTTCTCCACAACTGCCGTTAGATTGATGTCAACATATTTAACTGATAGGTGGCAATATGTCTCTAAAAAAGGCCTACTCTCTAATCCACTTCGCGTGACTAGAGGTGTTCCGCAGGGCTCCATACTGGGACCATCACTGTACTCGATCTATGCTAATGATATACCAAAACAGTTAAAATATTCAAGAATCCAGATGTATGCTGATGATATACAGCTCTACCTTGATAGCTGCAAAGCATCGATCTTAACACTGATCTAAATAGTATTTTCCTCTGGGCGACTGCAAATGGCTTACGAATTAAACCGAAAAAGTCAAAATGTATTATAATTTGTAAAAAGTCAGTCAAAATCGAGTCAAGAATTGATGTTTTTCTGGGTGGTAGCAAAATTGATATTGTTAAGTCTGCCGGAAATCTTGGTGTGGTTTTTAACAGAACACTGACTTGGTCCGATCACATCAACCAATCATGTGGAAGAGTGTATAGTATGTTAAGGTGTTTATGGGCTACTGTAATGTAGGAAAGTACTGTAATGTAGGAGAGTTGGCAGGATCGCCATGTAATGTGTAAACAATGTGTGTTGGTGTATTTAGTTCCCTATAGCCCTTGGTTATTTTTGTAGCTGTCAGGGTTTCAGCTGATTTGCAAGGCGTTCAAAGGAACTGCCGAATTAGTGTGAGGCTTTAATTAAACACAAGGCAGGTTGTTGCCGAATTAGTGTGATAATTTCAAGTCTGTTTTTATTTAAATTTACAAGTGCTTATATACTAAGTTTGAGTTTTCGGCTTAGCCGTTCTAACTTATCCTAATTGTCGACAGAGCTATGTTTTTCTCTGTCGGTATTATGAAAATATCCATATTAATCATTTAAATATTATTGATTTACTCCCTGCAATTGTTCTTGCCCAATCAGAATGTTTTGAGTTTGGAATGCACTCAATTACATTCTTCACTCAATTTAGATTGATAAGTTTTGTTTTTATATTTGTTGTCAGTCAGTTTGGCGTTATTTGATCTAGTAAAATACCCTACTCTGTTTTAGTTGGCATATGTAATTATCAGAGTGGTCTAAGGGTATGCGGTGGCAACTTATGAGGTACACCACACCCTCACCGCTAAGAGAAAAATTAGGGGATTGATTTTTCTTGATATTTTCATAGTACTGTTAAAATTTTTCTTATAAATATAATGTGTTGTTTTAATTAATGATTCTTAAAATCTATTTACATAATAAATTTTTATATCTTTATACTTTTGTTTTTACATAAGTAGTTTTTCTATTCATTAGTTCTTAATCATAGGTGTGGTTTTATATTTTTCTTTTACATAGTTTACTTTATTCATTAATTCTTAATCCTAGGTATGGTTTTAATTGGTTATTGTGCATTTCTTTTTCTACTCCGTTATAATCTATAATAGTATTTACATCATTTCTCCCTATTATCCTATATGGGCCTTTGTATGGGCTTTGATTCTTTTTCCTATTTTCTACTTTTATTAAAACTAAATCTCCTATATTTAGATTTAACCTATTACTATATCTATCTTCCAAATTTCTTTTTTCTTTTATTTTAGTTGTAAGCTCCTTAGCTCTGTTTAAAGAATATTGTAACTTTTGCTTAAGCTCTTTTGCATAATCTTCATAGTTATATATTTTATCTACTTCATTATTATGAAATTCTGATGGTAAGCATGGTAATTTACCATATACCAGTTCAAATGGTGTGTAACCAGTGTCTATGTGTGGTGCCGTGTTGTAGGCAAAAGTAAAGTAATTTATCCACTTGTCCCATTCATAATCATTTGCTGTTGTCAGCAAGAATTCATTGAGAACCCTATGATTTCTTTCTACCGAACCTATTGTTTCATGATGGTAAGGGGTTGAAAATGTCTGCTTGATTTCAAGTAACGAGCATATGTTACGCATCAGTTCGTTTTTAAATTCAGTCCCGTTATCCGATTTAAGCACTTTAAATTTTCCGTATTTTAAAACTAATTGTTCTACTAATGTTTTGGCAGTTGTAAGTGCATCTTTTGTTGACATTGGGTGCGCAATAACGAATTTTGTTAGCTCGCATTGCATTGTCAATATGTATCGGTATCCGTTTGAAATACGTAGAGGCCCAACGGTGTCAATTGATATTGTTTCAAAACTGTTGCTTGGAGTGTCTGTTACTGTAAGTGGTTCTTTAATGTGTTTGGTTTGTTTGTTTATGTTACACTTGTCACAGTATTTCACGAATTGCTTTACCATCTTATTCATGTTTTTCCAAATGTACCGCTGTTTCAATTTAATTACCGTTTTTCTAATTCCTAAGTGGCCTGCGTGTGTGGCATTGTGGAATTCATCGATGAGTTTATACTTTAATATGTCATCTTTTATTCTTATTGGGGCTTTGTAAATTAATATTTTTAATTGAGGACTTTTGTTGTTTATTTTTATCTTTGCATATGCTTCTTTTAAATCTTTCATTGTATACATTTTAAATATTTTATCATTCTTTTCTAGCGCTAATTCCTTTATATTTTCTTTCCTCATCTTAGATATCAGTTTCCTCAGAATCGAATCTAGTTTCGCTGAGTTATCGCTGAATCTTGCATGCATATTACCTTCAATTTGTACGTTTTTGGCATGTAACTTCTTCATAATCGAATCTTGTTTCGATGAATTATCGTTACATCCTTTATTCATATAATTATCATTTTTGGTACGTGATTTCTTCATAATCGAATCTTGTTTCGATGAATTATCATCACGTCCTATGTGCACAATATTATCTTCAATTTTTATGTCGACTTCTTCTATATTTTCAAGTTTATTAAATTGCAATTTCTTCATATTCTTAATATCATTTACGGATGTGCATTCCCATATTAGAAGTTGATCAGACTCCTGAGAGATGCGTCTTTCCATATTACTTCCATTCGCGCGCTCTGTATTCATATTTATTTCTTTATCTTCATTAATTTTATTTGCCTCTTTATTTGTATTCTCATTTCTCTTTGTCATCGCCCTTGTAGTTATCAGTATTTTCTTTTCATTTTCATCATTTTCCAACGGTATCATTTGTTTTAGTACGTCTGAGTTTATTTCTATTCTTGATAATGCATCCGCATTAGTGTTGATTTTCCCTTTCTTATAAATTATCGTGAAGTCATAATCGCTTAAATCTAGTCTAATTCTTGTCATTTTTGATGATGGATTCTTATGTGAAAATAGTGATATCAACGGTCCATGGTCTGTCACTACTATGAACTTTCGACCGTATAAATATGGTTTGAAGAAATTTATTCCCCAGTGAATTGCGAGCAATTCTTTTTCAATGATTGGTTTATTCATATCATGCTTTTGAAGAGATTTACTTGCGTAGGAAATTGGTAAGTCTTTGCCAATTTCACCTTGTGATAGGACTGCTCCTAGTGCGTAATTTGAGGCGTCAGTCGTCAAAATAAAAGGTTTGTCAAAATTTGGGTACTGTAAGATTGGTGGGTTCATTAATTTTTCTTTTAGAGTATCAAAAGCAGTTTGGCATTCATTTGTCCATAAGAATTTTATTGATTTTCTCAATAGCATGTTTAATTGTTTTGCAATGTCCGCAAAATTCGGTATGAATTTTCTATAGTAATTGCAGAATGCAACGAAACGTCTAACTTCATCTGCGTTTTTAGGTATTGGGTAATTCTTTATAACTTCATATTTAGCTGGATCTGTTTTTACACCGTCCTTTGTTATTAAATGTCCTAAGTATACTACCTCTGGTCTTAAAAAACAACATTTCTTTGGATTCCGTTTTAAATTGTATCGCTGAAGTCTGTCTAAAACTTTGACAAGATTTTGATTGTGATGGTTCAGACTACATCCGTATACAATTATGTCATCGACATAGAGAAAAGCTTCTGAATCAAGTCCTGAAAGTGCTATTGTAAGCATTCTCTGAAAACTGTTTGATGAAATTTTAAGTCCAAATGGTAGTCTTTTAAATTGGTAGTGTCCCTGTTGTGTAGAAAAAGCTGTAAGTGGTCTTGAGTCTTTTTCCAATTGAATTTGGTGAAATGAACTAGTCATATCAAGAGTCGAAAACCATTTTGCTCTTCCTAGTTTGTCCAAAATATCCTCTAACCTAGTTAGTGGAAATTTGTCATTAACTATTTTGTCATTTAACTTTCTAAAATCTACTACAAGTCTCCATTTTCGTTTGTCTTCCGTATTCTTTTTAGGTACTAAAAGAAGTGGAGCATTGTAGGGGCTAATTGATGGTTCTATTATATCATCATCTAACATTTTATGTACTTGTTCATTTATTATGTCCGTGTGTGAGTGGGGTAGTCTGTAGTTTTTTATGTACACCGGAGTGTTATCTGAAGTTGTAATGTTTTGTTTATAAAAATTGTTTACAGTTAATTTTTCGTCTTCTAAATGAAATACATTTTGATATCTTTTGAATATGTTTATTAATTCTGATTTTGCATATTCATCAGTGTTATTTAACTGCAAGTCATTTAGAATTTGTTGAAAACGTTCGTCATTGTTTATATTTGTGTAACCTAATATGTCGTAGTTTTTAAGTGGGTCAGTATGCAGTTTAATGCCCTGTAAAATTTGTGTCTCATTTGTTGTGTTTAAAATTTTAATATGTGTCATTCCGTTTTTTGGTGCTATTGAATTACTTAAAAAAATACCGCTTTTTAATTCATTATTAAGTATTACGCAATCTTCAGTGAGGTTTAATTTTAATGGTTGTATAATTTCTGTTCGTGGGGGTATAGTAATTTTTAATGTGTCAAATGCTTTTGTTTGCATAGGCAGAATTATGGTTTCATTGTTGGTGAACAAAGAAATTGTAAATGTCTCGTAGTCTATTTTGCATAAGTATTCTCTTAAAAAGTCTCTTCCTATTATTCCGTCCGTCTCTATTGGAAAATTGTCATCTACTAGATGAAATTTGAATCTGCATGTTTGGTCTGCTAGGGAAAATTCAAGTTCACTTGTTCCTAATGAATGTATTTCTTCTTTAGTAATGCCCGTTAATTTGCATTTATTATTTATATTTAGTGGCTCATCATCAAAAATTGTTTTAGTTCGACATAATGATATGTCGGCTCCTGTGTCGACAAGAAATGTTAATTGTTCATTTTTGTATTTAGCGATTATATAATTTGTGTTATTATTGGAAACTTTAAATACTCTTAATTTTGGCTGTCCGGAATATCCCTGTATTCCGAGCCTTCCTCGTTTCCCTCGTCTTGTACTATATGTACATTACGTCTGTTGTTGTTGGTTCTATTGGAATTGTTATTTCTATTGTTATTGTTGTCATTCCTGTAGTTTCCATTATTGATTCTAGGTGTGTTACGGTTGTAATTGTTGTTTGCAGACGTATTTGTGTTGTTTCTGTTATTGTTGGAATTGTAGTTGTTATTTCTACTGTTTTGGAAATTATTGTTATTCCTAGTGTAGTTGTTAAAATTTCTGTTGTTTCTATTATTGTTTGAGTTGTAGTCGTTAGTACTACGGTTTGGGAAATTATAGTTGTTCCTGTTATTAATGTTATTACGATGTTGTTTTTGTATATACTGTACTGAGTTAGTAGTTATTTTATTTTCATTTTCAAGTTCTAGCGCAAGTTCTACGGCGTCTTGTAAAGTTTTTGGACGAGCTGCAAAAATTGCCGTCTTTAAATTATCATTAATCCCTCTCTTAAATGAATCTTGAGCAAGCTTTGAGTTTAATCTGATAATGACATTTTTCTCCGCCTCTGTAGCGTCACTACTAAGTTCTTCTATTCCTAACTTGTTCAGGTTGTCTATTACTGTTAATATTCTTTCTCTGAATGCATTGACAGACGTTTTGCCTTGGTAAATATTGCTTAGTTTGGACTGTAATTCTGGAATGGTCTTTGTACTTCTGTACCTTTGTTGTAATTGTGTTTTTAAACTATTGAAGTTTTCGGGTTTCGTATAACTACCTATCGCTGTTCTTACCCCTGAGGTTAATTTGGCGTGGTAAACATATTGTAGGAAATCTTGTTTTGCTGTTTCAGCAAGAGTTTTCTCAATGAGTTCCGCTGTTATTAAAAAACTTTCCAGTTCTTCAAAGTTTCCAGCAAAAAGTGGGAGTGCTTTAGACACTGTTTCTAAACTAAACGATGCCATGTCTATGTCTTTTGTTTCTAATGGTTTCTTTATACTGTTACTTATGTATTCTTCTACGAGTTTGTAAAGATTATGAAACTCTAATTTTAACGCTAATTTTCTTTCTGTATCTTCCTCTTCTAACTCTATTAGTTGAAATTCACTTTTTAAATTTTCTATATATTCAAATTTATTTAATACCGTTGACTCGGTATAGGTTCTCCCTGGACTTTTCTTTAAGTTCCTCCAAAATTCCTTTAAGCTACCTAACTTCTCTTCCATATATGTATATTCTAGATTTATTTATAAGTAAAAATTAATTGATTTATTATTTTCTTTATAATTTATACATTAGTTGTACTTTTACTGCTATTACTATTTCTATATTTTAAAATATCCATTAATTCTATAACTACAAATAAAGTTTTAACATATTCCGGCACTAACTCTTCTGTGATTTGTGCATTTACATTGTTCATAATATTTTACTGTATTCATTTCTACATTATTTTTAGGTTTGCTCATTGTAGGATTCAAAAACCAAAAACTTGTATAAAAGTCCATTAATATTTATTGTTGTTGTAATAAAGGGAAAGTATATTTAATTATTCTATTTATTTTTCTATAATTGATATTCATCTCTTCAATTATTGATTAGTCTGAACTTTTCCTTTTGTCTTAAATTAATCTATCTTTTTATATAAACTTATTGTTCTGCTGACATCTAGATTTCAGCTTCAGCCTCTTCTGTATTAAATTATACAAATGCTGTGAAATAAAAGTCCATTGGTAATTAAATTTATTTTTGACGACCTCTCTTTTTCTTCTCGTGCCATTTAATGCTTGACAGGAAACGCATCATTTAATCTTCTTGGCCTAATTGTAGAATTATCGGTCCTAGATTGGCAAAATTATTGGTCCTAGATTAGGGCAGGATCTCAAAATGTGGTGGTCCGAGTGGGCAGGATCTCAAAATGTGGTGGTCCGAGTGGGCAGGATCGCCATGTTATGTAGGAAAGTACTGTAATGTAGGAGAGTTGGCAGGATCGCCATGTAATGTGTAAACAATGTGTGTTGGTGTATTTAGTTCCCTATAGCCCTTGGTTATTTTTGTAGCTGTCAGGGTTTCAGCTGATTTGCAAGGCGTTCAAAGGAACTGCCGAATTAGTGTGAGGCTTTAATTAAACACAAGGCAGGTTGTTGCCGAATTAGTGTGATAATTTCAAGTCTGTTTTTATTTAAATTTACAAGTGCTTATATACTAAGTTTGAGTTTTCGGCTTAGCCGTTCTAACTTATCCTAATTGTCGACAGAGCTATGTTTTTCTCTGTCGGTATTATGAAAATATCCATATTAATCATTTAAATATTATTG
This sequence comes from Pollenia griseotomentosa, assembly GCA_963931875.1. Lineage (NCBI taxonomy): Eukaryota > Metazoa > Arthropoda > Insecta > Diptera > Polleniidae > Pollenia > Pollenia griseotomentosa. Next base: position 122,490,265 of record OZ007563.1, read on the forward strand.
ATTTACTCCCTGCAATTGTTCTTGCCCAATCAGAATGTTTTGAGTTTGGAATGCACTCAATTACATTCTTCACTCAATTTAGATTGATAAGTTTTGTTTTTATATTTGTTGTCAGTCAGTTTGGCGTTATTTGATCTAGTAAAATACCCTACTCTGTTTTAGTTGGCATATGTAATTATCAGAGTGGTCTAAGGGTATGCGGTGGCAACTTATGAGGTACACTACACTACACAGTATTGCACACCACTAAAAATAAGACTACTCCTGGTATTGGAAAATATTTAGGAACTTGTCTAAACTTATTTAAATATAGGATGTACTTATTAATTGCACACGTACCGTATTTCATTAAAGTTTGATAATTATCATAAATATTTGAAATATAATGAAGTTAATATGATCATAAGTTGTAAATGTTTATAGATATGTATGTATGATCTTATTAATTCACTCTCTTTTAATTTCTCTTATACATCTCGTTTAAATCTACAAGTTACATACTTACATATATGTATGCATATTAACATTAATAGCTACAAACTACAAATTACATACAGATATGTATGTTAATAACTTTGTATTAAGAGCTGATGTACAAGAGGAATAGAAGAACGGTAACGGGTATTTATATTTTTTTTATTTATTGTCATTCTGTTTAAGAACAAAATATAAAGTATCATATTTGTAAGAGACATTCTGATTTGAACTTTTGGTGATAGCGGACACAATTTATAATTTAAATAAACGGAGTTTGCAAGTATTTTAAAACTTTGTGTGCCATTAATTTTTATAAGCTACATTATTTATCTTACACTCACAATATTATTACAGTAACGGACTGTAGTTTATTTAAGAAATATTCCGTTCAGTCATTTTTAAATTAATAAACATTTAAAATTCCAAGCAAATTTATTTTTAACTGATTCTAACAGTTATTCAAAAAACTAAGTGCATATTAATACGGATTTTCAGTTGCAGTTAATATTGTCAGTTGATTTAGTAAACTTCTTCTTTATGAAAATAAAATGAAAATGTAATTTAAAATAACGAAAGTTCATTTAATTCTTACTGTCAAAAATTTAACCGCGAATTCTGTAAAAACAAATCAATATTCAGTTATCGTATAGACAACATTGATAGGGGCTCGGAGGTCACTATATATGTGGACAGCCAGGCGGCTCTTATGGCCGTAAGGGGCTGTTATGTGAACTCCAAGCTGGTTGATGATTGTAGGAGGGCTCTTGGAGCAGTCTTAGGGGAGTATTTGCTAAGGTTGTGCTGGGTGCCGGGTCACTGCGACATAGTCGGCAATGAGGTTGCTGATGGGTTGGCGAGACAGGGCTCGGAGATGGAGGATCCTAACTGTTTGGAGGCGGTTAGGCCTCCAATGGCATTCTATTTTGGAAGAATCAGGGAATGGATTGTGGGCGCGACTAATCGGGCCTGGGGGAACCGAACGGACTGTCGGGTATCACGGACGCTGTGGCCGGTGCTTAGTAGGTCCGATTCGGTTTTGCTGATGGGCAGGAGTAGGGTCTGCGTTAGGACCATGATAGGAATGATCACGGGCCACTGTATGATAGGCAGGATGGCGGTGAGGATAAGTTAATTAAAATTTCTTATTAATTACTATTTGTTTCCATTTCAACCCAAATAAAAACTCCTATACCTAGTATTAATTAAACGTTTAATTTACTTTATTAAACTTTTAATTCACTTGACTAAAATTTTAATTAAAACTGATTATATTTTTGATTAATGCTTTAATTGGTGAAAAATTTTGGAGAATTTTTTCTGTTTAGAAATAAAAGCATAAAACTTTCCGATTATCTACCATTAATTTAACAAAGGTCTAAACCTCAACCAGTTTTAATACTAGTTTTCTATTTTTATAAAGATTGGTTCAATTTTAAAGCAGATCCAATATAAAGCCCACTCCTGAAATATTCTAAGCTTTGACGAACCCAAATAAAGAACTCTTACCTGTCTTACTTTTTGTAAAATTTTGAAAAATGAATACCCTTAAGAAGTTTATTCCTGCATATGTACATACATTCAATTACCTTTCTATCCGTTTAGCATGAAAAGTGATTCTGCATAATTAATATAAAATTCATTGAGGTGCAAATGTAGAAAAACAATTCAAGATATTAGAATTTCGTTATTTACTTTTTGCTGGTTCCATCTGGTCTAAGACAGTTTTCATACATATGTTTGAATTGAAATGGGCGGCATATTTGTTTTTTTTGTTTTTTTGCTTTTTTTCACTTTTAAGCCAATAAAAAAAAAAAATGTATATAGATCTACTTTAAATGGTGCTCATATGGGGAAGGTAAAAACATTTTACTAAAATGTTCTTATAATAAAAAGTTTAAAATACATTCTATTTTTTTAGCACTATGAAATTATTCTCTGTCGCAACCCAAAGTAATATGGTTTCTTTTGTAACATTGATACGCATTAAAGAAAATTCATTGATTTGGAATAATATTTGGTTTTCATTTTGCTGTTAATGCTTTTTGACAATTCAAAATGTAATATAAGGTGACCAAAAAGAAGAAACAAATAGATAGCCAAAAAAAAAAATTTAATTTTTTTTTAGTACCAACGCCCAGGATAGTAGACTCTTAATGTGGTTTTAAGAATTTTATAAATTTGTAATACATAAAAGGGGAAAAAAGGATTTGATTTTATTAAAATGTCTGTGTCGAATTCTTGATACTCTGCGGAATGGTTTAAAATATTGAAAGATGTCGCTGTAGTTCAAAGTAAGCCCAATGACAAAGCAAGTGAGAGGTTTCATTTCATTAGTTTAAATAATACGGCGAAAATAATGCAATCCAGCTAAGTAAAAAATTAAAAAAATTTTAAATACAAGTTAACAAAAACGGACCATTCCGATTGAATAATTTAAATTATATTTTTACCTTTATGTGTGCATTTGATTACCCTGCATTAAAGACATATTTATATCCAGTAAATCAGAGAGCAATATGATTGCAAAAACGATATGATATATTCATGGAAAACGATATTAGAAAGTGCAATTTAAATACTGTCGCTTATGATACAAGATCGTTATTATCAGGCCTGTCACAGAAATCAATTCCGATCGATAGTGTGTTCGTTTTATGTGCAGCAAGATACGAAATCACTTCCACTTTCGATCGGAATTGATTTCTGTAACAGGCCTGTATATATTATAATTTATATCACCTAGATGATATCGTTTGGTTGATTGCGTAGTGTAGTTTTTATTAAAAATTTTTAATTTTAAAATACATACATATCAAAATGAATTAAGTATTTAAATTTTTCATATTAAAATCTATAACAAATTGTTCCCATTTATAACAAATAAAAAAATTGAAGGAACCAATATTTAAATTCAATTTGTATTTGATTTGAATAAATAAAACGTTAGATGCATTTTATTATGAATAAATTATAAATTTCGTTAATCAACTCATAAACAAGTACTTATGTATCAGATTATATGTCAGCCATTACTTAGCTACTTCTATGTAATACAGATGGTATGAAGTAGTCATTGAAAAGTAAGCTGTTCAGTAATTGCAAGTCATAATCAATTGCTGGGTAAATTCAGCAAACGTTCATTAAGTCTAATTTTCATACAAAATTTGTTTTGTAAACCTTTTTAAATTTTATACTTTATTAAATTATTTAAGCTTAAGGTCACTTTTTTAAAAAATTAATTAAAAGGTTTTTATTCGATATTTCGATTTCCGTTGGAAATCTTCTTCAGGAAATTTTTTAAAATAAAAAAGGTCGAAGAAAAAGGATTATAATTTACTAAGCCTTTTTAAATAAAAATTTTTTTATGAATACGGCAGATAGAAAATAAAAATTCAGGAAAAAACAAAAACAATAGATATAAAATTTTAGTGCAGATCTTTTGAGTAGTTTGCACAAATTGAACGATTAATGGAATGATAAATAATATAATTTATGTACGTATCTGTTGTCTGATCACGCTATTGTAATATTAGTGCACCGTTGTAAGAAGTTAGAATTTGAACTGCCATTTCTGAACCTCTTACTACCACCAAATGTCTCAGACAACGTGACAACTTATTGTACAATTTTTCAACAGTTGAAAAAAAAAAATTGGAATAAAAGGCAACACTGAAGACAAAAGTCGTATGTTCCTCTCTTATGCAGATAGTACTGACATTAATGAAAGAAACCTTCGAGATGTAATTGCTGTCTATGAGCAGATGGAGAAGTATGCAGCTAAATGTGGTCTGGCGTTAAACGAGGATAAAACAAAGATATTGATTGCAACTCAAAAATATCAACGCAAATGAAGGCAATTTTAACTTCGATATAGTAGAAAAATTAACTTACCTTAGAACCACTGTCAATAAGGAAAATAGCACCAGTCCTGAAATAACGCGAAGGATAGTGCATCCGAACATATGTTATTTATTATGGACTAAGCCAAGTTTTCAAAAGAAAATTCATATCCAGGAAAACCGCCTGTGATACGCATGCCGAAATATGTGTAAGCCATTTTTCATTGGGCTCATTTGTGTTGACGGAGAGTATAGGTGACGAAAGAAACCTTAACCAAGAATGATAGAAATAAAGATTACGACATCAGGCAGATATAAAAATTTTTTACTGCGCATGTAGGAACTGTGACGACACACAACCTTCGTTCTCATTTTCTAATAATTTTTAGCTTTCAAACTGAAATGTTTATGTGTAAACATGACAGTGGGACACTTTATTATTTTTCTATTTTTTGAAAACTGAAAATTTTTTATTAGAAGTTACTTTTTTCTTTATAATTTTATTTTGGACTTACATAAATATATATTATCTCTATGTAAGCTATAATTAAAAATATAGATATTTTATTAAAAGCACTTAACACTTTAGTTTTTCGCACAATTTCCCCCTTTGTGTTTTTGCGGTTAATTTGTTGGCATTTGCACACTTTATGTTTGTTTTCTTTTCTGCTTTCTTCTATTTTTATTTATTTTTTTATTTTGCTTTATTTCACTAATTTTAACACACGTTTGAACACTTAAAATTTTTTTTTATTGTAATAATATTTTTAATTTAAAATATTAAGCAAAATTCTTAATTTTTTGACAATTGATTTAATATTTTTTATTTGAACTCTCTGAGTAAATTTGTTGCAGGGTTGCCAACTAACACTACTACGTCATCAAACGGTAAAACATGCGCAAGGCGTAATCGTTATTTTTATCATTCTTGACGTTAACTATATGAGATTAACACCACTGTAAAAATAGTAAGACGCATAACGATACGATTGCACCAGCTTTGACATATGAGCAAATCCTGCGTGACATTTTTTGGCCTTTCAAAAGATATAGCTTCAACTTATATATATAGTATTTCGTAACATTAATATGTACTTACGAATAGCATATACATATCATATTGTCTTAGCAGGTATTTGTTGCAAAATAATTGATCACAAAGTTTTGTGACGCACGCCACAAAAAGTGGAAGTAACTTTTAAAGTTGAAGTGTGTTTTCCTAATTTTTAGCGAATTTTGCATAATAAACCAGTGTTGCCAAAAAGATAATAGCTAAAAAATCACCCGATATTTCAAATTTACATTCAGATTTTCTTATACTTTTGCAAAATAATTATTTCTTTATTTGATTTTTTTTTTTTTACTCAACTAATTTTTGTTTTATTTAAGTGAAAAAATTGGTGCTTAATAGTTAAAAAAGCTTGTTAAAACGAATTGCAAAAAAAAAAATTCCTTAAATATTTTTGTGCCGTATAATTTAAGGCCATCATAACTTTGAGGAAGAAAGAAGCAAATGTGAAACGAAGCACAAAAAATAACTGCAAAATGATTTAAATAGTTTAATGCGTAATCTTTTTCTCCTAACAATCCTCTACTGCCCCTCACTAAGAATGTAAGAATTTTTTTTAAGCAAAAACTTAGACAAGAACGATTTAAATGCAGCAGCTTATATAAAATCTTGGCAGCTAAAAAAAAACTGAGCCATGTTTTTTTTAAGCTTTTCTATTATCTTCTTTCTTCTTTCAAAAAAAAAAAAAACTTTTCTCGTTTGTTTTATTATTCTATGAATATTATTTATGCATCTTTTATACGCTACATGTACAAAGATTTCATACATACATTTCTTTGAATGTGTAATTTTTTAACAATTGTTCAACACTTTAGAAGCCGGAAATGTTGGACAAGTAGTTGTTGCGCAGCATCTAGCAGTGAAGATGGCATTTTTTATAATAAAAAAAACCAAGTATGTACAGGGTAAGTATTCACATTTTTAACAAAAATATCTAAAAATTTTTATTTTAATTTAACATACATACTTCTATTAAATAAATAATTTTCTTTTATAAAAAGAACCAATAATTATCTCGTCCAATTAAAATATGTTTGAAATTGTTTTTTCCAATATCCAGAATAAAAAGCTGTAGAATATTGCACCCATTCAAATTTATCTAGTACCTGTAAGTTATTGTATACGAACTGATAGCGGCGAACGAACAAACTAATTATCTGAGACCCCATTAGGAATAGAATAAAATTCTTTTAGTGTGTTAAAGATTTATGTGAGTTGTTGCCGCCACATGGTTTTCTAAAAACGGTTACCTTTTGGCCTCAATCCTGTATTTTCGTCATTGCTTAAGGGCTGGGGCTGTCATTCTTTGCTTAAAAACAAAGTTTCAGTTGGACAACACACTCCGCTGGCAAACAATAGCAACATCTTTCTGCAATTTGTAAATTAACATCAACCAGCGATACAAAACAGGAATTTTGAGGATTGAGCGAATACCGTTTTTCGGGATACTTATAATTCAGATCCTAGGATTTTCTAAATTATTTAATAATCGTTAAAATCGCTTAACTTAGCAAAAGATTTCTATATACAGTATCCGCAATTGCTTGCAAAATAATATCAAAATATTATTAAAGGAATTATTTGGCGCATCAAGGGTTGTCAGACGGGCTTAATGGTAATGTCATTTGTCAAGCTACACCGGAATTTTAAACAGTTTCCCATTAAATTCTAGTGAAAGATTAAGAAAAGACAATCGTTATTAATCGTGTAATTTATAATTGGCCTACAGTTAAAATATTTTTTTTTAAAAGGGGAAATAATATCGAAAAGAATTCGCATCTTAAGGAATGTAAGATTTTGAATTTTAAACAGGAGAATATTTAACAGCAGGGCTATAGGATTCATATTTGTTTTTGATCCATTTCTTGGTGCATTTATTTTATGCATCAATATTGCATTTGCATGATGTACTAATAAACAGGCTAAATCAACGGATAAGTAATTGTTTCTATGGTAGTACAGCTCTATTTAAATATTTGCTTAATAACGAAAAGCCTTAATTAAATTTTATTTAATTACTTGTTTTTGTTCATAAAAAAATTGTTTACGTATAAACGTACATATATAATAGTATTTTTAATTTTTTTACTGTAAATACCTATTATAAGGGCCTTATGGTATAAGCACAACTGGGAAGAACGACTTACTTCGCATAGTGCGACGAATTCGTCGGCAAGAACTACAATTCGAGTCGGAAAAAATTGTAGGGGAATGTAAGAAAAATAAACTCACTGTTTATTGTTGCTGTTTTGTTTAAGTTTTGATATTGTAACAAGTAAGATTTTGAGTGTTTATAATTCTTATTCGCTTTAAAGTTTTATTTGTATAATATTTTTAGATTTTCTAAAATCTTTGGATAAGGTTTCCTGACGATCTGACCTAAGCAACCAGTGAAATGCGCATAGGAATAGCTTAATCCATCAACAATTCCTATAGGTTATGTTCACCTTTTTATTTTTGGTGTTCTATATTGCGATTTAGCGTTCTCAAATTAGTTTGTGGGCTTGTTTTCGCGAATTTTAGCCATGCTTGTCATAAAAGAGATTTGTTTCTGTAAGTTTTCTGATTCTTTACAGCCTTAACGATTTGTATTAAATACATAGAAGACTTTGCTATCATGCCGCTGTTAGCAAATTTTTGCGATTTTTCGCTTATTTATCAATTTGTACCGAATTTTTGACATTCCTTTAAAGTTTTAGAAACTTTAAATCAATTTATGGCTTGTTTGAAATATTTAAAATTGTCGCGAATTTTCGCAATTTTTGCAAATTTTTTTTTTTGTAATTATCCGATATTTCGTTTTTTTTTCACCCATTAAGCGATTTAAAATTTTTCGCGAATGTAAGCCAAATTCGCAATAGAAATTTTTTCCTGTGATTCTTTTCATGATTTTTAATAAATCTTAGACTTTGCCAGCATGCTGTGGTTAGTTGTACGTGTTTCAAGTTTTTCGTCGTTCCTCTGCGTAGGAAATATAAATTAACCTATCGCAGAGTTCGTTACGCCCGACGAATTTCATTCTACGCAATGTGTTTTATTTTTAGCGACGAATATTCGTTGCGAATAATTCGTCCTGGTTGTGTTTCTAGCATTGTTCCGTAAAACACAACGCAACGCCTAAAATTTTATTGAAATCAAAAACAAATTCAAACATATTTTATAATTTTACTGTTGATTCCTACAGAAATTCAAATTGAGTTTTTAAATTTCAAACACTACATATGTTATGGCAAAATTATAAAATATTTTTAAATTTGTTTTTACTTTCAATGAAATTTTAGGCGTTGCGTTGTGTTTTACGGAATAAGGTCATAAGCTTATTGTAAAATACTATTAAATATCCATAAATAATCAATTTTGTTAAAATTAAAACCAAGTGAAAAAACAGGTAAACGTTGCCAAATCTTATAATCCCTTCGCAATAATATTGAAAAGCCAATTGTTCCCTAGCTCATATGGTTCTACATGGGTATTTTCTTATATTAAATTAGCAAAATCTCATATAGTGTAGTCGTTGGTGTACCGAAACCATCTTTCCCATGGGATAAAGGGATAATTTCAATGATATTTCACCTTTTAATGTTGCATCCTCCCGGGCAAATAAGGTGTACGCATACCTGGGATCCGAAAAAGGTCTAAAACGAGAAGTGCTCTTGCTGACTTCTGGATTTCTTGAGACCAAAAGCTCAGCACTGTGTTTTCTCATCCAAAGCCGCAAGTATCAGTAGCCACCTGTGTGTGCAAGACACAGGCCCTTCTTGCGGGAAATGTTTTCTATCTTTCAGAGTGTGTGCTTTGCGGAAGCTTTACCGTTTCTGATAGAAGGTTTCTCTTCATTAAGTTGTGCACTGTCCGATGGCGGGGTGCCTTTTTCAAAGCACAAGCTCACAAAAGGGTTAATTGGGGATCGCGCGGGCAGTGGTGTCATGAGTCATCAGGAGAGGTAACCACTTGCTGCGAGGACACATCGTCTCCTGGCGGCGTTAAAAATCGGCCAAAGCTTCTGGATTTCTAATAGCGAGCGTATCACTTTGTCGGACTATTCAATCAAAATTGCTACCAGTATGTAAAGTATCTGTGCACACGTGGTGGCGATTGGTAAACGCATTGCTTGTCACCTGATGGTTAAGATTAACCACGGGACTACGCCATATGCCAGGCGCTCATGTTAATCATTTTCAAATTGTACCAAGGCCATGATTTCTGGAAGAAAAAGGTAGATATTTGTGTATAACTAAGTCGTTAGTGAACCGATTTTGTTGTTTAAACTATCTGTATTTACTAAATTTTTTTGTCTGAAAGTTGAAAATAAAGTTCATAAATAAGACTTTAAAAATTTAAGAATTATGTGTAAAAATTGCAGGCAGTCTTAATTTGTTGCTGATATGAGAACCACTTGTGGACCTTATTTCAAATGCAAACTCTTCCGGACTAAAGTAATTGATAAACTTATATAAAAATCGAACCTGTTTAAATTTTGCACCTGCAGAAAAAGGTACAAGGAAACAATAATTTAATAAATATGGTTTGAACCAAAAACATTTTTCATGACGCTCGTCCAAGCCAAAAATAACTTATTCTTAATAAATGTGTGGCTTTATTTGAGCAAAATGTTTCTTCATTTAAGAAAATTTTACTAAATACGAACAAAATAAGTTGAAATCAAGAAGTTATTCCTAGATTTTGGATTGTTTTGCTTTAAGAAACGAAATTGATTACTTTATAAAATAAACTTCCTTCCGTGTATAAATAATAAAAGCTTTTTCTGGCTAACTTTATGATATTTTCAGTTCTCAAAAAGAATCTAGCTTTTCCTTTAAAAACCAAGCCTTTTCTTTTAAGTTTTTCTTTCTAACTGTTAGTGTTTTTGCCAGTTTCGAGCTGGAAGCCTAAGCCTAATTTGTTTAAAAATATTTATTTTTGTTTGTGTTTTTGCTAATTTTATTTTATCGAGAATTAAAAATTGCGAAAATATTATCCGTTCTCCTAAAGCTATGTTCACACCTATTAAATATTTGACGTCCTACATGTAACCACTAGATTTATTAAAAAATTATTTGCTTAAGCAAAACGTTTGGCTAGAACAAACATCATTTTACAGTTTCTAAATTACATTATACAATTATCTTCTTACAAAAAAAGTTTAGTAAATCGATAGAAATTGTTATCAATAGGGATGCGATTTCCATGCAAATGCATGTTTTTTGTCGATTGTCTAAGGTCGATGTCGACCAATTATCTTTCCGAATCATTAAATTTGCGTTAAAATGGCATCGATTTGTTTATTTATGCATATTATGCATATTTTTGCATATTTTAAAATTTTTGAGTGATCTATTTTTTAAATTTCCATATTATAAAAAAAAGTTCTTCAAAAAATTTCAAAATTTTATACAACAAAAAATCTTCAAAAAAAAATTTTTTTAAATCAATAAATTAATTTTTTTGGAGCTCTGCCTTAAATACAAGATTTGGACAAAAGGTACTTCAATCCGATGCAGCAGCTTACATGGTTAGGACAGCCAATTTGTCTAAAGCAATTTATCCAAAACTGTTAAATGTAATTTGCTTGCCACATGGGTTACATCGAGATGCAGAGGAAATTAGAGGCCAATTCGATAATATTGATTTCATGCGGGAAAAAAAAATATTTTAAAAGGATCCTTCACGAGTTGCAAATTTTTAATGAAATGTAAGCCTTGGTACCCTTACCACCGCAGCCAGTATTAACAAGAAGGGCAACCTGCCTAGATACTTTAGAATACTATTCGAAAAACTTTCAGCAATTTAAGAATGTTATTGAAGAACTTGTTGCTACCGATGCTCATGCAATTAAAAAAGTAAAAGAAATATTAAATTTAAATAAAATCAAAAGTCATTTGTATTTCCAACTTCGGATACATTGGTGAAACAATAACTAATTCAATAAAATCAACTCAAATTAATTGATATGACAGAAAGTGAAATTAACAATGTGCAAAGAAGAGTAGCCCGGTAAATTAAAAAAAAAAATACAAAATATTTTGCAAAAAGAAAACTTATTCCAACTATTTTTGATCTGGAATCAAATGTGGGATCTGAATTAGAAAATTAATATTTTCCAAATCAATTGGCATCCTTTAAGTATGCTGAGATAATTTTCCATTTACAAAAGCTTTTTAGCAGACAACGGTTTACTTTTGATGATATAAAAAAGTATTTATTTGATTATGCAAACAAAAATTTTAATTATGTAGTTTTTAAAATTAAGTTTTAAAAAATATTTCAACCAAGGTTGTGTTACTGTACCTTGGTAGACTAATTTGGGAGTGTAGACATGCTGTTCTATAAAAATAACCGACTTGTCAAGATTGTCACCATGTAAAACAAAACACATGTACAAATTTTAGCTCATACATACGAATTTGACAATTGGGGTTTATGTCTGTCAGCTAACGAGTCTACCATGTGTTAATGTACCTTGATTTTACCTATGAACAACAATATAATAAAACAACAATAGAACTTTTTATTATTATAATTTTTTTTTTTTTGTTTTAAATAAAAATAAAAAAGCAAACGCTTTTTATTGAAAATTTTCAAGTTTTAAGTGCATATTTCTTATTTTTTTAATGCATATTTTGAAGTTTTTAGTGCATATTTTATGCGCATATTTTCTATTTTTTAGTGCATGAAAATCTCATCCCCAGTTATAAATACGGATTAAGTTTGATAAATTTTCTGGTCACGCTTTTTTTTGATTTTTTCATCAAATATTTGTTAGGTCTGACCATAACTTAACTGCCTGTTTTAAGAAAACGTAAACAAGTGAGTGAGTGAGAAGTTATATTGAAAACAACAATAAAAAACGAAAATTTGTTTTTGTTTTCAATATAATTTCTCACTCACTCACTTGTTTACGTTTTCTAAAAACAGGCAGTTAGTCTCAAAACGCTAACACGTATGAGCAATGTGCAAATATTACTATTACGTACAGGTGTAAAAACGATTAACAGCAGTAATATACATAAATCGCCTGTTCATCGATTCCGAATGAAAACTTTTTTCTTTTTACTTACAGGTAAAACTAAATACATTTTGTATAATTTTTTTTTTTTTTTTTGTTTTAAATGTAAGTTAAGCGAACGAAGTTTTCGTTCGGTAATAGATGAGCCGGCAATAAAATATATATCGCGTTGACTTTTTTAAATTAAAATGGCAAAAAAGTACGATAAGTAAAATAGAAGAACTGATATTTAAAATGCAAGTGTTTATGCATAATGTTCATCAACGACCAGCGTGAGAGATGCAATTGTTGGGCACGACGACGAGTTAAGGTGGACGGCTCTTCAGCCACACTATCGCGAACAGCAGTAATATTTTCTGCTGTTCGAGCATGCACTGGTGTTTTCACATCTCCTTCAGACCCGGTTTGCTCAAATTTTCCCAAGATATTTCTGATTGTACGCACATTTGGACGACTAAATTGACCGAAAAAGTCACGAAGTGCACGATATACATTTTGATTTGCACGCCCATTTTCATAATAAGCCTGAATAACTTTAACGCGTTGCTCGATTATGTATCTTTCCATGGTTCAAATTGAGTAGTTCTGAAATTGAGAAATGTCAAATGAAATGCAGAAAAAAACTTGACGTTTAAGTATGGTTTACATTCAACATCGGCTCTTAAAATTTAACCGCCGTTTTTATTGTAAGATCAGCGGCGTTGCATGATTTCGAACCACCAGTTTGATTTAAAATTTTGATTATGTTTTTAAAGCCAGTTGTCGGCCTCTCCTTATTATTTCTTTTGTCTCATCCGTAACCGTCCCATGAGTTTCACAAATATTAACGAAGAAAAGTTTAAGAATACAGTGAAGCAAACGAAATTTTCTTGGTCGCTATAGATTTATTTTGTGACCTGGTTTATGAAAAAAAAACAGATTTTGAGTTACATATAAAAAGTTACCAAAAATTTCTTATAAGAATTAATGGCGAATTATTACGTTTTTGATCCGAAAACTCACTTGTGATGCTTTCTATCACCTATATGATATCGGTCAAATATGGCCTGGTTTATTGGATAAATAAAATTTTGTGGTTTTTTCACTTCTTGAAAGGATTTTTATTGGTATTTTTTAACTTCACCAATTAATATCAAGGGTAAAAAATATCTTACAAACTATTTACTGTTAAAACAGTACACTGCAACTACAATGCAAAGTAAATACATTCTTGTGTTTTATTATTTAAATACAACAGTTTTCGCCATGGTGGAATAAGCAGGTGGCATCGTTACGGCAACAAATACAACATTACAACAAAAATGAAAATTACATCACCGTTTACGTCAAAAAATACTTTAAACAAAAATCGAAGCGTGCCGCTGAACGTGATGAAATAAATAAATTTTTAGCCAATTTTAATTTAATTATGGTCAATATCTTATTTATTTGAATTTAATATTATCAAAAACTTAAATAAAATACAATAATCACAGCACAAAACATGGACTTTTTGTAAATATAAACAAAACTTTGACATAAACCTAGACAATCAATGCAAGAGCAAAAACTCGTCATCTGGCGTAGTGCTGCCACCTGTTTATTTCTCCATGGTTTTCGCCTCACCCTGTATAACATTATTACGGTCATTGTTTGTATGAATCTGAGTTTGTATTCCATAACTAGCATGATTTAAAATAAAATGTGTATGTGTGTCAGTGAAATAAGAAAAAAAGAAATTCAAAACAAAAATATTTTACTAGATACATATGAATGTATGTTGTATATTTCAGAAACTATACAGACAAATGTCATGTCTTTCATTTTTTAAACGTACGTTCTACAACAATTTTCATATGTAAATGTCTAAGAATATCCAGCTCCCTGAAATTTTTTAGTTGAACGTAATGGAAGTGCACTAGCCATCTATCTGCCTTATCCTTGCAGACATGTACTGTATAAACAGAAAAAAATAAAAACAAATTTTGTTTTTATAAATTCTTGTTCATTCAAACGCATAAATGTTTATTATATATACATTTTGTACAAAAAATAGTCCTTTTGTTTCCATATGCAGACATCAGCACATGTGTATATGTGCAGAGATGTATGTGTATTTTTTGGTCTTATATGTAAGTGTGGCATTAGGCCAATTACTACACCTTTAGCTAGATACGGATTTATAAAGAAGATAGAATAAATATATGTATATACAAAAGTGAATATGAATGCAAACATATGTGTGCATGTTTGTATTCTACTTTTCAAATCCTTTGTTCATTTTCAACACTAGTTGTTGTTAGTTTTTCTATTGTTGTTGCACGAGTAAGGAATTCCATGTTCATCATCATTTCTTCTTTAACAAATTCTGTCACAATGTACACTCAGACTGACAGGTGTATTCTATTTTATTTTATAAAAATAACAAAACTATGGCAAGTATTTAAATGTATTATAAGAAAATGTGGGTAAATTTTTATAACGAGAATACATTTGAATACCTCAAGACAATATAAGACATTTCAAAAAAAAATTTAGAATATGAGAGAACTATGAGAGTGAAACTAGTGAAGCAAATATTAAACTTAAGGAAATTAAGGTGAATAAGGCAAAGAAAAACAAAATAAAAAAGTCGAAACATTTCTAGTGAAGCCAGGATTTAACAGTAAAGTTCTAGCCAATTTTATTTTTTTTAACAGTAAAGTTCTAGCCAATTTTATTTTTTTTTCTTAAATAAAACCATTAATCAAAACTAAACTTATTTTTAATTAAAAATTTAATCGAGTGAATTAAACGTGTACTTATATCAACAACATTACTGCAGAAAATGTTATTAATGTCAAAAAATATTTAAATGGTGCTAATAATTTGTTTACTGGTGCAAATTTAATTAATTTTTTAATGAATATCACACATTTTTTTAATTAAATTCAATTTTTATTTTTCTTCTGTGTAGATAATGGCTTGGTAAAATATGATCTCATTAACTGAATATATGTAAAGAAATTATTGCATGATTTTGACTTCGTATTTACTTAAATTTTATTCAAAATAAAAAATATCTTCTGTTTTAAAGTGCTGCCTAATTAATCTTATTTAGCCATTACAAAGTTGTATTATCTTCTACAGCTCTAAATGGTACATTTAAAAAAAAAGCGCACATATCTGTGGTTTGCACGAATAATCGCGTAAGTCGGTTTTTACCGAAATTGAGATAATGATGTCAAAGTGCTACATTTTGCATTAGGTTTTTATAAGTATTAGGCTTTTTAGAATATAATGTAGTATTATTAATTTTTTTCTGCTAAAAACAACTTAAGTTAACTGTTTAATAAAATATTTTGCTATTTTAACGGTTTATGTCGACATACATCGCCAAAAATTGTAAAATGTAATATGTTTCCAAATAAAAAGCATATGTGATGTTATGTTGTTATTCGTGCAAAAAATATGAAAATATTTTTTTTAAAATTTTTCTATTAATAACAACTTATATGTACATGTGCGTTTATTGTTGACTTCTTTAGTTGCCACCAGGGCTGTGGAGTCGGAGTCGGAGTCGGAGTTGAGGAGTCGGAGTTGAGGTTTTTGTACCGGAGTCGGAGTCGGAGTCGAAGTACCCACAAAAACTAGCGACTCCGACTCCGACTTTTTTGCATTACAATTTTTCTAATATTTTTTAAAATAAAAAATTTTAATGACCAATTTCTCCAATTCTTTTTAAATATCAATTCATATTTAAATATAATTTTTCTAATAATTTTATTTTTATTTGACATAAAAAAAACAAATTTTAAACATAAATTGATATTTAGATAAATTAGTGGAATTGGCCATAAGAGGGTCTGCTTTTTGAAATTGTGTCAGAAAATAAGGACCAGTATACTTTTCATATCAAAAATTAAAAAATTGAGATAACATCTTATTTTGACAATTTATTAGAATAGTTATATAGATTGTATCAAAGCATGTCCTTTTCTATGTTTTAATGTGACCTCAAATTTCTGTAACAAAAACCAGCGGGTTCACAATTTGAGTTTCGCCAAGATATCGTTAATGAAATAGAGCCGAATTAAGGAATTTAAAAATTAAATTTGTTAAGATGTTGTTTTTTATTTATCGTATATTAACAAATATTTTTGTAGCCATGTTCATGAATATGACTTGAAATCAGCTGTAGCTCCTGTGGTGAAAGCATTAAGTGAACTACATTTTAAGTTCCAACCTTCAAGGTGAATTATATTATTCTATTATAATTATAATAAGGAAAAGGAACTCGGAAAAATACATGACATTGTTCCAGATATAATTCCCATCAATGTGGGAAAAATGATTTGAGAATACTTTTATCTACTCACTTTAGGGAAAATTGGAGAGATAATAAAGACTTGCAATTTCAAATTTCGGTCTTGGACAATAATAATATTGAATTAGGAACGGAAAAATGCAATGGCGAGTACACTGAAGAAAAAGATCGTATTAATGATAAATTTTGTATTCCCGTAAATAACTTTGATAATATACTCGCATGTGCCCGTGCAGAAAACTGAATTGGCAAATTGTTTTTTGTTGTTTTCTTACGAAGACAATGAAACAATTTGTTTTTTAATTTTGTTTTTTCTTTTTACCCACTTACAACTACAATTCGAGTCGGAAAGAACCCAACCAATTGTAGGGGGATGTAAGAAAAGATAAACTCACTGTTTATTGTTGGTGTTTTGTTTAAGCTTTGATATTGTTATTTACGAGTAAGACTTTGAGTGTTTAAAATTCTTATTCGCTTTGGGGTTTTATTCGTATAATATTTTTAGCTTTTCTAAAATCTTAGGAAAAGGTTTCCTGATGAGCTGGCCTAAGCAACCAGTGAAATGCGCATAGAAGCTAGCTTTCCCTCAACAATAAATTTCAGTGTATTTATCAAATATGAAAAATTGGGAATTTAGCACGTCATACGGAAATCGTATTAATGAAAGATTTAAATTTAGCAGTTTAAAAATTCACATTTTTTTTAACTTTGCAGGTGGGAGATAAACTACATCAAGCCACATTTTGAAAACTTTACAGCAGACCGCGCAAACATGTTAATAATCGCAAATGATGTTTATGTTATAAAAATGTGCATTTGTACGAATATTTTATATGATCCTAACATATTTTTTTTATGTCGATGATATACTTAAAAAATTACGTCCTAAAAGGTTCGTTACCTTCTATGGTACTGTTCCATGCCTTGAGACAAACAGCACCAAGTCCAACAACATAAGGGGTACTATTTCCCAAAAATAAAAGAAGGCTAACAACATTTTTTTACGTTACATTTCTCTTCAAAATGTGTTATATAAATTGTAGAACTAACATCTGAAGGCGCATATGCATGTTTTAATAAACTTTATAAAATTTTCCTGAGAATGATTTGACTTAATAAATAAAATGTATATTAAAAACAAAAGACCTCACTTCACAATTTGCAAAAAAGGACTGTCCTTTGCCTCTATTAATATTGTGGTAAACAACACTAAGTACACTTGATGCCTTAACGTCTAAGCCAATTGGACTTGGTGCTGTTTTCAACTTTTCTATCTCGAAAGCTACATTAGATAGGACTAATGGAAATTCACACATCTATAAATTCCAACAGTATAAAAAACGTTATTTGAAAAAGATGTGAATTGGTGTAGCTTATCTCTCCCCTACAGAACTATTTTTACATTTTTTAGCACTGTTTGCATAATTTTAATAAATTAATATAACCTTTAAAATATACTAAAATTCAATGATCCCATACAGATTGAAGCAAAACTCGTTTCTTTCGAAAGTTCGTAACAAAACTCGTTCGTTCTAAAATTAAATCTATTATTTTTTTATATTTCAGTTGGTTTAAATTTCTCAACTGTTAAGTTATCAGTCAAAAATGTCATAACACTTTAGAATTGAAAAAAGGTTCAACTCATTTGGTCTATTTAATCGGGCACTATATGTTTTTTGCAT
Source organism: Pollenia griseotomentosa (assembly GCA_963931875.1). Taxonomy (NCBI): domain Eukaryota; kingdom Metazoa; phylum Arthropoda; class Insecta; order Diptera; family Polleniidae; genus Pollenia; species Pollenia griseotomentosa. The sequence continues at coordinate 122,508,623 of OZ007563.1, forward strand.
TTTTTCCAAAATCCAAATAAAATATTTTGCAGCTTTCCTACTCATATGTTAGTAACTAGTATGTTAAAGCTCAATGCGCGGCACGTTAGAATTAAAATATCGATTTGAAATTTTTACAGAATCATTTTCTTGCTATATTTAACCATTTAATGTAGGAGTCGGAGTCGGAGTCGGAGTCGGAGTCGGAGTCGGAGTCGGAGTCGGAGTCGGAGTCGGAGTCGGAGTCGTGCTTAAAAAATTTCACCAAAAGGAGTCGGAGTCGGAGTTATAACTTTTTCTTAACGACTCCACAGCCCTGGTTGCCACAACAGCAGATGAGCGTTTGTTTGTAATTTTAAGTCCATACGTTGTGCTATAAGTATCAAAAACTCTGAATATGTCGCCAACTTGTGTGCTAAAAAAAAAACAACGTAAGTCGTCATGTGTGATTAAAATGATAACATTTATTTTCACAAAAAAGAACTTATGTGGAGATATGATGTTATATTGCACACACTTAATGAGTCAATCAAACATATGCATTTTTAATCCTTTTACAGATTGTGATCCTGTGAGGATTTTTTCATGAAAACTATGTATAATACGTAGAAAGTCACTGTTAAGAGGATAGTAACGAAAAAAGTTTAAAAAAGCATCTACAGAAGCCGCAATTGAAAAAAATAATTGTTTTTGCTCTCCTGAAAAATTTGGTTTTATAACTTACGCGATTATTCGTGAAAACCACAGAATATATGCACTACACAATAAGATATACAGAGATTAAGGCAGGTAAAGCTCGATTCACCAATGCGTTCCGAACAATATTTTTGTCCTTACTTTTGACAGAGAAAATAATTATCTTTTTCGGCAAGATTTTTCTTGAATTGGTTTGATTTTAATTTTGATTTAGAACAAAATGAACTAAGTTGCCACTTTTTTCAATTTGTACATAAAAGTTTTAATGATTGTTTTTTTGCTGAATAATTAAATTAAAAAAATAATACACTTAATTAAAAATAATAAAATCATGTTTTTTTTTCCATTTCTTAAACACGCTTTTAAAAACCAATTCAAAAAAGTGGTTTGCTAGTTGTGCTGCCATTTTGTACAATTGTTTACGTCTGTTAACCATATGGTATAGTTGTTTTTCCGGACAAATTTTCTGTTCTGCAGAACACCCTCATTAACAAATGTATTCTCCGGATAAAATATAGTTCAAAACGCATGGATGAATCCCCTTTTAGTGACCGAATTCTAAACAAATTTTATTAAAAATATTTATAACTGGGTAATCCATGTCAAAAAGACCAAGAGTGGGACACGATCCATTCCGATTTTAATGAAATTTGGTGAGAAGGTTCCTTTTATATTATAAGGAACATATATGAACGAAAAAAAATTTTAAAATTAAAATTAAAATTTAAAAATTATGTCATATTGAAAATGTCATAATATCGACGAATTAGCCGAATGTGTTGAGCTTATTTCTTCAATATCTCGAAAACTACTTTACATACGAAGATGATTTTAATGTTACTTTAACGAAAAGACTTGGGGCTACAAACCATATATTAAAAAAAATTTTAAAAATGTTATATCTGCCAAATATTAAATTTTAATAAAAACGGACTTAGTCAAAAAGCAATTTTTTTATTTGGCTGATTTTTTTTTATATAATACCTCAAACCGTTCTTTAAAAATCCTGAAACTTTGAAGGAGGTATTTTTTTTTTTTTTTTTTTCATTTTTAAGATATGATATTTTTCTTTCGGAACCTTAAAAAAATTATCTTAAAAAAGAATTTTAATATTGTTATTTTGAGCAATTAGTACACTGTGCTAGTTACAAAGAAACAGAAAACCCGGGCACTAAGCTTTTTAACCTAATTCGGACACTCTGGATCCAGTGGTGCTAGCCGTTTTTTTAGGTTAGCTCTTGTTTGCGAGATAGACTGTTATTTCGAAAAACTCTGAAATTTTGAATATGACATAACTTTCGAAAAAAAAAAAATTTAAAATTTTTGTCGTTCTTATATTATTTTTATAAGATAAAAGAAATCTTCTCACCAAATTTAATTAAAATCGGAAGGGATCGTGCCCCACTCTGGGTCGTTTAAACATGGAATTACCCAACTAATGCAATAACAGAAAGTTCGTTATACTCACTAGTTTTTATAATTGCTAAATAAAACGCTTTTTGCGTCAAAAATATATTGCTTTCAAGTGCGAATTTGCCATGTAAAGTTCAGGTCTTCGGTAACCGATATGGTAAATTAAAATAAACCCCTCTTATTTACTCCCTTGACTGGACCTGTTTCTACTAATTATTTTCCAGATTGTACACTGATAGCAAAGGCGTCATAACGCTGATGTATTCATCAGTACAATGACAAGTGCTTGAGTTTTTAGGACAATGACACTTTTCATGATTGTGATGTCAGCCATAACATCACTTGGCCAAAATGTCATTATGTCAACAATTGGATGTCACATCGGCATCACAGAAATGACGAATCGGAGTCGGTTTAATAAAAAATGTTATCAGTGCGATGACTTAGTAACATTGGAACAAGGACTCATTAGACATTTTTTCATTAAATTGAATCATTGGATTTGGCTTAAGTCAAACTTATTATGTTACACATGTTACACATGTTTGTTTCGTCTTTGTGTTTTAATCCCCCCTTCGTTTACAAAAGAACTCGCAATTATAAGACACCAGCAGCATGCCCGATATGATTTTCGTAATAATTCTACTTTGAAAATCTAATGAATTGTACTAAACAATTAAGGCAAATAGAATAAGAGAATTTTCACTTCTTATTTTACTTTTTAAAAATGAAAATAATGTTTATAATACACAAAACCTGGTATTGAATTGATGTCACTGTAGTCAAAGCATGAGCGATTGATAAAATATGACAAAATTTCATGATGATTTCATCATTGGACTGATGTCACTTTTTGCCGAATAGATGCCATTTGTAATAACATTGATGTCACAATTCTGATGTAAGGGTATCATCAATATCAAAATGCATTTTTCTATGACTGTATGGAGTCCGGCAATTGTATCAAATATTTCATCAGTTTTTGTTTTTTTTTCTAAAATCTATGAATGATAATTTTGAGCCAGTTTTTTTTTTTTTTCTTTTTTTTTTTGGATACATTTTAAGGAGTTCCAGACTACAACTTACAGTAAGTGAGATATAAGCTTTTTATACCAAAAGTTTTAATAGTTTTTCGCGGTGTTGAATAGTAGGATGTAATTTTATATACTTTGGTAATTCCTCACACAAAGTTATAAAAAGTGATAATCTTCTTTGGTTTTAAAATATCACGTTCACACAGGGAAGGGACTCAACCAAAGAAAGTTACTCTTAAGGGGAAAAGACTTTTTGAAAACTGATTTTAAAAAGACCCTGTTTGTTAATGGCTTTATTTTTTTAAGTTTTGTTTAGTCGTATTTTTCCAAAAATACCGAATTTCAGATTATAGCATAGTCAAGTGTTTTTCTGCATTTCATTTGACATTTCTCAATTTCAGACTAACTCAATTTGAACCATTGAAAGATACACAATCGAGCAACGCGTTAAAGTTATTCGCTTATTGTGAAAATAGGAAATCAAAATTAATATCTTGCACTTCGTGATTTTTTGGTTAAATTGAATCGTGCAAACGTGCGTATAATCGGAAAAATCGTGCAAAAATTTGAGCAAAGCGGGTCTGTAGGAGATGTGAAAACACCAGTGAATGCTCGTACAGCTCGTACTGCAGATAATATTGCTACTGTTCGTGAAAGTGTGGCTCAAGAGCCGTCCAGCTCAACTTCTCGTCGTGCCCAACACCTCTCACGCTCGTCGTTGATGAACATTCTGCATAAAGAGTTGTATTTACCAGCTTACAAGGCGCAATTGACTCAATCTTGACCATTCCAAACGTGGTCAATGGTCAGAATGTTGGCAAGAAATGGCAACAGTGGATTATCAATGTTCGAAGAAAATCATCTTTAGTGATAAATCACATTTTCACCTCAGTGGATTCGTCAATAAGCAAAATTGCCGCATTTTGACGAATGATAATCCAACAGTGATTGTCGAAAAACCACAAAGAGTGACTGTTTGGTGCGGTTTATGGGCTGGCGGTATCATCGGGACGTATTTTTTCCAAAATGAGGCCGGTTAGGCAGTTACTGAGAATGGTATTCGCTATCGTTAGATGATAACAAAATTTTTATGGCCAAATTGGAAGATATGGATGTAGACGATATATGGTTTCAACAGGACGGTGCAACTTGCCACACAGCTAACGAAACATTGGCTGTTTTAAGCGACAAATTCAATGGCCGTGTTATCTCAAGTGGTGGCGATGTCAATTGGCCGCCGAGATCATGTGATTTGACACCGTTGGACTGCTTTCTTTGGGGTTATTCGAAAGAAAAGGTATACGTCGATAAGCCAGCAACAATTCAAGAGCTGAAGGATAAGATAATTTTACACATTAACGGCATAGATCTTCAATTATGCCTCAGCGTCATCGAAAATTTGGACCATCGGATGGAGGTGTGCCGCCACGGCGGCCATCTGGCCAATATTTTGTTCCATACATAATTGAACCATACCAATATTATCATAATAAAAACAAATGACAATAATTTCCTAAATAATTTGTGTTTTATTAAAAATCTACATCGGCCCTTAAAATGTAACCACCCATTATATCGCGAATCTTATTTGCCTTGATTTGGCCTTGGAGCATTCAAAGACCCAGAAACTGAAAAATCTGTTCATTATTTAAATTGTTCATTATATTTATCTTCTATTCAAATATTCAATTTGAAACCGCTAAAATAAATTCATTCTATAATTTCTTTCTGGGCTTAGAAATAGCGAAGAATGCATTTCGGCTAAGTGGACGACATTTAGAGCAAAGCTTGGAACCATACATATTCGCTGAAGCGGTTATTTGTCGTGGTGTTCCACATTTAGGGCCGTTACCGAAACCCCACTTGTGGAGCGTATTTAGGGTTCTACCAGTCAGTACCTGTTCGTAAATTAGGAGATCGATTATTCGACTTTTTCCAAAACCCGGTTTTTGAATATCCCGAAAAGTTGCTGTTTATCTAATTCCAGTTTTCGGTAATTATTTAAAAAATAACCGATTAACCGGTTTGAATTCAAATAAATAAAAGCACAAAAATCAAATTAGTTTTTGAAATAAAAAGTAAATTAGATTAAAAACAAACAAAGTAAAACCTTCGACTACAAAATAAGGTGTTAAGTAATCAAAAGAACATAAAAGCACGTCTTACAATTCTACTGAAAGAACCAATGAATTTTACAAGGAATGCCCAAAAATGAACGCATTCAAGAGTAAGACATTATTTTTTTGCCTTCATACTTCCACAAAAAAGTAGTTATACGGGCATGTTCTAGAAATTGAAATGAAGTGGAATTGAAATCGAACGAGATTTTGATTTCAATTATTAACAAAATGGTTGTAGTTTTTCTCGTTTTTAACAGTTTTTCTTTTAAAGTTAATTGGTACTTAAAGAATGAAGTTCATAAAAGGAACATTTTTATGAAATTTATTTAACAGGCACATTTTCAAAACTTTTTCGATTTAAAATCCTCTACATTTTGAATTATAGAACATGCCCGATAGAAGTGGTTATAGAAGAAAGCTGCTAAATAAAGACTGAAGGAAGCTATTCAGTTTAAAAAAGTAAGCAAAGTTTTTACTGGGTAAAGAACCAACAAAATACACAGATATGACTTAGAATTTTTGAAGAACTTTGGTTCTAAAAAATTATACGAACAAATATTACTAAATTTTCGCGCTTAAGGTCTTTTTGTTATAAAAAACTTTTTACGTTTATTTAAAAACTAATATTTCGGCACTTCCTTGAGTGCCTTATTCAGGGTTTTTTTCTTAATATATAAATTTTTAACATATTATAACAAATTTAACAATAACTGAGAAATTAAAAAATTTTTAATTCAAAAACAAAAAAATATTTTTTTATATTGTAATAGATCAAGTTTGATTTGAAAAATTTTTTTGTTTTTGAATTAACAATTTTTTAATTTGTCAGTTATTGTTAAATTTGTTTAAAATTTATAACTTAAGAAAAAAACCCTGAATAAGGCACTCAAGGAAGTGCCGAAATATTGGTTTTTAAATAAACGTTTAAAGTTTTTTATAACAAAAAGACCTTAAGCTCGAAAATTTAGTAATATTTGAAATATTAAAGGTCGAACCAAATACATATTATATAAATTATAGGAACTTTAGAAATTTATGATTTATATTCTCGCAAATTTATTTTAAGTAAGTTTTAATTTGCTTATGGTTATGCATGCTTAAATGCATCAGTTGACTTCAACTATACTTTTGAAAAGTTACAAACAAAACCTCATATATATGGATTATATGTTTCAAATGACTTTATCTCAGCATTATAAAAATTGATAGTAATATAAGATTTTTTTTTTTCATAAAAAAATCTATATTTTCGTTGACCACAATTTAAACCTTCCATGACATTTTTTGAAAATTTTGTTTTTTGGTTCTTCGTGTAATAAAACTGTTGAATTTTCCATATCGTTGATTGCGCCGAAATGTTGTAGATTTTTGAATGAAGGTATGATAGAAATACAAGAGATTTTTTAGAGCCTTAACGGACATTCCGTCCTCGGCAACACAACTTAGCCCGTATTTCACCCAATGATTAATTTTTGGCAGCGTATTTTAGTTATGTATCAATTGCTGTCTCTTCAGAACTACTTGCAAGGAATTCAAATTTTATTTGGCGAACATTTAAGTATGTTAAGCTTGTGGCCTAATTTAAGGTGATTAATAAGTCGTGACGACAAAGAACCTTTGCAACTTATCATTTAACCTTAGAAAGATAAGGTACGTCTGCGAGACGTACTCTTTTTCAATTTTGTTCTGTTACTTTTACATTTGTTAACATACAACTTTCTTACGTTCAATAATTTCAGTTGTTAGCAGCACCTAATTGGTGGTGGCAGTTTTAATATTGTAAGTTATGTATTTTTTTAAAAAATAAAAACAAATAAAATCAACATATGTCTGAGAGACGTAACGTTATCTTTAGTGTTACTTTTGTAGCGAAGATAACTTTGTGTTTTGGTTGAATTTTAAGGTAATGTTTTAAAAATTTGTTGTAAGCGCGGCTTGGACGACGCAGAAATTGGCGCTATTTTGCAAAGCGTGTTGGAGGACTCAGTTTCATTGGAAAATGTGAGCGAATCGGAAGATGAATTATTGGAGGATAGTCTTCAAAGTGAGGCAGAAGATGAGCTTTTGACATCCTTGAGCCTGACGAGAATAAACCACCGATTCAGGAAAATCCTCAAGAAACTGAACATTTAACGACTTCTTCCGATAGCTGCGTTATTTCGATATCTCGACCCACTTTAGGAAGTAAAAGTAAGTGGGCTACATAGAAGGGTCAAAGTGATGGCCGAGTTTCTTCAATGAATAAAGTTCGTATGGCAAGAGGACCAACTCGGGAATGCAGAGCACTGTTCGACCCAATTTCATTCATCGATATAATTTCGGAAATTGTTCAATGGACCAGTGCTGAAATTTCCAATTTAGTTGTTAAATTTTAAGGCTAGAAATTCCTATTTTATCGAAAACTTTGACCGACAATATTGAACAAATTTTACCAGAAGCAGTTACTTATGATTGAGGTTGTAGTGGAGAACAGCGTCAATCAAAAAAGAGATAATACGGTGGCTTCCGTCCATCAGAAATTAAACTTATGTCCAAAATGGTATGTGTCAAATTCGGTATACCTGTATGTGGCGACCAAAAAACTTAAATTTGTAAATCTTGCACATAATGTTATTTAAATTATTTTTTTTTTGTTTATGTAAGTTAATACAGATAACATTATCTACACAAAGTACAAAGAAAATATTTATTTAGGTTTTTAGAAAAAAACTCTTTAATTTTTGATAATGCTAATTAAATTTTATTTTTAATTTTATTTTAATTATAATTTTCTGTTTAAAAATTATATTTTTTTAAAAGAAATAGAATAAATAAATGTTTTCAACAATAAAATTGATCCATATTATTTTCGGTGATATGCTTAAAAGGATAGAAACAAGCATACATCTTTCAGACGTGTCGTTATCTTTTCAGTACAAAAAAATAACGTTATCTTTTTAGGGTTAAGAGCAAGAATCAAGAACCTTTTTCTTTTGAATCCCATTCGAAATATCTCATGTAAGATTGCATTATGCTTCATGCAGTAGCTGTTGCCATTTTGACTAACACTGTTTTTATTTTTGCGTGTAACTTTTTTTTTGCTGCTATGAAAAGATCTCATTTTTTTGTTATCTCATTTAATGGTACGCTCTTGCTTATAACGGTCACTTTGCTGCAGTAAGTAATGCTATTTTTGAGTTTTTGAAGTCATGTTAGTCAAAATGACTAACAATTAGCATCTGTGTAACTTTTACCCCTACATATTAAGTACATATTTTTGCCAGAGTTGTTCCTAAAAATGTATAGTATTTTAACTTAGTTACTATTTAAGTTTTAATATAAGGCTTTAATGAAGTTTTGCTATTGTTTTTTTTTTTTTTTTTGTTTACCTCATACTATGTATGTACGTATCTCATATAACAAATTCTGGACACTGTAATAATGGAGCATTTCACAAATGTAAATAAAACTCTAAAAAATATTTTTTTTTGCCTTTCCAGTATTATTTGACATGTTTTCTTAAATTACCAATGAATTTAACATTTTTTATTTTTTATTTTTTTACTTTTATTTTTCATTAAAAAATTTGTGTTTGCAAAAGTGTTCCTAGAAGAGCACCTTTAATGAAATAAATGCAAAAATTAAATTATTTTGGAAAACTTTCATATTATTGTTTTTTTAGACACTGGACAAAATAAGTTATCAAATTAAAAAAATATTAAAATTATTTCATGTGAAGCTAACAAAAAAAATCGGAGTTATATTCATGTTAGCCGATTTGACTAACAATTAGTATTAATGTAGAAAAAAATCATGTTAGTACTCTAGGGTTAATAGGGCTTGTTTTCTTCTCAATTGAGGCGGAGCTTTAACGAACCTGTTTCATAGCCAATCTGTTGGGGCCAGTCGTAACGTTCCACAAATGAGACTCACTCAATAAAAATAACAAAAAAAAAAATTTGTATTCCCAAAAATTACTTTGATAACAATCTGGCAAGTGTACGGCTTAAATAACTTAAACTCGGGCAGAATGTTTTATTTTTCCGAAAGCAATAAAGCAAGTTGTTTTTGTTTTGCTTTTGTTTTTTCTTAACCTACTTACAACTACAATTAATGTTGGAAGAACTCCAATCAACTGTAGTGGGGAATGTAAGAAAAGATAAACTCACTTTTTATTGTTGTTGTTTTTGTTAAAGCTTTGATATGATATCAAGTAAGACTTTTGCTTATAATTCTTATTCGCTTTATGGTTTTACTTGTTTAATATCTTTAGTTTTTCTAAAATCTTTGGATACAGTTTCCTGACGATCTGGCCTAAGCAACCACCGAAATGCGCATAGGAATAGCTTATCCCTTTAACAATAAATTTCAGTGTTTTTATTAAAAATTAAAACCGCGAATTAAGCACGACTAACAAAATATTGTTAATTAAAAATTTTGTATTCCCAAAAATTACTTAGATAATAACAAAAATATCTAATTAAAAATAATAATTAAAGTGTACAATAATTCTTCTAAGAAAAGTAATTTTTAGTACAAATCTTGATGTTTTTTCTGTAGACAAAACCAAACAAACAAAACCGTAACATTAATATTGTTGATTTTACTTTCATTTTTAAGCCTTTTTATAGTTCAAAAAGATACAAAAAATGTCCTTCTAATGTTTAGGGCTATTGTGTGACAGGCTTAGACATAAAAGAATACCATAGAACAAGATATAAAATATTAAAAAAGATTTATCACAACGTACATTATTAATTTGTAAAAGTAAAATTAAAATTTTCCTTTCATACAAATAACCATATACAAAAATTCTTTTGATTTTGTTCTTTTGTCACTGTTTTATAGTGTTTTTTTATGTTTTTGTTATTTAATGCATTTCTCTTGTAACTCGATCGTCCTTAAATTTTTGTATATACTGCAATAAAATTTTACAAAAAAAAAAAAACATGCATTGTGCAGAACTATTATATAGCCTTGAAATAAATTTAAAGTTTTAATTAAAAAGAAAAATACAAATAAAATAAAAAACCTAAGGTTTGCATGTTTACTGTCAATTTATAACAAAAAAGTAACACAAATACAAGTAAGAAATAATAGTTGGTCAAGCCCGACCACAATACAATACTTCACATCACACTATTTACTAGGGTATTTAGTTAATTGGGCTTTTGCTTTAATCAGTTAATCGTTCGATTAATTAACCGAGGTTTTGGTTTAATCGATATATAATCGGTTAATTTTATTATTGATCGTTTAGCCAATTGATTAATTTTTTTTTATAAATTAAGTAATTTCAATAAATAAAAATGCAAAAATCATTTATTATTTAGAGTTTATTTGTAAAAAAAACATAAAATAACAAACAAAACAATTCTTGAACTAAAACGAGCAAACAATTCATAAATACATATTTTATATTTAATTGTGATTATGTTTTTAATTAAAAAATAAACTGTGAGATCATTTTATTAATTATTTTAATAGTTTAGGAGATCTTATAAAATAATCTTTTAGAAAAATAATTTGGTTTTAGTTTCGGATTTTGTACACTATTTTAAGAATTAGCAATACATTCACATTGTATGAAAACATATTTTCTAAGCACATACCTTTTGTATATGAAACGAAACAAATAATTAAAAACACAAATAAATATGTTACAATACTACAAAAAATTTAAAATTTTATTTTAAAAGATTTTGTTATTCGTTATTCTTGATAAAAACACTTGTAATTTATTGTTGATGGGATAAGCTATTCCTACTTTTAATAATTAAAAATTTTGTTACATCGGTTATTCGGTTAATTGACTGAAATTAACCGGTTTAATCGTCACTTTAAGAACAGAAAGTTATGTAAATACCGTTTTTTAGATATAAATAAATTTATTGTGCGCCACGTTCACTTCTCCAATCCCGCCCACATTTTGTCGGATGTTGTGTATTGATAACCCAGCTGCTTGTTACCAATTTGGAAACTTTGGCTTTTATCGATCTCCACATATAAAGAAATAAGTAATAATAAATTGATTTATGGGTAAAATTAGAGGTAGTCGGGGTTTTTCGATCGTATCACAGCCATTAATGTTCCGATCTGGCTGAATATCAATATCAAATTTATGGAATATCAATATTGTGGAAGTTACAAACGGAATGGCAAACTTATATAAGCCTTTTTAACTTTGGTAAAGGGTATAAAAGAATCGAAAAATGTTGTAGTTATGAAAATATTAGTACTAACTATTTTGTTTTTGTTAATTAAGTCTCTCCTCTAAAACATGCAGACTTAGGAAAGCTTAACAATTTTAACCCTTCTGCATTCCTTGGGTCAATATGACCCAATTTTACTTTTTCACTCACTTTCTTTTCATGTTGATGGTGCAGTATCGAGTTAAGATTTTATTTTTTCCTAAACAGGAATGGACATAACCATTTAGTAGCAAAATAAAGTAAAAAAGTATTTTTGTTTTTTGTTTACATAAAAAAAAAAACTTAATATACATTTTAATTCTAATTAAATTAATGAGAAAAAGTAAATTAAGTGATGTTGAAATTAATATATATCTACATAATCTGATATTTTCATAGATTCTGAATAATAGATTCTAAGTAATAGGTGGGTCAAATTAACCCACAAAGATCATAGATGGGAAAAGTTAGAAAGGAATCAGAAAGGTTAACTGAAAATATCTAAGGATGTAACAACAAGCGTTTTTGCCGATACGATACCGATACTCAAAAAGAAATATCGGCCAAACCGATATTAAATTTTAAGTCAAGGTAACATTGACAATACTCATGCAAGGAACATAATTAATTCGTACGTCGTATGAATGTAGGACGTTACGCCGTAAATTTTTAGAAACAGGCTTCAATTACCCACAATGCCGTCGTAAACGTATTTTGTTTTTTTTTTTTTTTCTTTTTAAAATATTATTACCAAATTCCAAGTTTATTAAAATTATTGTTTTTTTTTCTTTCCTTTTATTTTGCAACCAATCATTTTATATATAAAATTTTCTTTTTCTATGACAATACGGTCGTAGCCGGCGTACGATATAGAATTGGAATTATCTTTTGTAGCCTTTGTAAAAAATATTATTCGTTTTAATTTGACAATGTATCTGTAATAGTGTTTTCTTTTCTACTTTTTAATATTTGACGAGAACAAAATACAAGTTCTGAAAAATTGGAATGCCGTGTTTTTAACACCTGACAAAAAATTTTCCTTCATTATTATAGTTAATTTTTTAACGCTTTTTTTGTTATTTTCCGAAATTTTTTAACCGATTTAGCGATTTATAATAAATTTTTTTGATTTGTTTCCAATTTTGCAATTTTTAGCGAATTTTTGCCATGTTCGGAAAAGAAGCGATTTTTTCCTGTTTGTTTTGTGATTCTTTTTAGCTTAACCGAATTTTAATAAATAATAGACTTTGCTCTTTTACCGCTGTTAGAAAATATTGCAAATTTATCAATTTATAAAATGTAATTTAGCAATTTTTGGCGAATTTTCGCCATTCCTTATAGTTTAAGGGACTTTTAAGCAATTTGAAGGCTTATTTGAAATATTAAAAATGTCCTCAATTTTCGCAGAGCTTTGTTGCTCTTAAAGCGCAATCGTCAACGTTATAAAAAAAACTGCCAAATATTTAAACCCCACACAGAAAAAATTTTTTTCCAGTTCAAACAAAAAATTTGTAGAATCAAAACATTTTTTGTCTGAAATCAGTCCTACAAACAAATTTGCATATTCAAACAATTTATTTGCATTTCGTTTTCGTTGATTTTTTCAAACAAATAATTTAACTGACTCAAACAAATAGTTTACGGAAAATCATATAAATTTCAAACAAATAATTTTGCTGAATCAAACAAAAAAGTTTTTGCACAAGCAATGACGCGCACACAAGCAAGCACTGTAGGAGAAGATTAGGGCAGATCGGCGGCTGGCTTTGAGACACATTTTTTTGTTATAATAATTTTTGAACCAAGTCTTGTTTATACACACAATGTTTTTCTTCTTCACTCACTGTTGCTGTAACCTTTCCTTGGCCGCAGACCGACTCGACATGTTTTTGTCATCATTTTATTTTTGTATTTGGTGTAGGTATTTAACTAAACAGTTTTAAAAAATTAAATACGGGATTTTGTTTTTAATTTTTTTTTACCAACTTTAAAACCAACCAAAAAATCTATTTTGTTTCTTCTAATGTTGTTGTTGTTTCTGTTGTTTAAAAAGAGTGAAACGTTTATTTACCTACTATTTTATCATCTTTCTTATTGTTGTACTTGTTTAAAGCGTCCAAAAATAGACTGTATGTGTTTTTTGTTGTTGTTCTTATTTCACATAATGAAGTGTTGCTTACGATCAAATAAAAAAATGCAAAAAAACGACAACATAAAAGAGCGTTAAATATTTCATACAAAATTATGAAAACTTGAAACCGATAACGCGTATATTATATTTTTGAATAGTTGTCAACATTTTTTGTCAAACAAAAATATTAATTGAATCAGTAAAAATATTTGTAGAAATTAAAAAAATTTTCAAACAAGCGTTTGTTTAAAAATAATTCAGCAATAATTTTTTCTGTGCGTATATAAAAATTATATATCACCTATGAACACTGTCGATTTATTAGGGGCGAAAAGTGCAGTCCCTAATGCCAAAAGTAAGGGTAAATGTTTTAGAAAAAAACATGCTTCGCTTTTAGAGAGCAAAATTTTTTTAAGAAACAAACAACAAATTAGAAAAGAAAACACCATATGAGCTTGTTAATATATAAAATTTATACATATTAATATGATTTGAAAACAACGAATTTGATTTCATGGCGGTGTTGACAAAAAAATAAATAATGTTTTTATAGAAAAGAACAGCGTAAGAGATTGCATTTTAGCAACATGCGAATCTGCGGCTCTAAAAATATTAGGAGATCTAAGATATATATCCACTTCTTGTTTAGCAGAACCAAAGCTGAAGATGGACGGAGGCTCATCCTTCTAAGATGTTCTTACAATTTGACTTATTAGAACGAGCGCAAAAGTCACTTGCTTAACTAGCATTTAAAACAGAAAATAATTACGAAATTATGAAATTTTGTTATTATTTTAAATTTAAGTTAAACGAGTCACTTTTGCGCTCGTGTTCTAAAAAGAGGCTGTAAGTGTAAGGGTGTTTTCCACAATTTCAGAATGGTTACACGCAGAAAAAAAACATGGTAAAATATGGTCACCTCCAACAATACTATTTTTAAAGAAAATTTTGAACATATTATTTTTATTTTAACCATATTATTGTCAAGCCACAACCATATTATGGTTGCCTCCAAACATGTAATGGTTAATAATAACTAAAATATGTTTAACACTTATAATATCATGGTTGGTTTTCCACCATAACATGATGCTCTTGAAAAAGAAGAAAATGGTATTGTTAATTTTGAAACAAATTATTGTCAAGTTTAAACATAACATGATTAGAGGACTATTTTAATTATAATATGGTTGTCGCTGACAATAAAATGGTTAAATTAAAAATAATATGTTCAAAATTTTCTTTAAAAATAGTGTTGTTGGAGGTGACCATATTTTTACATGTTTTTTTCTCTGTGTGTAGTCATAGTAGCTAAGTAAGACGATTGAAGCCGATTGCACTGGTTTACACTGAAAATGTACATTTGATGAGATGTGATTTTTCTTATGTATTTTCTTCCGCTGAATTAAAAAATCAAGGTTAAATTTTTTTTTATGGAACAGTTTTTGAGATATGGTCATTTTCTCATTTTTTCGACCTTTTTCCACTTGACAAATTATATCTCGAGCTAGATATGTCCTATTGGGTCGTTATTGGTACCAAATGGAAGGTATTGAGATGACGAACAAATATGTGTAACTGGATCTTTGATTGGTAAAGCGTTTCAAAATATATTGATGAAAATATGGCACATTTTCAAAAAAATCATATTTTATTTTTAATATATTATATTTATATTTTTTATTTTTTTTTGAAAATGTGCCATATTTTTATCAATATGTTTTGAACCGCTTTACCAATCAAAGATCCACTTATACATAGTTTTTATTAACAAGGTTTCGTTTAAATGTGCTAAATTCCCATTTCACACTATTAGTAAACTGAAATTTATTGTTGATTTATTATTCTCTAAGCCAAATCTTTCATTCAGAACTAATAACAACTAAGTCGGCAGTTTGTGGACCTCTGAACTATTCTCTAGTTTAATTAATTTAATTTATTTTCTTATAATGTTCGAATAACATCAGATAATGTAGCAGTGGCGTTGCTTATAGATTTCGTAGTCTCTTCGAAGTTACCGAAATTTTCATTAAAATGATTTTTGTTCTCACAAAAAAATAGAATCAGTGCAAAATTGTATTGACAAATTACACAGAAAACGCGTATAAAACATATACGTATAGAACACATTAAGTGGAATAACTTTCCACATTTGCATACGTCAATAATGTATCAAACGCATAGAACACGTGGTGTGGACTTCCAGCTAAATAATTAAAGGAAACAATTTTTTGTTCCGTTTTCATTTAATGTTCTGCCTTGAAATGTGTTATTTATCTTAGTTGTTACGCAAAAAAAAGCATTGAACTTAAATTGTTTTTCTCCCAAAAACTCTAAAAAAATCGCCGTATCGACAGTAAAATATCGCCGATACCGATATATCGGCAACCCTTAAGTATCGCCATTATATCGGTATCGGTTATATATATATTAGTTCCTTTAAACTCCTACAAGGAGCATAGGGCCAAACGTTTCGGTTTCATTAATAATTTAGTTTTAAGACGAATGACTTATTAGGCCAGAGCGTCCGATCCTAGAGTTGGGGCTGCCAACACATCGCTAGGCCGGCTAAATACAGTTGAGTTTCAGTGACTTATTGTTACCGGTTGACACCTAATTTCCAGAGACGCATCAGTAGTAGCATGCACTCTGGATACTCAGTACTGTACGCCTTCTCACTTTAGCTGTCATCAGACGGATGCCCAAATGACATTACCGGGGAACACTTGGTCTAAGACCCGAAGTTGTGAGATGCTTGGGAATTTCAGACAAAGGAATCACTTCTTGCTACCCCCAAGTGGATAGCAGACAGAGAGCTTTCAACCTCTGTGAAAGACCCCGTCCCCCGGTATCGGTTATACATCCCTAATTTTTTTTTTGTTTAATTCTAAATAGGTCTGAAAATAATTTTTCAATAATACGTTAAAAATTTATGACTTTTAATTTAAAAATTATTATTAAATTCAAGAACGCCGTATGCAAAATTTAGCAATAAATAATTTTCCTAAAACAACATTTTTTTATTTGCTTAAGAAATTTATTTTTTGTAATGCAATCCATAACTGGCTGTCAACACAATTATTATTCATTAAATTATTAAATAAATTTCATATTATTTAAATTGTAAAAAAAAAACAAAACTCAATAAAGCAAAAAAAAGAATAGAATTTTTCTGTAGTAAAATTGTTGTAAATTTACTGTAACATTTGCCTTTTTATTTTATATACATTCAAACCCTTATAATGTGAATTTAACATGATGTTGATTTACATTTTAACGACCGCATTTCGGCGACTGGCAAAAACAAAATTCATTTATTTGGATAAATTTTACCATTTTACATTTTCGCCTTTCACCCCCGCTGACATTGTGGTGGTTGCATGTAAATTGTTGTTATTTTTAGTGTTTGAAAGAAAATTATTTCAAATTACAAATGACTGAGTTTGGCAAATTACCAAAATGAAGGAGTGAGAGAATGAAATAAGCGAATTTAAAGTGTCTTAAATTGGAATATTAAAATACAAAAGCAAAAAGTGAATTAAGAAACTTAAACGGTTATTAACTCGAAACCGACTGAAAAAGTTTGAAAGTTAAAATAAACTTGTTTTCCAGAAAATTTGAATAATGCAATATCAGGTATAAAAAAATTTATATACAATAACTTTTTTTATAAATATTTGTTTATGACAGGTATATATTGTAAGTCGTAACCTACCATTTTTAGTAAATTATTCTTAAAGTTAAATATTTTAATAATTTACCGTGTTAAAAACTGTACTGTCAACCTTAAAAAAAAACCCCAAAATTAAACAAACAAACTTTTCTTTCCATTTTGAAAGACAAATGTCACAAATAACATTAACTATTGTTGAATGATTTAATTTTCTTTTGAAATCTAATCTAAACTAAACTAAAAAACTAAATATTTAACAAATTCTAACATGTTTATGTTGTTTTTGTATGACTTAGCCTTTGTTCATCAACAATGAAGAGTTATATAAGTACATAGTTATAAACATACATATACTTTTACTAACACCCTACTTCTTGCATGAACGGTGGATTATACACTAGACTGACCTCGATATGTTGGGAAATTTTTCAACATGTGCATCGGTAAAAAAAAAAATTATTTTGTATGCGTTTCACGAAAGGTGGAGAAAAAATTCCGTTATTCTACTTGTTAAAATCATTTAGTTAAATGAATCAAATTTTTTAAGTAGAATGATAAGGAAACAATATCGGGCATGCTGCTGGTGTCTTATAATTGTGAGTTCTTCTGGTGAACAATAGAGAGAATAAAACACTAAGGGAAAACAAACATGTGTAACGGGTAAGTAAATGGTTTAGGTCAGCATAAACTTTACTTTTGGACTACTTCAAGTACGAATTCGGAATTTAATCAACTTAGAAATTCTTGAATCAAACACAGTTTGATATTAAATTTTTTTCCTACGTTTACTTAAGTCAATCTCATTCTCTGCTTATTTTAAGTATGGAGCACTTTAATAATC
The DNA here is from genome assembly GCA_963931875.1 of Pollenia griseotomentosa. NCBI lineage: Eukaryota > Metazoa > Arthropoda > Insecta > Diptera > Polleniidae > Pollenia > Pollenia griseotomentosa. The sequence continues at coordinate 122,526,680 of OZ007563.1, forward strand.
CGAACTTGAATAAAGCATTCTGTTCCTGATAACAGGAAATCCGTACTTACCGTACTATTGACACCGCTTCGGCTTGATTTAAGTACAGAGCATACATGATCTTATTGAGTAGCGAAGTAGATTTAACGATGTCGGTCTGTCTGTGTGATGCTTTGAAGACTCTAGTTATGATAGGGACTAAACTGATGGAAAAGGTGTCATAACGCTGATGAATTTTGACATCACTACTATGATAAGTGTCTTAATTTTTGACCCCATGACAGTTTTCATCATTGTGATAACAGCCTTATACCATGTTCACACAGACAGCAATATTCGTGTTTCGCTCTCTTATTCCTGTTTCGCGCCCCAAACATGATTGAAACGACTTGTTTCCTCATACAAAATTTTGAGAGCGAAACAGGTCGGTTCATTTTGAAACATTTATTGTTAGTTTATCTGAAAAAAAAACAAAATAAAAATTGATGTTTTATAAAATAAAGTGATAATTATAGCATAATAATATTAATACAAGTATTAAATAATATATTTTTAAGTTTTATTTACTTTTTTTTATCTATTTTACAAAAAATCACACTAACAACACAAAAAATATCAAAATGAAACAAGAATGAATCGTATGAACAGCATGTTTGGCAATCTATTTTCAGAGAACGAAACGAGTGGTTTATATCGTCGTATGAACATAGCATTAACATCACTAGGCCAAATTGACACTTCCGCATCAAAGAAATAACGAATTGAAATCAGTGTAATAAAAAATGTCATCAGTGCAATAACTTAGTAACATCGAAGAAAGGACTAATTAGGCTCAATATAATTGGGATTGACTTAAGTCAAAGTGAGAGAATATTATTATTTACTTATCCGGTACACATGTTTGTTTTATTTTTGTTGTACTCAGCCCTTTGCTTACAGAAGAACTCTCAATTATAAGACACCGGCAGTATGCCCGATATGGTTTTCGAAATTCTACTTTAAAAATTTTGTGTATTAAACTTAATAATTTAAACAAATGGAATATGGAAATTTTTGCTTTTTATTTTACTTTTTTAACATGAAAATAATGTTAATAACACACAAAATGTGGGATCGAATTGATGTCATTGGAGTCATAGCATATATGACACATAAAATATGACAAAATTTTATGATGACGTTCGTCAATTTTACTGCATTTTACTAAATTGCGTTCGAGTACACAAAATGCAGTAAATGAGAACACAAATTGAGAGCGTAAAGTGACAGTTCTTGTCTGAGTATTTACAAATTTTTACTGCAGAATTTTTGCAGTAAAATTTAGTAAAACAAAAAAACATATGTTTAAAAAGATAAACAAACAAAAGTAAAAAAAAAGCTTACAAATTGTGGAAAATTGTTAAATAAAAGAAAAGTTGAAGTAACAATTAAACCATAACAAAAAGTGAATAACTATTAATCAATTAAACTTGTTTGGGAAGCATTTATTTGACTAAATACTAACTTTTGAAACTTTTTTTGTTATGTTAATTTTTTAGAGTTGTAAAAGTGTGAAGTATCTGGGTACTTAAGTAGTCAATAGCCAAAAAATTATTAATGTTCCTTTGATTGAATTAACCCGCCACAAATTAGTAAAATCAAATAAAATAAAAAACAAGTAAATATGAAAGATTACATAAAATAATTTGTTTATATTTTCCAAAAATGTTCGCGTTATACAAAGTATTTAATCGAGTACCGATAAGAAACCGAGTTAAGTAGTCAAAAGTGTAAACATTTTTCAACACTTCAATTATTTGCCATCAGCTGTTGCCTTTATTTTACGAATTTTTACATATTTTGCGTTCGCGTACTTTTTTGTACGACAGCTTTTTGTGAGAGCAAATTTTTTAGTTTACTCATTTACTGCATTTTACTGTAAAAGTTGTCAAACGCACCTAATGTGAATGTCAACTTTTATTAAAGAAGAAGAAAACAAAAATTGTACTTTTTTAAACGATAAGTCATACGACAGAGCTTACTAACTGGACAATTAATACAGAGAATGAAATTGTACTCAAAAACCTTTTTATTCGAAAGATCTAAAAATGGCTCTAACATTTACATATATAAAAAAGATTTCGTGTACCTGGATATGCGGCTATTTTCGCCCCAGCATGCTCTGTATGTAATTTTTTTGGCCAGTGCTACCCGTAAGTCGCGATAACACATACAATTTTGGCCCTTAAGGCAAAAAACATCAAGCAGTCCGACTGGAAATAATCTAGAGGTGTCAAATCAAACGACATAGGGGGCCAATTGACAGGTCAATGTCCCGAAACCAGCTTATTGAAATTTTATTTTCAATCCGTCATGGTTGCGGTCACCGTATAAAACGAAGCCCCTTTCTGCTCTAATGACCGTAACTCAAGCTTCGGTTTTATTACTGAAAAAAATGCCACTAGCGTAAAAGCCGCACTAAACGGTCCTTTTTTTGGTCTCACTCCATATGCGTTAATCCATTCTTGTCTCAACGCTGAACACAATTTTGCTATAAAGCATCGATAACTGATTTTTAACGTTAACTTATTAATTTGGAAACCATTGTTTAAGCAAGAATTCATGATAATTTGAAGGCTTACACCCTTTCGCAAGTTCTTTCGTGACTAAAAAATAAAATTGTTTGGTAAAAGTTCTATAATTAACCAAGGATCTTATCAGGCCTTATAAGGCCTAATACCGGAGTTCACTCTTATACTACATTTACATTAGGCCGAAATCTTGTAGATTTGATTTAAAATCTTCTTCGAAATCTAGTGCGTTTACATTGTACTTTTTTGACATTAGCGAGATTTTGTTTTTATAACACAACAGCTGACTTAAAGTTTTTTCGTTACACACACAAACACAAAAAGATATATACATTAAAAAATTTGCATTACCTTTTTTTTAATAATAAACGATATTTATTTTATCAATATTATTCGTGTTTTTAATTTTTTTACAATTTTTATAAAAATTTTTAATATTGTTTTTAACAATTTTTGTTTTGTTTTTTTTTAATGTCATTTTTTCTTGTGCAGGGAAATATTTTTTAGTGCTATATTGTAAAAACCATAGTTGCATCATTAAGTACTACTAGATTTTGAGTAGATTTCGTCGAAATCTTGTCACGAAGTAGATTTTGTTTTGTATGGGAAATCTAGTCAAAAACAACTAGATTTGGCTCGAAATCTCGTAAGTACTAGATTTTGCGTAAGTGTAAATGTAGTATTATACTCCTAAAACTGTTATAAATAATGTCCCCGTCATTTAGTTTGTCACAATTTAGTTTTGTTAGGCTAGATATTGTAATGACAGATGGAATGTCTGTTTTTTTTTGCTGCATAAGAATTTTCGATACCGATTACTACGGTTTGACTGCTGAGAATGCCCAACTTTGTTGACATTTCGGTTCAGCTAGGTTTAATAAGTCAGCATGAATCGTTTAACGCTAGAACAAATAAAAAACTAGTGAATATATATATAACGAAGCTTATTTCTGGTTTAATGGGTACGTCAATAGGCAAAATTGCTATATTTAGAGCGAAGACAATCCTCAAACCGTTAATGGTATTAGCATTACAAGCATCAAGCATGCTTAGATGATTTTTCGAAATGTGTAAGGAGCTGCCGTTACGGTGAATGGCGAGCGCTGTCGACCCATGTTGACTGCATTTTTGTTTCCAAAAATTAGTCGACGATATTAAAAAAAAAAACTGCGCAACTTGCCATACAGCTCGCTTAACAATCGATTTATTACAAAATCAATTTGTTGACAACTTTATTTCCAGAAAGGGTTTCATTTACTGGTTCCCTTGTTTGTGCGAGGTCTCTGGATTACTTTTAATGGGGCAATGTACAGTTATTGGTGTATGCAAACAAACAAAGCAAGTCTTGAAGTCCCTGGAAGGCAATATTCAAGCCACCATTTGCAACATACGGCCAGATTTATTGGAAAAAGAAAAATTGGACTGGTCGATAGGACCATAAAAAAAATTTGCTTTTGTGACTTCTGTTGTGATTTCAATACTGTTTTTTTATTTGAATCAATGATCGCTAATTTTCTAACAGCGGCATGAAAGCAAAGTCTAATATTTTTTTTAAATCGTTAAAGCTGTAAAGAACCACAGGAAAAAATTACTTCTATCGCGAACATGGCTAAGCAAACCCAAATATTTATTTGAAATCGCTAAACCGGTTAAAAAAACAAAATGTCGAAAAATAACAAAAAAAGTTTTGGAAAAATAGTGAAAATTCGCGAAAATTATTATTATTTTAAAAAGGCAAAAAATTTATTTAAAGTCGAAAAATTTCAAAAATTTTAAACAAGCCCTAAAATAATTTGAGATCGCTAAACCGGTTGAAAAAACAAATTGAAGAAAAATAACATAAAAAGCGTTAAAAAATTAGCTATAATTTTGTAGAACCAACTTTTCGTGTTTGCTTGTGCTTTCGACAATTGAAAATCACTCTAAAACCTCAAAAACGTTGTGATTTACAGAACACCACAAAATCACACGTGTGATTTTAAAAGCACATGTGATTTTTAATCACGTGATTTTCAGAACAGGCGCGATTATCTACCATACATATTATAATAAAAAGCACTTCATTCCAATAATATTTCTGTCGTGTGTTATCATTTAAAGTTCTCATGTAGCTAAAAATACACCCGATATTGGAAATTCAACACAGATAAAATGTTAAGTCCCCTTCCGAAAAATATTTATTATTGGTTAAGATTATCAAAGATTCGTTACAGCCGAAAATAGAATTCTTATTATTTTTCTTCATTATTCCAAAACAGTCAGAAAATAATCATTGCTGAATTTAATGACTTAGTTTTCGGTTTTTGCGGTGGTATGCACCACAAGTACTTTGCAGCACAAGTATGTCCTTACTTTAGAAAAACTAAATGGAACATAGTTTTTTGCTTCATTGTTTCTTTAACACTTTGTCGGATTGTCGTACGTTTATGTTAAAAAACTGGATTGAACTTCAATTCACTAAACTGGGAGGTGTATGATGATAGATAGAAGTAGTAAACTAAAACACTCAAACACTAAAATATCCACACTCATACACACTCACAGGCAAAATTTAAAGAAAAATATCAAATCTGTCTCACGTACATAAGAATTTCAGCATTGCACACAGACAATCTCTTGAGGTCATGTCACGAAGTTATGCTGTTTTTTTCGTAGGATTTGTTGGCTTCCCAACTACTTTAAGCGAAAGCGAGTTCGTCAGTCAGTCATTCCGTCAGTTATCTATCCAGTAAGACTGCATGAAGGACTGAAAGACAATTTACGGATAGATGGTGGTACTTTGTTATATTTGTTTTCTAACGTTTTTTATAACTTTTGGTTGGGGATTTTATTTTATCAGTAGAAAAGTTTATACTCTCATGCCACAGGAGTGTAAGGGACACAGAATACTTAGAACGAAATTTATGTCAGTCACATACAAATAATATCGTTAAAAAAAATGAAAGCTGAATAAAAAAGCAAGATTTATATCACAAATATACAAATCTTAAGACATCATGCTTAGAATCAGGATATAGGATCTATACACGTTTATGACTACAAGGACCTGTGTGTGATTGTCCACGTGTTTGTTTCTTTAATAAAATGTGTATGTATGTACATAATTTTACTTATGTTGTTATCAAAATGCATCACCCCACTTATGTTATGATTTAGTTTTCTTTTCTCTTTGATTTTGATTCATTTAGATTTTTTCATATTTTTTTTTTTTTTTTTTGCTAATTTGACATTTTCTTTCTTACACATGTTATATATTTTTTTTATAAATCTGAAATAAGATTTTTTTTTGTTTTTTTGGCTTTGAGTTATTTTTTTAAAAGAAGAGCATGACCAACAAAAAAGTAAAGCAACTTAATCAGATTTAAACAAAGAAAAAAAATAAGACAAAAATAAGAAAAAATTTAATCTATTAGTTAAACTTCGCACAGACGATGGTCAGATCTTACAATATTGTAAGCAGGTGTTGCCAACAGCAATATTTTTCTGACAATGATGCGATTGTCAGATGCATTAGTTTTGCAGTTCTGCAAATACAAATGAGCTTACAATGTTCACACAGTTGTAAGACATTTTAGCCAATTTAAATGCAATTTAAGCAACGCTGCTTACCAATATTGTAAGATCTGACCATCGTCTGTACGAAGCTTTAGACCAAAATCCCAAAAAGCAAATAAAAGTGCCATAATTGGCTGTGGCGATTTTAATATACCCTTCACTATAGCATCGAAGAGCCAGTTGTTCCCTAAATCATTATGGTATGGCGCTATCGTGTCAAAATATTAATCATGGAGTTAAATTAATAGGCCGATTTCTCGGATTTTGAAAACCAATCATATCTTATACATAGAAAATATTTGAGCTAAATTTATTCAACATAGTTTTGTTTTGCATGGACTTTATCATATCAACACCTTTATTTCAAGAGTACACTTGCACGGGGACCAGGTAAAATGATGCACCGATTTGGCTTATTTTCGACATTGAATTTACTTTGTTTATAAGAAATATTTAAACCAAATTTAGTTTGGGCGCTACTCCGCCGAGATAATTATTTGGGAAGAAAAATGTAGTTTTTTATAAATAATTCGGTAATTTATAAACTGATTTGCTTAGCCTGTGTTTTACTGAACTTACCAAGGAGGAAAATTCAAAAAATAAAATTCGAAAATTATACACGCAATGAAAAAACATGGTTGTGGTAAAAATATTCTAAGAGCAACATATTATGATAAGATTCATGATTGTAGTTACCATATTACGTAATATGTATTCGTAATTTTACATCAAAATATTTATCGCTTAATCATATTCTTATCATGTTAATAATAATAAGTTAAGAACTAATCATAACATATCTGAAAGAATCATATTATGACTACTGTAATTACGAAGGTTATCGTAATATCATTGTTATCGTTTGACGTAGGTCACAATTATTTATAAATTATGTTATAGAATTTTGTATACTTTTTCTATTAAAATAACATTAAACTTACATGCAATAGTCAATATTTTTAGCACTTTCACAAAGCAAAAAAATTTAGGTTTGTTTATCAATGCTATTTTATTTAACAATTTTTGTTAATAAACAATTCCAATTTTGTAATTTCTTTAAAATATTACACGCAAAGACAATCACAATCGCAAACTATCATTAATGTTTGTGGTCTTAAGTAACAATATATGTTCAGACATAATGTTTTTAACTTATTATTGTCTTAAACATATTATTATGTTCAGAAGAAAAACGCAAACGACCTTTCCAACCATGTTTCTATGTTTCCCAAAACCATGTAAACTGTCTATTTCAACATGTTATATGGTTCTCACAATAAAAACAATAAAAAATTTATTCTAAAAAAATTATTTTTTATTAAAAATACAAATGTATGTATACTTTGTTTTATATAAACAGCAAAGCATATTTAAAAAATAAAATTAAATACATACATACACTCACAATATTCTGTACGTAAAATTAACTGAAATTGTAATATAAAATAAATGAAAGTTCAATTAAAAACCGGTCTACCTATTTTTCATTTATTTTTAACAAGAAGTTCATTTAATTTTTACTGTCAAAAATTCAACACCATATTCCGTAAAATCAAATTAATATTCAGTTATTTTGTAAAATTTTACTGTCAAAAATTCAACACCATATTCAGTAAAAACGATTAAATATTCAGTTATTTATTAAAATTTTACTGTCAAAAAATTGACCCCACGTTCAGTAAAAACAATTAAATATTCAGTTATTTTATTTAATTTTCGTTTACTCCACAAAAGAGCCGAATTTCTAAAAAATACCAGACAGACACCTGTCCGCTTGTTTTTCTTATAAGCGAGGGAGGGAGAATATTTTTATTTACTTACCCAGTTACACACGTTTACTTTTGTTGTACTGACCACGTTGTTTACAGAAGAACTCTCAATTATAAGACACTAGCAGCATGACCGATATGGCTTCGCAATTATTTTACTTTTAAAATTTGATGTATTTAAATAAATTATTTTAACAAATAGAAAATAAGTAAAAATTAATTTTTGGTAGTAAAATTATATAAAATAACTGAATATTTAATTGTTTTTACTGAATATGGTGTTGAATTTTTGACAGTCAAATTTTATAAAATAACTGCATATTTATTTATTTTTACGAAATATGTAGTTAATTTTTTGACAATTAATTTATATAAGATAACTGAATAATGATTTGTTTTTACGGAATTCGCGGTTGAATTTTTGACAGTAAAAATTAAATGAACTTTTCGTTGCTTTAAATTACCTTTTTATGTACTTTAACATAAAGAAGAATTCAACTCAATCAACGGACAATATTAACTGCAACTGAAAATCCGTATTAATATGCACTTAGTTTTTTGAATAACTGTTAGAATCAGTTAAAAATAAATTTGCTTGGAATTTTAAATGTTTATTTATTTAAAAATTACTGAACGGAATATTTCTCAAATAAACTACAGTCCGTCACTATAATAATATTGTGAGTGTACATTTAATGACCGTTTTCTCACTACGCGTTTATCTTTTTTCCCAACGAAAAACTGCACATTAAAAAAATTGTTTTCCTTTTACTTGTCGTTCAGATAATTCAATCAGCTGACCCACCTTTTTTCAATGTTGTAGGTGTTTTTTGCTGCAAGAAAGACAACGTTTGTGTGTATGTATTTTATTAATTATATTTAAGTTAATAAACTTATAAGTTTTGCAAGGCAGCATGGCCTTTTTCTACCTGAAAAAAGTTTTAATTATTTTGTAATAATCCAAATTGTCCGATTAACTGATGCTCGCAGACGTAAATGACGTGAAGATAATTTCATTTTTTTATAAATAAACATTGTTAGTTTTGACAATAAATGTTTGCTCAATTAGAGAATGTGTTTTAAAGCAAACAAAAATTATGATACTAAAAATACCTTTTGTGTGCAATTTATATTATGATTTTAATTGTATAGTGGAAAATATATATATAGGAGCAAACAGTTCACATAATTTTATATGTTTAGTTAGATCAGAGTAACTTTTTAGGTGTAAAACACCATATAATATTATTATAGTGAATTTAAAAATGTTAAGGACAAAAATTATTTTTTCAAGTTATATTAGGACTATAATAAATTTATTTTGGTAAACATATTAGGCAAATATGAATAAAAATGTTCGTAGTGAACACTTGGTAATCATGTTTTTTCTCTGCGTGTACGATAGAACTGATCTAAAATTATTTGACAAATGGTGCTACCAAAATATATAGATATAGATATTTTGTTTGCATCTTAAGCATTCTATGACTACACGTATAGAAAGCTATCCTGTTATGGTTGAAAGATTTTTAATATGTTTTCAAATTTATCATTATTTAGTTGTTAGAAAAATAATTATTTATCAGTCAACAATGCTCAATTTTATAATTGCGATAAACATTAAAATGTTTTCAATTACTATAATATTGCTGATATAAAATAAAAATAACAACTGTTCGTGTACGACAACAATATATTGTTACAATACTCATAGTGTAGTTGCCGTAATAATGCCGGACCATATTTTTCTCTGCGTGTAAGTAAATAATTAATTTCTACAAATTTTTTTAATGGTTAAATTAATATTTTGTTTTGATTTTTATTTTAACTAACAAAAATGTAGACAACTATTCAAAAATATTATTTACGCTTTATTGGATTCAAGTTTTCATAATTTTGTATGAAATATTTAACGCTTCTTTATGTGAAATATAAGAACAACAACAAAAAAATAGCACATACAGTCTACTTTTGGACGCTTTAAAAAAGTACAACAATAAGAAAGATGATAAAATAGCGTGGCGAGGTTTGTAGTAAAAAAAACAAAAACAATAGCAAAAACAACAACAACATTAGAAGAAACAGAATAAATTTTTGGTTGGTTTCAAAGTTGGTAAAAAAGAATGAAAAACAAAATCCCGTTTTCAATTTTTTTAAACTGTTTTGTTAAATACCTACACCAAATAGAAAAATAAAATGATGACGAAAAACATGTCGAGTCGGTCTGCTGCCAAGAAAGGATACAGTAACAGTGAGTAAAGAAGAAAAACAATGTGTGTATAAGCAAGAGTTGGTTCAAAAATTATCCCAACAAAAAAATGTGTCTCAAAGCCAGCCGCCGCTCTGCTCTGCCTTCATCTTCTCCTACAGTGCTTGCTTGTGTGCGCGTCATTGCTGGTGCAAAAACTTTTTTGTTTGATTGAGAAAAATTATTTGTTTGAAATTTATATGATTTTCAGTAAACTATTTATTTGATTCAGTTAAATTATTTGTTTAAAAAAATCAGTGTTTTTTTCAATAAACGAAATTCGAATAAATTGTTTGAATATGCAAATTTGTTTGTAGGACCGATTTCAGACAAAAAATATTTTGATTCTACAAATTTTTTGTTTGAATTGGAAAAATAATTTTTTCTCTGTAGGATTCTTGGATTCTTGCTCATATCATACTAAGGCCCGTTTTCACAACTTACCGATAGCTAAAAGTAGACTTAAGCCGGTCTTATAAAAAGTGTTCCATTATTAAAACTTTACTTTAACTTAAAGTAAGCGATAAAATAAATTAAGGTCATAATCATACCTGATAGGTTAAAGTCAAGCTGAAATAATGGATCACTTTTTATACGGCCGATAAAATCCTACCTTTTGCTATCCGTAAGTTGTGAAAACGGGCCTTAATGTGTATCATATCTTCGGGCTTCCGAAGATCCATTTAAACATCCACATTGACAGACAGCCGTCGTTAAATAAATTAAGCTACTTATAATATTCATCTAGCATCCATATTGTAGAAATTTCTAATGGAATGACAAACTTTTACTATATATACCCTCTCCACCTGTGGTGAAGGGTATAATAAGTGCCGAGCACCACTGTGAGAACAAATGTTTTTATGACCAGCACATTGGTTATAAAATACTAGATGGCCGAGCTAATGGAATAAAATTCTTGACTTTTGTCAAGAAGACTCAAATTCAGTTAAATTCGTATATTCCTATCAAACATCTTAAGTTACATTTTTCTCAATCTCAATTTTAATTTATTTAAAAAAAACCTTTGGACTTACAAATTATCCTTACAGAATATCTTTGCTGATATAATGGAAAATCGACGATTAAGCTGCAGTGATATTGTTTTCATTCTAAATAAAAGCTTCTCTGATATTTCAACTTGTAACAGCGTGGACAAGGATATTGAATATGAAATCACCGAAAGAAATCCTTCTCAATTAGAAATTGAAGAGAATGCTGCAGCTATCGGTGGCGTAGAAGAATTGAATGTCGCAAAAATGGAATGCTATAAAATTCGTCTCCATTGCACAGTGGTATAAGAACTTCAGCTGAAAATACCATATCCACACAATCGGGGCCTACACGATTTGGCGTTTCCAGATGCCATGATATATTGCGTTCGTTTTTATTATTTTTTCTAATCACGGAGGAATAAAAACCAGTATTGCAAGGTAAAATTCCACAAGAAATGGAAAATTCTAGAAACTTACACTTTGAATGCATACAATTCTGTCATAATTCTTGCAGGAGTTTACCGCGAAAAAAAGGAAAATCTACATGATTTATTATCATATAGCAACAAATTTATATTCAAGTTGTAACGGAAGATAATTTTCTTATCATTTACTGAGAAAATTTAAATCTATAAGCAAGAACGGACCAAAATGGTCCTAAACCTAAGATTCGTAATTTTTTATTTTTCTTATTTCCTTTACATCACTCATAATTAAAAATTTTGCAGAAGTAATAAAATATAAAAACACCACATTAGCTAACGTTTAAGGTTGATATATTTAACCGTTCCGTAGATAAAGCGAAAAGAAAACAAAAAATGACCAAAATGGTCCAAACCTAACAGCAGGGTTAACTTAAGAATTTACTAAAAGGGTGTATAAAAAGGCTAACAGAGTTACTACTCAGAAAACGGCTTCTCTGTTCGCCTAAGATTTCAGATAAGAGAGATCGAAAAGGCTATTTGTGATTTAAACCCCAAGAAAGCCCCTGGCTTTGATAAGATCAGCAACAAAATGCTTTTGGAACTACCCAGCATAGCAACGCAAATTATTCTTTTAATTTTTAATGCTATTTTACTCCTTGAATACTATGCTCAAAAGTGGAAGGTTTCCTAAGTCACCATGATACCTATACCAGGAAAGGATCACACAAAAGTTAAGTCATATAAGCTTTCTTTCTAATATATCAAAGCTGTTTAAGAAGCTAAATTTTTAAGACCTTAATTTAAATGAAAATATATGTATTCCTTACCACCAATTCGGCTTTAAAAGAGAACACAGCACAATTGAACAAACTCATCAAATAGAAAACGCCATAAGAAAAGCCTTTGAAGAAAAGAAATATTGTTCCGCTCTCTCTAAAGTCGTCAGACTTATTATTATTACATAAATTGTAGCTAAACTTTCCAGTTAACACACACAAGCTGTTACAAAGCTACTTAGTCGGTCGAAAGTTAATTATATAAAAAGGTGATTATTTAAGCTCTTCTCAGCCAATTGACGCTGGAGTCCTTCAGAGAAGCATCCTGAGCATCCTGAGCATCACAAGGATCTCAATGTGCTATTAGTTAAAACTATGATTACGAAATATTCAGTAAAATACGAATCGCATCCGAACTAGCTAGAAATATTTTAAACGATAGCGGCCACACTCGCTTAACTAGAAGAGACACTGCAGCGCTTACTCATTTGATGAGTGATAAACACCATTTAATGTGAACAGAACCCGTGATGAAGAACATTTTTTTTTGGCACTGGCAGGTCATAAAATAAAGTATTAAGATAAGATTTGATTAATTATTGTTAGTTCATATTTAATATATGAATATTCAACAAATAAATAATGAAAAAAAATTCTTATTTCGTGAAGCCAATATTGTCCTATTTTTGGTGGCCATTTGTATAGGGGCTATTCAAATAATATGCTGATTTTATTTATTTATTCTTTTTTTTTTTTTTTTTTAATATAAAGAAAATATTTGTGCTAGATTTTGTTGCTTTAGCTTATTACATATTGCCATCATCATTCCAAAATTCTTTTCTTATTATAAAAAGTATACATGTCCAGTTTTGTTGTTGTAATTTATTGCATGTGACACATGTCGTGCAAACATCCAACTTTTAAGAAGACGTTTCTATTAAGTCTAGATAAAATACGGAATAGAATATACCCATTTTACTACCGAGGACTACTCGGTCATAATCATGGCAAAAGTATTTTCCCGGCGAGGCATTTATTTCGGCACGTTATAGGGTCCCTTATGATTTTTTGGATATGTTAGAAAAGAAGCCATGAAACCAATAGACTCCACCAATAGACAGAAATTTTATTATGAATTTTTTCCTTGAGGTACCGACAACGCTCAATTTATTGATGGCGAGGGGTGAGAAAAAAATTAGTTATCCCAACCATTTTTCAACGCCCTTGAAACTTTTGAAATTTATGCCTGTTACACCTAGAAAAACAGTTGTAATACACAGAAAAAAATTACGACAAGTCCATTGTCATATTGAATACCATATTCTTCAATACAATTAATTTTTTAATTGAAAAGGCACCAACAACCGAATTTGTAAATATAAAAAATACTTTTGTTAATTAAAATTTTTCACATTCAACAAATATTTTTAACAATGACTTTGTAACATTAAATAAAATATTAATTTACAATCAAATAAGAAAATTAATTACAAATTTGTCGTTTTAACAATATGTTTTGTTGCTTATTAATTTTAAAAAATTTATTGCAATTTTAACAGACAGTGGTTCATTAAAAATGCTGATCAAATTAATTTTTTATTTAAATATGCAGAAGAAGGTCTTAACACGTGCTCAAAACGGATTCAATACATCAAATATAATTTGAAAACTAGAATAAATTAAGCCGTGTTAAAATTTCGGTTAGAAGTTTCAAATAACAGCTTTACTTACCCCAAAGAAAAAGTTTGTTTTCAGTAAGTTCCAGTCCCAGCATTAAACGAGATTTAAATCAAAAAAATTAATTTATTTTTAATTTTGTATTGAAAATTTTTGACAAAAAAATTTTTTTATTTTTTCAACTAAAACGAATTGTTAATATGACAATTTACAAACAATTTAATTAAGAAAATTGTTGAAAATTTTAGAATAGTTTAAAAAAATTTTATTAATTACATACTAAGTCTTGTTATTTTATTCTGTGTAATTAACCATTCTTAACCCATTTAAGCCCAAACAAAAACTACAGGACAAAAAATAAAATATTTTTTATTTAATTATTTAATTCGTTATATATAAACCAAAATTTTATTTTTTTTTTTTTGGAAATAAAATAGGTGTACCCAAATTGGCACAGTGTCACTTAAAAAAAAAATTTTTTTTTGGTGTTATAGAAATATCTGAACTTTTAATTTATCAATAATGCAATTAATTAATTGAATTAGGTCAAAAAATTTGTCATAACCCGAAAATAATAAAGTGGTCCCAAATTGACACAGCGATCGTAAATGGGTTAAGGCCCAACCATAATATGCATAGCTTTGATTAACCTACTGTCAAAAACTAACAAAAAGTCTTTCAAATGTATTTAAAAAAACAAATGACAGTTTCATAAAATTTAACAAAAAGTTTCCTTAAGTTCAATACGGTTTTCCTCATATGATTTACATGTATTCGTACATTTGCTTAAGCCAACTTAACCACATTATCGTTGGGCCTTTAGTTTTTTTTTTTAAATTACACTTTAGAGGGTTTATGTCCGTGATTATTGACAATTATTACTTAAGTATATTCATCTAAGCATACATATATGTATAACTACAACTTGATACCACTAGATTACATTTTCTAAGGACCCTTTAAAAACAATAAACGATGTCTTACATAATATTCATTAGGCTTAAAAAAACACTACATAATGAACATTACTTTAGTTCATAAACATTTTCGTAATAATGTCAATAATTTATAAATGGTATGATGTTGAATCGACTGTGCTTTAATTTATCTTTAACGAGCAACAAAAGAGCAAGTCCGAAATCTCGCATATAACTTGGTTTTTCCTACGAGTTCAGTCTTCGTTAATACTGTACTGTATAGAAAATAATGTTAAGCAAAAAAGTCTTTTTAGTTTAAATAAAACTTTCTTAAAAGTTATACATAAATGTAAAATTTGTGTCATAACACAACAAATCAAGAATAACTAATAACCGGGATCAAGTGAACACAACAACTTCAGAAAAAAAAAAAACAAAAAATATGTTAATGGGAATATTAAAATTAGGCAATCACAGTCGTTCGTGATATTTTTACAAATGCCTGCTTAAAATGAGCATAAGCCAGCAAACAATTTCACTAAGAATTTTTATTGAAAACAAGAATTTTTTGTAAAAGTTTAGAAATAGTTTTAGGAATTTAAGGAAAAATTAACGAAAGGGTTAAAACTTAAAAATTTCCCTTTTACAATTTTTATGCCATAGTGTAAATATTTTTTAAAAAACAATTCGCAATGTGTTCTGGATTTCTCTCCAAAGAACATGTAATGACATTGAAATATTTATTTTTCTTGCTGTTAATTTTCAGAACTTTATTTCGGGATTGAAAATATTAAACAAAACATAAAGCAAATATCAAGTTACTTAAAGACTTGTTTATTGGGTAAATTAAAAATCCTTGAAATTGTTAAAGCGGTAGAATATTTGTATAAAATTCTTATCATGATATGAACAATTTTTCTCATTGTATTTATTTTTTCCAAAAAGAAAAATATATGTATGCGAGTCCATATACATATTTATGTACAATAATATCCTTTTTTTTTAAATTTGTGTGTATTAAATTTATTTATGTCACATAAAGTATTACGAAAGGATTAAATATAATAAAAATGAAAAGAGCTTGAATGCATGGACAGCTTTATGGTATACAAATGTCCGTTTATTTTTATTAATTTTTATATGCTTAAATTATTTTAAATATTTTAACACGCATTCTAACCGAGCGCATTAAGTAACCATAATAAATTGCTCAGAATCCAATGAAATAAATAAAACTAGTCAGAAAGAAGAGTCGGGATAGCCCGGCCTTTAGTTACGCTAATCTAATTGCGAGTAAAGACAAAATTTTGAAGTCCTGCGTTAAAAGTTTGAATTTACAGCCTGTTTTTGTAAAACATAAGTCTTCTCAGTTGAAATTTTCGTATTGATACGATAATATTCACAATTTGGTTTTTAAAAAATATTTAAAAGCTTTCGTCTATTCATGGTTGACATAAATAGAGCTTTTTTCTTTCATGAATCAACATTATTGCCAAGGCATTAACATTCGTACATTTCCATTATTTTTTCAAAAATTAAAATTAAATTTGAAAAACAAAATATTTTATAAAAAGTGTTAGTAAATTAGTAAAAAATAAAAAGCAAGGCGAATTCATACAAGGTGGTCTTATCTTGAAAACGTTTTACAACACTGTAAAATATTTTAACGTTGTGTCAAAAATTCAAGCAAATATTTAATTTTGTTTTCAATTTTAAATTATGTGTTTTGAAATGTTATAACTTAAAAAAGTTTTAAATTTCATAATTTTAAGCGAAAATTATAGAATTTAGTAAAGATTCCCCAGAACCACTAGAACGGTATATGATTTTGACACAAGGTTAGTTATCAGTTGTTGCTTACGTAGCAAGATAAGTTCACCTGGTGTAAATTCGCCTTGATAAAAATGTTGAATGAAAATAATAACAATAAAAGCAATAAATAACATAAATATATAAAGAAGATCATTTGCTGCACATCAACATATAGATATATAGAAGATATTTGCGCGATAGCACTAATTTTTTGGAACTTTAGTAAGAACGGTGTCATTATGCACTGTATGTAAGGTGGGCCGAAAAAAACAGTTGTGCCAGTCACCCCTAGAATGAAAGATATGTCAATAAAGTTTCTAAGACAGATACATTTTTTGCCACGCCCCCAAATACTGTATTTTATGTTTAATTTATATAGCGCTGCTATTTAAAGTCCGTTCTCGTCCAATCGCATATCGTTGTTCATGCCTTTGCTGAATTTTTAATCTGACATCAAATTCTGGGCACCAGTCATATCATCTTGGATTCTTGCCCTAAGTTTCCACTTATTTTTTACTTGCCCAGGAAGTACTTCTAAAACTTAGTATGTAAAGCTTTTAATAAACTCACTTTTATGACACGCCTCAAAATTAAACGCTTTTTTTCTTTTTCACATACATCTTAAATTACACCAGGCAGAACCCAACACAAAGGTATATTTATTAAGCTTCAAGAACTTTAAAAATCGAACTATGAACAACGATATGCGATATGATGAGATCGCATTTTAAATGGCAGCGCTATATATAAAAAACAAAAAAGGCTGTATTTGGGGGCGTGGCAAAAACTGTTACTGTTTTAAAAATTTAATTTATATGCCTTTCATTGAAGGGAGGAAGTCGACCCGCTCTAAGGTACATACATACATATTTTTGAGCGTATGTGTACCCTGCAGGAAATGTCACTAGTGAATCTGTACTGATTCACTATTGACACAGTCACCAGTACTAGCGACTTATTATACCCCAGACAATGTTATTTACTATAGACATTTAACATGTGCGTGTCAGTGGAAATCTACTACTGACGTTGGTACTAATTACTAGGTAGTTCCTTGGGGAACATATGTAGAAATTAAACATAAAATGGTTAAAATTTTCTTTAAACATAGTATTGTAAACATGTTTTTTCTCTGGGTGTAGTATATACCTGAGAATTTGTTTTACAGATAATTTTCATTGATCCTTCTATCATAGCCAAAAATATTCACATAATTCTCTGAAAACTTGTTGTTTTATTTACAATTAACATCGCGTGTTTGGTTGGACTACCCTTTACTTTTAATAGAATTGTTATAAGAAAAAATATGGGCTCTGAAGTTTTTTTTCGAAATAAATTAGACAAATGAAAGCTTTTATACCAAAATCCATCGAACTATTTTTAGTATTGCAAACTTATAGACAGCCTATCGGCAAAGCAGACATTCAAGCTGATGTCGATTGAAAAAGTGACACTAAGTCATTTGGCATACCGAAATGCGTTACATTCATCATTTAAAACTGTATTATATCCTCCTCAATTATAGTGGTGTAGGCTATACAAAAGAACTGCTTACGAACGGATAACATTTTCATGTATTAATGTTAATTTGCATTATGAATTATATAAAAAAAACTTATACAATGACAATTATTTGACAACGTCTGATAATCGTATTAAGTTAAAATAAGCGTGAGCTTGTAAATGCAAACGTATTTACATCATTTTATTACATAAAATATTCGTATCATTTCGCTTATAGAGAATAATAATTCGATGACATCACTACTGTCAGGATGTATTTATGTAGACAGATGTGGTAACAGAATTAGTAGAGTTAACGTAGTTTAAAATATCATTTCATAAGGCCAATCTTCATATCTTATTTATTTCCTCTACTCCGGGTATAAACTAATTTTGTTTATTGTAATAAGTTGGTCCCAGGCAACTTCTTGTCTTTTTACAGCAAAAATTAATCAAGCCAATTGTTACACCCTCCATCATCCCAAGTTATTATTGAAAGCATATTAACACGATATGGAATGAAAACTTTGTTCGCTTTGTTTTGTTTGAAATCAATATGCCTGTCTATAAAATTTCAAATCCATGCTTATAAGCACAGTACTATAGTACCAAAAAAAGTTATCTAAGGCTCCATAAATTATGTGTACAAATTCCGCGTTCTTGCTTAATTCTATGTCCAGTTTTCAATGCCTACATGTTTTCTTCTAAACAGTTTGCGATTGAAATTCAGCACAATGAATTCAGTAGGAAAAGGGAATTTAAGCCAACCTTCATTCTGTTAACACACGATTTACTATTTAGAACCAACTTGTATAACTTTGTTTTTAATGGACCCTAGCGACAATATGTTATTCCAGCAAAGAATTATTGACCCACTTATGTGCACACTACAAAGCCTTTATTTAATGTATCAACCAGTTTTGCCGCAATCCAAATTCAATTTTACACATACAAAAAAATATTAAATTTAAATTATTAAAAAAAATTTAAATTGCAGAAAATAAATTGGTGTTTGATAATAAGTAATTATTTCTATCTACGGAAAGTAAGGGTGTTTCTACAAGCCCCATAGAACTTACGAATTGGGTAGCTGTCAAAGGAACTGTCATACAGCACTTCCATCTTAATCTGGCGCATCATCAACGCTACCAGATTATCCAAATTTACTCTGAAAATCAGTCATCGATTCGCGCAAATTATTGATAACAAAATTGTGTTATACAGAGTGGAAAAATCCGCAACATACCCCATTAAATTTAGAGAAAATGCATCGATTGGTGCAATTTACAAGCTTATAAAAGCTTATTCCTTCAAAAATAAATCCGGATCTCGCGTTACGGTCAATAAAGATCGAAAACGCAGTGTGATGAGTGATATCTTGTTTAAAATATAGGTTTAACACAGCGCTACCAGATTTGACGATTTGTCATCATTTTGACGAGTTTTTGTTCCAAAATTAACAATGTGCCGATTTGCTGACTTTTTTCTAAAAAGTGACGACTTATTCAGTTTCCAACACAAAAAAAACCTTAAATGTTTTTATATGTTTAGAGCAGCATAGAAAAACCAAATAAAACATTTATGGGGAAAAGCAAAATTTCAAAGGAAAAAAACTTCACTTTTAAACGCTCTGTCAAAATTGGATTTTCCAATTGCAATGCGATGACGCCGCGCTATTTACGGATGCTCCATGCAAATTTTATGGTCATGACAATTTTTGACAACTAGAAAACATGTGTCGCTTTTGTTTTGTTTTAGCTATCCTTGCTAGCCAAAGAAAAATATTGAAGGAATAAGACTATTAAGGTAAAAAAGCTATATCATGAAAACTAGAGCTGATAGAGACAAACTGATTACAGATTTGAATTCAGCGCACCAAAATTAACTAGAACCAGTTGATAAATTCAAAGAAGCAAATTGAGTGTTGGCCTGTGTAATCATTTAATGATTTTTTTTTTAAATTTTCATATTATTCGAATGTGTATTCTAAATTTTTTTTAATTTTGTCGGGCTGTGTTATTTCTAGAGTACAAAACCAACAATGTTTCACTTTGTTAATCTTTCGTCAAACCATAATCGAATGAACCTTTTGTGTCTTTCTGTATAAATCGTATTTTTAACAATTTTACAGCGAGCATTTCACAAGTTGTAAGATAATATCTACATGAGTCTCATATGATTCATGCTTGTTAAAAGACTCGTCTGATTATCTTTACCCACATCTCAAACGATTTCCACAACGATAAAAGAATCTCACTCGTGTTGCAGTTTCTCCCGTGTGAAGAATCTTCTACGATTAAAAAATGTGCTCATCGACGATGAAAAATGCTCATTATGAGACTCCCAGTAGCTCTCACACCATTGACAATGCTAGCTTGGTATGAAGTTTTTATGTTTTTGTTTGAATGTTTTTTTTTTATACAAATCGACAAAGTAAAAAATCGAACAAAAATTGTGAAAAAACTACATTTTAAGTTGTCCGATTTTTTTTTTTTGATGATTTTTCAAAACAAGAAAGACGATTTTTTAATTTTTCTTAGGAAAAATTACGATTTTTTAACAAATTTATCTGGCAGCCCTGGTGCCATACGGCTACCGCAACCATCGACTTATTTAAATTAAAATTTTGCGATAAGTTGATTTCGAGATTTGAAAACTTTCGATTATTTTCTGTGGAGCTACATGACAATTTTTTGATATCAAAGGCTTTTGAACAAAAGCTTTCAACATCCATGGTTTAATTGTTAATTTACGAAATAAAATACTTTTCAAATGAAATGAAAATCTTTATTTGAATAATTTAATTGAGGCCAAATTGCACAAAAGTTACACAAAAATATTATGATCCAAAAATAGTCCAAGAAAAAATTTTATTTGTCTCACTTTTATACAATTACACAGAAATCTGCAACGCTGATATTAACGCGACCTTTAATAATTTAAACTTGTAGCGGTTTTTTTTTGGAACAATCCGTATATATTTGGTGCTTCATTCGTTCATTAGGTAACCCCTACACCACTTACACCTGGAGGAAATTATGACTTTAACAACAACAGCCAGGTGATTGGTTTACGATCGGCGGCAGAAGGCTTCTAATTCTTGTATGTCCAGATCAGTGTTGCCAAAACTGGGTGACGAAAAATGGCTAAATTTACGAGAAAAAATGGCAACAAAATGGCTAAAAATGGGCTAAAAAATGGCTAAACTTTTTTTTAAGTAAAAACACATTAAAATTCTATAAGAAAACAGAAATAATTCATTTAAAGTTGTTTACGATGAAATTGTAAGTTAAGATCAATTTCTTAAATAAGAATACACGTAAATTAATATTTTGATAGATATGTATTTAAAAAATTAAATCATCGAAAAATTCGTCGTTATTGCTCATCTCATAGGAATCACTCTTGCCTATTAGTTTAAAATAATTTGAAGGAAAATCATAATCACGACAACATTTACCCAACATTATGAGTCCAGATCTACAATAAAAAACAAGTAAAAAAGTATAGTCGGTCAACCCTGACTAGATGATACCGTACACCACATTATAACCTATGAACCAAATTTTATTAAATTATCTTTAAATTTGGGACCTGTACTTTGCGCACAAGGTGTGCATGGACAGCCAGCCGGACAAGCATCGTTAATTCGACTCAGAAAGTGGTTCAGAGTCAATCGGTATACGTAAAGGTTGGCTAAAGCTATGTTCGCACCTATTCAATAGTTGACGTCCTACACGTGACCACTAGTTTTCTTAAAGAATTATTTGCTTTTGCAAAACGTTTGGCTAGGGCAAACATTATTTAACAGTTTCTAAATTACATTATACAATGATCATTTTAAAATTAAAGTTTTGTAAATAAATAGAAATTGTTAAAAATAAAGCTTAAGTTTGATCAATTTACTGGCAACGCTTTTTTTGGATTTTATTGTCAAATATTTGTTAGGTCTGAACATACCTTCAGTATCAATATTTTAAGGTGTTTCAAACATCAGCACAAACGCATAGTACCCTCTCCACTGTTGTGGTGTTGGTAAAAATATTTTATTGTTACAGTAAAATTCTTTATCTAATTAAAAAAAATCGAATTAACGGTTGCTAAATGTAACCTTTTTCTCAAATTACTTTTAACGATGTTTACTTGGCAAAATACCCTCTCTACTTCAGCATTAGACCATGAAAGTGAGAGCAACTTTATAGTCAATTCTGAAATTTCTTAAAAAATTTTGTTGCTGCCTGCATCTCTTTACTGAAATACTTGCAACCAGAAAGAAACACCAATGTTTGTGGTGATCCATTTTATAAATTTAGTATTGGAATACTGTTCCTTTATTTTGAAACATGTTTTATCATCATCGATTTCAACATTTTCAACATTTGTAAGAGTTAAAAAGTGCTAAATTGTAAAATCAAGGTTGTTCTGTTTTAAATCCATTTATTATTAATTTTTGTACTTTAAACTCATTTACATATCGCTCATTTGCTGCAAGACCGGCATTACTCAAAAAATTAAATTTTAGAGTTAGAGATGCAGAATTGTTCGCTTTGTTTTTCTTTATATTGTGTTTAAAATCATCATTATATATTTTATACTTTCCCAGTTTGAAGAGAATGTGTTTTCTTTTTTTTTGAATTATGCCGGTCTTGCAGCAAATGAGCGTAATATTAAAAAAATCTAATATACATATTAATGTTTAATAAAATTACTACTTAAAAATTGTATACAAATATTTGCATTACAATATCTAACATTTAAATAATTAAAATTTAAGATATGAATAGAAGACCGACTCAACTTGTATGGAGCTGAAAAGAGTGATTTTGTTACCCCTCTGAAAATGAAGCTTGATATGTTTTATGATGATTCTTAAAATATTTTGGTTCTAGCGTTGACCATCCGTGAGCTGGACCATTTTTAAAAAAGATCTTTTTTTCAGTTTTTCGAACTTTTTTGTACTTTGCTCCAAGACGACATAAATAAAATTTGGTATCATCGAAAAGAGTTTTTGAAGCAGCATCCAATGGTATATAAAACTTTAACTATTTAATTAATTTGTTTATATGTTTATTTAACGGTATTTAAAATAAATTTTTTTCTGTGAAGCTTAAAATGATTCAAAATTACAAGTTGTGATTTAAATTAAAGGCGTTTTAATTGTTAAAAAGGTTTGTTTTACTTTTATAAATTTTTATAATAAAATAAAAATTATTCCTTTAAAAGAAAAACGGCAAAAAAATTTTATGGCTAAACAATTTGAAAAATGGCTAAAAAAATGGCTAATGGCTAAACTCATTTTTTAATGGCTAAACAGGGTGAAAAATGGCTAAATCTAGCCACTAAATGGCTAAATTGGCAACACTGGTCCAGATGTTCTTGATATCTAACACCCATATCAAATAAACCCTGCTGCGCTGCAGGTCAATTGGAACTTGTACATTATACAGTCCATATGAATGACTAGTTTTTCTACCAATCGCTAAAGTTTTTATATGTTGGTTGACGACAATATAGCATAAATAAAAAATTGATTTTAATTAAAAAATTTGTGATAATTATTTAAAAATTAATTAAATTTGCACCAGTTAACAAATTAAAAGTATTAACTAAATATTTTCTGCAGTAATGTTGGTAATATAAGTAAACGTTTTATTCACTTGATTAAATTTTTAATTATTACTTAGTTTTATTTAATGGTTGAATTAAGAAAAAAAAATTTTTTCGAAAATTATTTCTGTGTAGACAAATATTTTAAATGTTTTGAACAAATCTTTGAACTAATCAGGTATTTACACTGTTTGACAGTCAAAACTTTTTTTATTTCAAAATTCAGCGATCAGTTGATTTAATCATTTCGAAATTGTTTTATAGAAGTTCTGCTTTTACCTCTGATTGGCCATAATTTCTAATTATACTGTTAACTGTTGTTAATATTATCTTAGTTAAGTAATAATAAGTTGATTATTGTTTTTATGCAGAGATTTTTCAATTTGGCCTCCTTCAACAAAACTATTATTTAACAAAAAATTTGTATCCCATAATAGTTAATTTAACCCTATTTTGGACACCGCAAACGTATTTTGCTTAAATTTGTCAGCCGTTAATAAGCAGCAACCATATTATCGTTAACTTTAAAAATAAATGGCTTACCGCTAATAATTTTACGGTTAAAAAATAACAATAATGTTATCCACTTTTTTAAAAGTCGGAATATGGTCACAAACATTCAAAATATTGTGATACCAAAGTAAATTTACAATAAAAATTACCTATTTAAAACTAAATTCTCTTAGACCACCACTTAATTTCTTGTTAAAAAAGATGTCGGCCCACTAAAATGTCTGTCTATTTTTTATCCTGAATAAAGTGTGCTCTAAACTTGCCCACATTTAAATGTGTGAAACTATTTTAATTCCACATGTTGGACACATTCACATGTTGTAAATTGATGTTTGTATAATTTTATTGAGATTGTATGACATAATCATAATTCAGAAAAGCAATTAATATCCGCCCCACCAAATCATCGTTGTTAAATTGTTTATACAAGTATAAAGATGTATTTATGTCCGTTTCTGTCATGTTCTTTAGAATGTGTAACAAGTAACATGCAGGATATAAAAGCGAAAAAAAAAATTACAAGGACTGACGCATGTAACACATAAATAATACCTACCCAGTTAACACATTTTCTTCGACATGTCTGATAGAAAACATAGTCCCCACTTCTTCAGAAAATGCACCAAAATATACTAATATTTTTAATATTTTCATTTCAACAGTAACCGCAAATATGCTGGCATTTTTAAAAGAATAACTTAAGATCAGTCTTGACATTTTAAGAAGAAAATAATTATATTAATTTTTCACGGAGAAAACATGTTTGAGTGCAGAGATTTGCAATGAATGCTGAAAATGTAAGTAGAGTTTAATTTTAATTTCTTATACATAACCATATCCACTTAGAAATGTGATGTTACTCATCGTACTAATACCTAAATGCATTAATGACGTTGTTGATTCAGATTCAACTTTACTCAATGTTAAAAGGCAATGCAAAATGCAAATCGTACTCATATTTAAAATTTCATGAGTGACAATGAGCAGCGAAAAAACGATTTATTGCTGATCTCTGATTAAAACATAATCATGAAAATTATAATATAATCTCTAAAATTCCAACAACAAAACACAAACGATTTTAGTATTTCTCATTCCTTAGTGTTCGATTGGGGAGATTTGTGTAAAACATAATCGCTAAAAGTGTTTGTGTAGTAAATCATTAAAAAAATAACGTTTCTCAGTTTGTGATCTTCAAAAATAAAACCGTGCTTATCCATTGCGTTCCGTTCCGTTTTTTGTTTTAACCTAAAAACTTTGTTATGTTCGGTTTAACACATTATTGTTCGTTTGTTTTAGTTGTGCTTTTGGCCGGTAAAAAAAACCAAAATTTTTTTACATATACATATACGAAAAAAAAACAAAAGGCCAGCGAAAAAATGTTACACTAAAAAAACACACAAGCTTTTCGTGCTGTGGTCGTTGCTAAAATTTTGTATTTGTTAATTTCTTCATGAATGTAAAAAACAAGCATTAAAGAACATTAAAATATAATGTTTGTCTACAGTACCTCTAAAATTGTTCTGTGTTTTAACGAAGAACAGAACAGTATAATGTACGGCTCTTTCTTGAAAATAGTTACGAACGGTATTAAGGACTGCGTTTGTCTACACAAACACTAAAGAAATATATATCGTTTGTGGTTGTGTGCGCCTAACGCTAAACATTGTTCTGTTTATTTTCGAACACTGCTAGAGAATGTTAAAATATAATGTATGTTTACAGAACCACTTAAATTCTGTTTTCTGTTTTTTAATGAAGAACAGAATACTTTATAATGTTCGTTGCTTTTTTGAAATCAGTTGCGAACGGTATGTTCGCTAGTGTTCGTATACACAAACACTAAAAAATAGACATCGTTTCTGGGTATGAGGTCCGTAAGCTAATGCTATGTTCACATTTGGGTTCTTAAACGCGTTTAAGCAGCTCGAACGTGATTAAGCTCTAATCACTTCAAAATCGAAATTATTACCCATACATTGAAGTTATTTGTTAATCACTTCAAATTGACATGATTACAACTAAATTACTTCATAAACCACATAGAATCCACTGAACATACCTCAAACTGAGTATAATGTAAACATGATCGTGTACAACCGGCCACGATTTCTGCATAATGTTTTTGTTTTTTTTCCTTAAATAATTCATAAACTTTCAAAATTTCATCATGAAAATTATTTAAATAATCGTCTGATAACTTTATAGAAGCATTTTTATCCATTGTTAATACTTTAAATAAATATAAATTTGTTTGTTGTGTTTATTTTTTTCTTAATCATCTCAAATGTTATGTGAACGGCTTTGATTAACTTAATCAACATTTTGCTTAAACGCGTTTAAAAACCCAAATGTGAACATAGCATAAATAATGTTTTGTTTATTTTCGAACACTGTTTCTAAGAAATAGAATACATATATAAACATATCTAAAGTGAAACCTTTTTGGCCAACAAACAAGCAACAAAAGCTGTTAAAAATCTGGACATCTAAGAAAACTATATCATAATAATGAGGGTCCATAATCTTTGCACTTAAGCCAGTATCTATATAACCATTATATGTTTATGAAATATTTTGTTATGTTAAATGGTTATGTGGAGTAATATTGTTATCACGAGCAACCAAAATGTGTTAATTAGAAATTGTGCAAACATATTATGGTTATTTCTGACGATAAATCGGATTATGTACGATTATATTATAATCTTATTGCACCACAGAATGGTTTTTTTTTAGAAAATAGTATGAAAATAGCAATAAGGTCAAGCCTAACCATATGATACCCAACACCACCAAATTTATTGACATATTTCCAATAGTCCCCGCTAGAACTAAGTTTTATGTAGATAAAAAAAAAGCTTTTTTTTTGCCAGGAGTATTCAAATACTATATAGTCAAATATGGACCGATTCCAATAACATTTGATAGGATGATTTACACTGCGAAAAAATAAGATTGTGCCAAAGTTTATCTTAACACTTCCACCATAAGAATATGATTTCTGATCACAAAGACTCTGTTCCGGAATTAAGCTTGTGCAGGGCTTATGTGAAATTATGGACTAATTTTCACAACTTCAATAAGATTTAACCTTTTGATACGTACTTTGCGCACTAAGTTTTGACTCAAAATTACTTTTTCCAATATTTCAATATTTTAAGTTCTTACAAACATCAGTACAAACCCATAATACCCTTTCGCTTATACATCAGATCATTCTTATCTTTATTATAATATTTTCATTCAAACATTTCGGCACATTTCCAAGAGCATTTTAAACTTCATAAGGTTTTCAAATTTGCTGACGTTAACGGTCTTGACCCAAATAGAAAATTGTATATAAAAAGTATCAATTAAGTATGTTTGATATTTTATTTCTAGATTTATTCAGTATATTGAAGCTGAATAAATATATTGTTAACATTTATTGCGAATGCAAAAGTACATTTAACACAAAGTGGTTGTATATGTTTTGTACCATAATTGGCAGCGACTTATGTGTTGGTTCCAGGTGACAAGCAATTGATTGTGTAGTAAAATTTATATGAAAAGCACTCAAAAACCTGAGTGATTTTCATAAAAATTCTTCTACACAATCAATTGTTTGTCACCTGGAAACAGCAAATTATTTTTGACTGGTAAACTTATTTTTTTCCTAGGTTTTGGTTGAAGATGACGGGTGCTGTATATGCAATTTTTAGTGAAAATTTGTCTTTGGGTAATGTTTTTGACTGCTTGATATAGGGCGCGGCAAGTTGAAAACCTAAATTTGCTAAGCAATGGCGACGTTTGGCAAAACAGTTTTTGTTTTAGTCATGTTTAGCTGATGTTAATGATAGCCTTTAGTTGCCAAAAGCTCTCGTGGAAATTCAATCTTGTTTTTTCATAAACATAGTTCCTACTAAAGTAAAACAATTGTCTACAGTCATACTGTTGTATTTCAAACCAACTATCAAATCAAGAACTACATGCATAAATTTGTTTATTTGTAGGCAAAGTTCCTATTTATTTGCCATTATGTGTTGGTATATTAGAGGCATAAGAAATCAACCCACAGATTCCAAAGCTCAAGTATCGGCGAAAACTTCTCTAAAATTTGGCCTTCACTGCGAGTATCCTTGTTGTCAAATCGTAGTACCCTCGAAAGGTTTTTTAATCTGTTCAACGGCAAGATTACTCCAAAAATTGGGTTTTCTTCCACAACATCCCACAATCTGTCTGTAATTTCATTTTATTATCTATACAATTCAGCTCACTAGAGAATCAATAAATGCGAAATTTTGGTGTCGCCACTTCAGTCCAATCAATGCCAAATACAAATTAACCGCATTATTAGACAACTTCAATATAACGCATGTCACAGGAGGTGAAAAAAATAAATAACAACTGAAAATTTCTAACGAAAATTCAAGAATTTTGCTACCGGTCAAATATGACCCAAACCCTTAAGTGCAAAAAATTTTATAAATCTTTTTTTCGCCAATATTTTTTTCTGAAAACTTTACGTTGTTGTTGGCATTTAATATTAAATAAAAGTCATAAAATATAAAAAATATAAGTCACTCACTCTTAGAAAAAATTTAACTTTTATTTTAAAATGGGTCAGATTTGACCCGAAGACCTTATGAAGGTTCAGAAAACTATTGGCTATGTCAGGACAAATGTTTAGAATTTTGCTGAACAAATCTGAAAATTTTTTTAAATTTCTGCAGAAAAAATGTTCCCCTTTATTCCCAACCTTACTCTTACAATTATTATCGGTATATTTCTACCAAAAGTCGTCAGAAAAATGTTAACTGGTACAAACACGATATTGAAGGTAATCATCCACACAAAAATCTACATTCAAATAAATACATAATACGTCCAAACATTTAGACAGACAATGCATAAATTAATTGAAATTGAATGAAATGTGGTGTTTTATGATTGATGATTTACTCTCTGGGAGATTAGGGCTTACAATTAATTGTCATTTGCACTTGGACATGTGAATAACTTTAGGGAAAACGCTAACTAAGACAAGACACAAAACTTATGCCAAATACAGGAGTATAAGTGTGTATTGCTTATGTTTTACTCAAAAGTTGTTTATTGAGTGCTTGTTGTTAAAATGCCATAAATTATTTTTTAATCAATTGATTTGTTCTTATTAATTCTTGTAGTTGTGAATGAATTTGTTAGGATATTAAAATATTAGATTTTACGTTCGAGTGAAATTAATTTACATGAATAACAGATTTATAAAACGAACTGGCTTTAAATTTAATCAAAATATCTGTATTCGTTTTGATGTACATAAGTGTGTTGTTCAAATTAAATGGTTTGGGTTTGCATTTAACTTAATGACTTTTAAAACTAAACTAGTCCAAATAAAGTGAGAGATTAAAATATATTATTTTTGATCAAATAAATGGGTTTTTAAGTGCATTAAAAAATTATTAATTTATTGTTATTATTTTTTAGATTGAGTGGAAAAAATAAGTAAATGAAAAATGCTAAAACACAAGACTGGTCTACAAAATAAAATTATACTCTTAATGAAAAAAATGCATGATGAATGCAATGAAGATGTATTTGTGAGTAGGGGTATTAACTAGTATGAAGGATAACTAATACCCTACCATTTTGACTCTCCTTTCAGTTATTTTCACAGAATTTCATTTCGATATCAATATCTTTGCTTGAAATCTGCAAATAAACTATGTTCTATTATAGACCTACCTAATAAATTTTAGCACAAGATTTTAGCTTTGTATAGTTTTAAGATTTTTTACAACAAAAGTTATTTTCGCCAATAAAGCTTGTGCTTGATTGTGCCATTTGTAGTATTTCTTTATAATCATATTTTTTCCTAAGAATTTTTTATTATTTTTCGTTTATTGTGTCTATGAAATCCGGGCACTGTTGCTTTTTCATGCCATAAAAAATTGCTAAAAAAAAGTGCAAAAAATTCGTTAAAGCTTCATTTTAATTTGTAACTTGTTCTTTAGTAATGTTTTTTTGTGTTGTCAAACTCTACTCAAGCGCTTCTATCAGGAAAAGCTTTTAAAACAAATATCTACAAAAATTTAATAGTACATATTACAGCGACTCAAGTTGTATGGAAGCAAAATTCGTGCTCGATGTACCCTCCTTAAAATGAACTTTGGACTTTTTTAAGATGACATTTTAAATATTTGGGCTCCAGCTTTGACCTCTCGTGAGCCGGACCACTTGAAAAAGTGTATATTTTTGCATTTTTTGTTAATTTGAGAATCTGTTGTCTTACCAACATAAAACATGTTTAAATATGGTCACCTCCAACAATACTACGTTTAAAGACAATTTTAACCATATTATGTTTAATTTAACCATTTTTTTTTGTCACCGACAACCATATTATGGTTAAACTAGTCCCCTAATAAGTAGCCACAACCATATTATGGTTGCCTCTAAACATGTAATGGTTACATATGACAGTAATTTGTTTTTAAATTAACAATACTATTTTCTTCTTTTTCAAGAGCAACATGCTATGATTAAAAACCAACCATGCTATTATAAGTGTAAAACATATTTTGGTTATTATTAACCATAATATGTTCGGAGGAAACCATAATATGGTTGTGGCTTCTTGATGGAGGACTTTTTTTACCATAATATGGTTGTCGTTAACAACAATATGGTTAAATTAAACATAATATGGTTAAAATTTTCTTTGAACATAGTATTGTTGGAGGTGACCATATTTTAACATGTTTTTTCTCTGGGTGTACAAATTGGGTATCGTAAGAAAGGTTTTTTTAAGGCGCGTCCAACTGTATATACAATTTGTCCAAGGACTATCATCCATGTCCTTTTTTTTAAGGATTTTCTGTGAAAAAAAACGGGTTTTGAATTTTTTGTTCGGTGTTGTTTGTAATAAAAATGCCAAATTAACATATTTTAGTATTTAGTCGATTTAATTAAATAAGTACAGGTCGCAATTTTGGAGAGAATTTGAATTTAGGACATAGATTCTTATTGGCACAAAGACCAAGCCTATTGAAAATGGGTCGAATCGTAGGACCACGAGGGAAGATAGAGGGAAATTTTAGTTTTCTCAGAAACTATTAAACCGATTTTAAAAAAATTTTAAACATTGATAGATCCATATCTATATGGACACATAAGCTATACACTTTTAAAAAATAGGACCACGAGGGGAAATAGGGGAAATTTCTGCCTCTCAAACCGATATTAATTAAATTTAAAACATAGGTAGATCTATATCTATATTGACACATAAGCTATACAGTTTTTCAAAAATAGGAACACAAGGGGAGGTGCCTCTCACAAACTTTCAAACCGATTTAAATGAAGTTTATAAACATAGATAAATCCATAAGCATGATGTGTTTTTAAATATTGTGGTGTAGGGTATCATATGGTCGGGCTTGACCGACTATACTTTCTTACTTGTTATTTGTAATTTGGTTTTTTCTTAACCCACTTATGCGCAATTTTCAGGATAGTATTTAAATCTATATTAACAGCCTGTTCGTCGATTTCGAACGTTAACGTTCGCATAGAAAATTACATTTAAAACAAAAACAAATTTTCGAATATTGTTTTTGTTTTAAATATAATTTTCTAGGCGAACGTTTACGTTCGAAATCGACGAACAGGCTGTACGATTATTTTCATATAAAGCTAAATCGTATTTAAGTGCAGATTGATTTTTTGAATTTTATGTGAAAAGCCTTATTAAACTAAGATAAAAGTATGGTAGCACTATTAAATATAAAAAATATCATAAAAAAGTTAAATTATTTGCCAGGTAGTCTCAAAAAACAGCTGAATGTTATTGCTTTGCCTGTTGTTGTATTGTTGTCATATTGAGGCCACCTTCCTAAGTTATTCCAATGGAAACTTAAGTTGAATTTAAATGTACCACTTTGGTGAATTAAGTTTTATTTAAGTGTTTAGTGAAGAAGAGAATTTTGTATTTCAAACGATTTTAAACATTTGTGTTAATATCAATCCTGAAAAGTAGCCATTACAACTGTAGTATGGAATGTAAGAAAAGATAAACTCACAGTTTATTGTAGGCTTTTTTGTTTAAGCTTTGATATCATTGATAATAAGACTTTTCGAGTGTGGAGAGAACAGAAGCTTTTTTCTGCCCACAAAACAAAAATGATTTAAACCAAGTTTATTTAATTCACTACTTATCAATCTTTGTTTTTCATGAAAATTCACTTAATTTAATGTTGAATTATATGGACTGTATTATTTCAAACAAATTACTTTGATTGTCGCTAGCCAACTGACTGACCTCTAGAACCAAAAAATCGCTTTTCTTTTTAATTAACATTAAAGGTGAAGTAACTGTTTGTCAAGCTACACAATGTTTGTGTATTCTTTGTTGTTTGTCGCGGGCAACGGTGACAATAAACAAGAAATAAATACATATACAATTGTTGAAACAATTATTATTTACTTTATAATTTTGTTGGTACCACTAAGAATGAAGTTTGACAAACAACTACTTCCCAGTAGGAAATTTACAGCAAATAATATTACCAAATTCTTAACAGAGTGTTTGCAATTCTTATTCACTTAGCAGTTGTATTTGCTAATAAATTAAGCTTATCTAAAATTTTGTGGGGAATGTCTCCTGATGGTCAGGCCTAAGCAACCAGTGAAATGCGCATAGAAACTAGCTTATCCTCCAACAATAAATTTCAGTGTATTAATCAAGAATAAAAATTAAGCACGACAAACGAAATCTTGCTAAGCAAAATATGTTTAAAATTTTTTAAAAATAGTTTTGTTGGTGGTGACCATATTAAAACATGTTTTTTCTCTGCATTTGTATACAGACTATTTAACATTACTATTGTGAGTTTAATAATTTTTGAAATTCCTTCTCGTAGCTGTGATTGAGATCATCCTTATACGTGAGTGCGGTAATAATAATATAGACGATTTCGACAATCATCGTTGACAGATTTATTGTGTTGACAATTTAAACCTTATGCAATCATAATATCGTTGTAGCAGTCATTTCAATGGTTGGGGCGAAATTTTGAAGACAACTTTATTTCGCAATATTATTTCACCCTACTCCTTAAGAAGTCACGGGTTTATACTGGTGTTTATTTCAGACCTACTTTTAAAAATATCAAACAGCTCATTTTCCTATTCATTCATATTAGCGATGTCCGTCCGTCTATGTGCATTTTTTTGTTCAAAGTAAAGGCACAGTGTTAAGAATAATTATGTGAAATTGGTAACGCCATGTAAAATTTTTAGAACCTTATAGATTTTCACTTCTACCTCTCAAAGAAAACAGAACAATAAAAGCTTCTAGAGCCAAAATATATTTTGGTGTGCATTATCTTTGGATATTACAAATTAAAGGAAAACTATATATCATCAATCCATTTTCTATCTCTATTGGCAAATTATTTAAGGTTGTTAAAACCTTTTTACCAAACTAATTACTTCAGCCTAATTTCCTGAAGCAAAAAAAAAACGATATTTGCTCATTTTTGGCTATTTAAAACTTCAAAATAATAGTAGTCTTAAAAAGAGAAAAATTTATTTTCTCCTTTTTCTTATTTAGATTCTACTAAAACTTTATCTTTCAAAAGCACTGCCAAAAACTGAAAAAAAAACTTTTTTAATTATTGTATTTCTCTCAGTAACTTGACTCTGATATATAATTTCCTTTCTTTATTGTACTAAATTCTGAGGTTTATATAAATCTTTGTTGTGTACTAAGTAAATATAATATTTATTTTTAAACATATTTAAAGTTTTAACTGCCGACAAATTTAAATACATACATACATACATATATACATTAGAGCGACCCACAAAAAAAAGTGCTCGATGTACCCACCTATAAATGAACCTTGGACTTTTGGAAACAGATTCTCAAATTAACAAAACATGCAAAAATAGACCCTTTTTCAAAATTGTCCAGCTCACGAGAGGTCAAAACTGGAGCCGAAATATTTTAAAAGTCATCTTAAAAAGTCCAAGGTTCATTTTGATGGGGGTACACCTTGCACAAATTTCGCTTTCATACAACTTGAGTCATGCATGATGTATGTGTAAGAAATGACAGAGATCAGTTTAATTGTGAAAAGCTTTTAGATTAGGTTATTTGTAAATTATATAATTAATCTCACATTGGTTTTCTGCCTAACTTTGCTGTTATTTTTTGAAACGAAAAACATTTCTTCAAAACAAAATTATGTGCCCTTATTGAATTTGTATTCGTCCTTTTATTTGTATACAGACATTTAAAGGCAGTTAAGAACGAATAATCTTTTGCTTTATTTCCTTTAAGTTTCAATTGCTAAAAGTTTTTACATTATCTTCACCACTTACATC
This sequence comes from Pollenia griseotomentosa, assembly GCA_963931875.1. Lineage (NCBI taxonomy): Eukaryota > Metazoa > Arthropoda > Insecta > Diptera > Polleniidae > Pollenia > Pollenia griseotomentosa. The sequence goes on from OZ007563.1 coordinate 122,561,397, forward strand.
CTGTCCACAGTGTGATGCTGTACTCATACTGGAATTTTTATATATACTCATATACGATGAAGTTTAAAGTTAAAACTTATTGTTAAGAATGTAGAATGATGGCGGATTAAATTTTGTTTTTTTTTCACTATGTAACGCCTAAAGAAAAGTTTCAAAGGCCCTTATATTGTATATATTTATGTTAAGGGTGTTTTTTTTTTTTTTTTAGCAATATGTAACTTCCGATAGAAAAAACTTTCAAGCTAGCTGTCATAATAATGAAGTGTGTTTGACTTTTTTGTAGTATAATTTCGCAAGGGCAAAGTTAACAAATCGTGGAAATTTATTTCCAAAATTGGCGCTTTGTTTGCCAATCTTATCTAAGAAGCTACCTCGAAATTCTATGGATCGATTCGTTGCCATATTAACTATTTTGGATATAATTCATTTAAATCGAGCCCGCACATGTACGTTCAGAAGTAGCCATCGCCGCTGTTGACATAAGATTGATAGAACACACGAACGTCGCAACCGTTCTCAGCAATACGAAACGGTATATTCAAAAAATATACAATTACTATAGAAATTAAAGCCAGCGGACCACCAATTGCTTCGTGTGTTCGGTGAGTGAGTTGAAAATCAACAGATTTCTATCGTCAAATTACGTGCAGCTATAAGGCTAATTCTCTGGCTTAAAGGGTATGTAATGAAGCAGAAATGTCATTTTTGGACTCTTGATACTCCTTTACATCCCAAAAAATCACTGTTTGGTGCGGTTTACATGCCAAAGAGTTATTGGCCCATTGGCCATTGCTACGGGTTAACAATTCTTGATATTTTATTTTTTTTAAATGAGTTCCATTCCAAAATTCAACAGTTTTTATTTTTAAATTTTTGCAATGTTAAATTCTGTACAAAAATTTCCATTTTATTAATTAGAGACATATTATCAAAGACATTTTGTATTAAATCAATAATTTCTGTTTCGTTTTTAAATACTAACCACACTAATGGTCAATTTCACCAATTCTATTTAAATATCAATTCATATTTAAATATAGTTTTTCATATAGTTTTTTTTTTATTTGACATGAAAAACCAATTTTGAATACAAATTTTTATTGAAATAAATTGGTGAAATTCGCCATAAATAGCGATATTTTTCGCAGTAACATAAAAATACACTTTTTTTAAAAAAGGTTTTTGAAAAAATAAAATGGTAACCAGACCAAAAAAGCGTCATTAGATACCAGAAAAGCGTAAAAATGGCAGCACTGGTCAGTTAGATTAATTTAACTCAATTATCAAATATCAGATTAATTTGTTTGAAATTAATGCAAAGTCTTTTATCCTATCTGACATTACTGTAGAATATCCTATATGTATATTGGATTTTGCGTTGCACTTTAACCTTCACCTTAATAATACCCACCAGGGTGAGTGACTAATTCTATTTTATTTCTAAAAAAACTTTCTATTATTTTCTTCGGTAAAAAGAAAACTTCAACCATTTATTGTGAACTGGCTTATAAAAAAAAAACAATTTTGATAAATTTTGTGTTTTGCCTCATAATAATGATATGGACTGCGATATGTGCAGCACCACCCGGGTAGGTATTGGAAAAGATGTACATAAAAGTGTTTAGAAAGGCTAAGCTCAAAGGTACCAAAATGCCTATGGCTGGTCTAAAAAAAAACAAGAATAGAAGCGTTATAATTTGTTTAATGTTTGCATTAGTTATATTGTTTCGGGTTTTCCAATAAGGACTTGAAAACATTTTTTAAATAAAACGCAAACCATTTGAGATATTTACAAAACTTTATGATCGACTTGAAGTACAATTACAACATTTATGAATGGAACTCGACTTCGTTCGAGTGGGCATGTAGGCAGCGGTCGATTTTTTGGACCTAATTATTGATGACTCAGTCACACATTCCGGCCGTAAAGGCCGCTATTTCACGTTCAATGTTGGTTCTGAAGTATTCCAACGGCGTAGGCTTGTTGGCACAGACCAAAGATTTGACGTAGCCCCAAAGAAAAAAGTCTAGAGGCTTTAAATCGCAAGAACATGGCCGCCTTGTTCTTGACTTGTCCATTTCTTGAGATAACACGCTCTTCAATAAATCGATTGTAACGTGTGTTGTGTGGCTTGTGGCACCGTCCTGTTGAAACCACATGTCGTCCAAGTCCTTGTTTTCCAATTCGGGACAAGAATAACCGGTAATGATTATGCGATAACGATCGGAATTCATAGTAACGTGGGGACCGTTATTGTCGACGAAAAATATGGCCCAAACCGCACCAAACAGTTATTATTTGTTGATGAAGTGGTCATTCATGCAGCACATGTGGATTTTCACCAAACCAATTACGCATATTTTGCTTATTGACGTACCCATTAAGCCAAAAATGAGCTTCGTCACTGAAGATGATTTTGCGATGAAATTCATCATCTTAGCGTATCTTCTCCAGAGCCCAATCGGAGAACGTACGTCGCGTCAAATGGTCAATCGGGTTCAATTCTTGAGTCACCTTGATCGTGTAAGCCAAGATCTGTATGCAAAATTTGCCATAAAGTGGCATTGGCGATGCCCAGTTCTTGAGAACGCTGCGAAATCGACTGATTTGGATCGTTTGATACGGACGCCTGAACGGGAGCGATACTTTCGTCACTTCGATCAACCCGTTGTCTCACTGGCACGGCATCATCACACAATGAATATGTAGACCCAAATTTTTGCACTAAACTTAATATTGCTTGTCTACCAGGGCGAAAATAAAAACCGAAAAGTGGCGTTTACGCTCTTAAAGTTGCGGTCACTGACTTCGAAATTTGGTAGTACATTTTAATAATTTGCATACGTTGTTCGTTTGTGTACTTTACCATGATGAAAATGTTATGTTTGCTGAAAAAAAGGAAAGTAACAGTAACAGATGATCAGTGAAATAGTGCGTTAACAAATTAAATTCAAAGTTGTCAAGTACCTTTTGGAAAGCCCGGTATGTAGTTAAAATTTAACATACACATATTTATGGCATACTTTTAGGATATTAATAAAGAAGAGTTCACTCTGACGTATGATTAATATATGAAATAAAACAATTTTTATCCGTTTTTTTTAACTAGTAAATTTAGTGAACATTTTAAACGAATTTTGTTGCGATGGTCACTTTATTTGTTTTAATGTACTAAAATTTTGATTAAAAGCTGATTATGAACTTGACTTTTATAATCCATTTTATTGGAAACTTACCTCTGGGTATATTCACAACGGCTGCGTTTAAAATGAATATGCCTAGTATATAAATTTACGTTTTTAAAGAAACAAATATGACGGGTAAATGAATTTTAACACAAAACTAAATATAAGAAACCCTAGTGTGTATATTTTAGAAGCTTACAGCCAGGCCCACGATGTCACCCGTTAACGAATTTTAGAAATTGTTTTTGTTTTAAATGTAATTTTCTGTGCGAACATTAACGTGTGACATCGTGGGCCTGGCTGTTAATAAGCTTTTAGGCAATCAAGCGATGAACCTTAGTATGTCTGTCCTTTACACGACAGATGCCTTTTGTCATCTAGTCCCTATGCAAATGGTACCATTGGAATTCGAAAAAGCCTTAAATAGTTTCCTTACTTATTTTTGTTTCAGTAAATGGCAGTTGTTGTAAATGGTGTGTGTTGTCTTTCGTTTAGTTTGTCGATATTGGATGTGAAGTGAATGCCACCATATAATTTAGTTGAATTTACTGGGATCTTATGAATGATTAAATTCTTGCAGGTCTTAATTTTTTATTAATTCAAGACATCTGTTTTGAATAAATTAAACGAATTTTATTTTAATGGAAGTAGCAAGGCACACTACGTAAAGCTAGTATTTAATTAAAAAAGAGTGGGACATCAAATATTTGCTAAGTGGGACTATAACTTTAATCTTCTCTGCACAGAATCTTTAACTTTTTCATAAATATTTCTGTAATTGGCTTTCTTTTGTTCCTTTAGACTCTTTTGTTCCTTGTCAAGCTTCTATTCAAAAACATTTCTTTTGCTATTTTATTATTATTTATGTCACGTAGGCGACATTGACACATAACTGACACGTAATTAGTACACATAACATAGAGGAAAAAACTTAACAAATGCTGTTGCTACCATATGAAAACTTAACTTAACTTAAATGTAAGACACAAACTTCTTTTTTTTTTCTTTTTTTTTCCTGAACAGAAAATTTTCTTTCAAAAACTTAAGTGGACAAGATTATACTCCAATACAAAACTTAAGTTTAAGGAAAATTATTTTGCTTGTTAACCAAAGATATTGCCATAAGAAACGGATTGTATTTTAGGATATTTCGAATTTGTTTAACGTTCCGTAAAGACCTTACTAATTCAATCTTCACTTTATTAAAACTATCAACTAAAGGAGAACCATAGCCCCTAGACAGATGTAGTATAAGCAATATTCTATAGAAAGCAATCAAAAGTTTCCGAAAAGTTCGAGTTTAGTTTTTCTGGAGGTTTGTATTCATTTTGTATTAAATATTTTTTTACCCTACACTATAATTTAGGAAGTACATTAATACTAAGGGTTACAAAAAAAACTTAGTATACTGGTTAAAATCACTGTCTAAATCACTTAAGCTACATGCTTCCATCAGGAGTACGATTGGCTGGTTAAAAGCTTATTTAGACCATGTACGCAAGGTAGTAATTGTATAAGTTTCTTTTGGTTCAAGACAAAGCTTATTAAAATTGGTAAAAATAAGTTTACGATTTCACTTAAGCCGCAAAAGTACAAATTATCTACCAGAATAAATTTTTAGGGACTATAAATGCTTTAATTTTACACTTTATTATGTTAAGTTTAAAGGCCGAACTATAATATTCATGAGCAATCTTAAGCTACTAACAAAAATGAACAAAAAGCCACTAAAATGCATTTAAAAAAAAAATCAAAAAACATCTGATTCCGTACGGAATGTGCAATTAGGTTCGCACTTTGGTTAAGCAAATGACAGTCTCATTAATACATAACAAAAGAAGTTTCCTTAAGTAAAATATGGTTGGACACAGTTGCTTAAGCAAGCGTATGCATATTGTAGTAGGACCTTAAATTGGCTTATGTTAAAAAAAATTGTGCCACTGCTATTGTCTTAATTTCGATGTTCTATAATAAATACCGTTCATAATATGACGAAATTGGGTAGTGCTACCTCAGAATTGACATCAAGTCCCAACCAACTGAGTTTCGAAAGATACTTTCATTGTGGGTATAGAGATATATTTCGGTAGAGATAACCGTTACATAAACCCCAACTTCGCCTATGTGTTAGGTCCATAATATTTCCCATATGACCCAAAAAAATGCGGTAAAAAAGTCTTCCTGAAATTAATTCTGCCTATACTCTTTAGAATTATAATAGGGCGGCCTTCAAATATATTTCAACCAATAATAAAATAGAAAATTTAAAGTTGGTAGACTAAGTTTCCAATTTAACCAAGGAAATTCAATTTTAAAAATTAAAGATAAAGTATTTTCATTCACAATGGCTGCAACATTTTCACTCGGCTATTACAATAAAGCTAAAATTTTTTAAATGCACACATATTTTCAATCAAGAAAACCTTTCTTTCTTGCAGACGGAACAATATTACGTATCTTTTATTATTTTTTAGAGCATATTTTGGTAAAAAAAGATAAAATCACTCTTTACTGTTTGTATTTTGTTTAAGCTTTGATATCGTCGCAAAATAGAGTTTTTGAGTGCTTGCAATTCTCATTTACTCTGCAGATTTGTTTGCTAATATCTTTGGCTTCTCTAAAAATGTTTGGTTTTCTGATGATCTGGCTTAAGCCACCAGTGAAATGCGGATAGAAACTATCCTTTCCTTTAACAATAAATTTCAGTGTGTTTATCAAGAATAAAAATTGGGAATTAAGCACGACAAAAAGAATCTTATTAATTAAAAATTTTTTATTCCCAAAAATGACTTTGGTAAATTTTCTTTCAAAACTTAACAAAAATTTTTATAAGAGTCATTTACAATTAAATTCATTCAAATTTTGCTGAAGTGTATAGAAGTAGACTCAACTTTAAAAAAATTTTAGTTACATTATTCTTCAAAAAATTAGAGAAAAAATATTCGAAATACTTTGGAAAAAAATAAAATCATTGTGAACGAAGCTTTAAACGTAAATAATTTATTTTAAGGGTGATGCAACTAAAACGCACGATGTTAGTTATAAATAAAACAAAAAGTTTTAAGATAATTATTTTAATATTTTTTAATCCAAATTTTTAATATTTTTAATTAGGCTGAAGTTCATTAAATTATATTTTCATTATTTTTATGAAGAATGGCCGCGGTTCGAATCCCGGCTACGGTCAAGAATACAAGATTATCAATAACAATTTTAATTAATTTTTATGTTGTAAAATTCCTTTCTTCATAAAAATAATTTAATGAAAATTAAATTTAATGAACTTAAGCCCAATTAAAAATTTGGATTAAAAACCATAAATAGTTCAACAAAATAACCACAATACTAATTATTTTAATATTTTTTATTATGATAGAAGAATTTATTTCAATTATGAGTTAAACAAAATATCGGCCAAATGCCCTCCACGGCATCGGTAACATGCCTCTTTCCGAAGAACCATATTTTAAATGACTCTGAGACATAATTGAGGTTCAATGTCGATAATGTGCCAAATTATCTCATCCTTTTGCTCTGGAATTATTCTTGGATTGACTAACACTTTTTTTTAAATATCTCGAAAGAAAAAGTCAAACGGTGTCAAATCACATGATCGTGACGGCCAATTAACGTCGCCACACGGCTATTAAATTTCTCGCGCAAAAGAGCGACTGTTTCGTTGAACCACATATCCTCCAGGTCCATATACTCAATTTCTGGCCACACGAAGTCCGTTATCATTTCGCGATAGCGAACATCGTTCACGGTAACTGCTTGTTCGACCTCATTTTCGAAGAAGCGTGGCTTGATAACTCCGGCAGCCCATAAAGAAACTAGGCGAGCGTGCACAGGTGTTTTCCTATTTACTACAGACCCGGTTTGCTGAATTTTGCGAATATGCTGACCAACAAAATCACGAAGTGTATTTTGATTTAAACGCACATTTTTGTTAAAGGCTTCAACAATCTTAATGCGCTGTTCAATTGTATACCTCTCGATGGTTGTGTTGGGCTAAAAACTGCACGTTAAGGGGTGACTCATAATTAACATCGTGCATTATGGCTGGATCACCCTTTAAATATACATTTTTTTAAAATTCTGATTCAGAATTTAACTCTTAAGTAGACACCTAATTTGTGTGGCACAAGCTGCTACCTGGGCCTGGCAAGGACCACTTGTATTTTAAGTGGAGATTTTTGTGACTATATAAAATGCTCACACCATCGAACCCCTGGGGCTGGCTGGAACTTCTTTTATATGTATGGAGTTCTATGGCTATAGCAGGAATATTTTGTTGACAAATAGAATAATTCTTCGAAAAAAAGTTAAGAAAGAATACTTGTGTTATGTATTGGGCTTGTTTTTGGATACGTTTCGTTTTGATTTTATTTACTATAGTTCATATATATTAGGGCTGGGCCGGACGAGACCCAGATGGAGACAATATGCACAACATATTTAAATTTACAATTTTTTCTCATTTTCTTGTAAAATAGCTTTGATTGAGGAATACATACACTCAAAAGAAAAATCAATTCATCCGTACTCAAATCCTTTCGAAGCGGTTTTTATAGTAAGGTGAGTACGGATTTTCTTGAGTGCCCCGGTAGGCTAGCTGGTAGTGAGCTAGTCTATCAGCGCCGGGGTTACGGGTTCGATTCCCGCCATCCGAATTCGTACTTATAATAAACCGAAAATTAGATTGATTTATATAAAACTAAGATTGAATCAATCTCAAAATCCGATTGATTCAAGTATTATAAAGTTGATTTTATCAAGAAATTAGAAAGAAAAAGTAATAATGATTGATTTACTTACCCGTACTACACTTACAGAATGATAAAACACCAACATCATGCCCGATATGGTTTTTATTTTAGAAATCTTCTGTACATATTTAACTAAAAATATAAACTAAATGAGAATCAAGAGTACAAGAATACTTTTTAACCCTTAGTGGTGCACATGAGCCTCGCCAGACCTTTTTTTAATGTATATAGAAAATTAAAACATGCGTAGGCCGGCGGGTTACACACAACAAAAAGTTTAATCTTTTTTTACTTGGTTTAGGAATTCAATACTTATTTCAAGAAATTCCGGGATTGATTTTTGAAAGTAGTCCCATTTACGATTGTTTAGAGTGTTATTCGTACTTGAATTTTTGAGTACGACTCGTACTTAAAGTTATCATAAAAAACTTGAATTATCCCGAGTGTTTTTCTTCCTGTGTAAAGTTTAATCTTAATATATTTAATAATTATATGAAAAAAACTGGAAAAAGTCAAAAATAAAGTCTAGCCAGGCCCAGGTATACACTTAAGGGTTAAAATTCACACATGTATCTAAAAAATCTGTTGAATTGATTTAATTTGTCCCATTTGGAATTTAATGCCGAGTATAAACCGAAAGCCATATAATAAATTTAATATAACTTATTTTAAGAAATACACAAGACCTCATCGAACAACTCTCGTATTCAATATAACGTAACATTATATGAAACAATATTGAACAAAATAACCCCCAGTAAGATATGCAACAAATAAAAAAACGCTTATCTTCTACCCATATTCATATACGTATTTCTACACACACAATACAATTTGCACCCTCTTTGTATATTAACAAATATAATTCCAGCACTTTGTAGCATTTGTCGCACGTTTGCTTAACAAATAATGTGGTCAATTTCAAATAAAATGATAAAGGAAATTGCTATTATTTGTTAATCATTCTATAACAACCGATGACCGCAACTGATAATGGAAATATGGAGGAATAAGAAAGATAGCTGTAGTTTATTTTACACACACTTAATTCAACAACGTTTTTGTTTTTCAATAATCTCATCGGATTTCATTTGAAAAGGACTATCAAATAAAAGGTATTTAGATGAATCCAGTTGAATTGAATGAATCTTTACATCATAACGTAATTTTGTTTTGCTTACCCTCTCGCAAGTATGTTGGTGTAGGTTATCATGTAGTCGGTGCTGATTCTTAACTAACGTTTTCATTATACAAAATAATACAAATACGAATTTGTATTTCTATCTTAAGGAAAACAAATAAACACAACAAACAAAGTTTTGCCTTTAATTAAATTATTTGTGTAAAAAGCACCAACTAAAATTAGACGTTAGATGTTTAATACTGCCTCAAAACTAAAGTCCGTGGCAAGTTGAACTTCATTTTTATTTTTTATTCATGTCACACTTGATTGAAGCCTTAATAATGATTGAAGCCTTAATAACTCGTAGTTGTTAATGCAATATAAAATTTGCGCACGTTTTATTACGCTCATAAGAAAATTTTCTTAATTACTATTAAATAAATAAAAAATAAAAATTAGTTTTTATAAATTTTTAAACTTTAGGAATTTTAACTCAAAATATTAACAAAAAAAGGTTTGGACTAATATACGCATTTCGTTTTAAAACTTTTTTCTTAATATTTAATAATTCGTGAATGCACGTTATTGGAAAACTTTTAAAACAGAGGTGAGTTTTAAAAATTTTTTCGTACATACAGCTCTAGTTTAAATAGATAAAGGTAATAAACGCCGTACTGCAGACTTTTTTATACATACTATTAAATAATGCCCGGTATATTTTCTAAATATTATTATGGTTAAGACTAATAGGAAATAACTCGTTCACCATGCACAACTAGTGGTGTACGAGGGTGTACTAAGTTTGTCATTCCGTGTGAAAAATTTTTAATATTCCTCTAAGGCCCCATAAAGTATAGTTAATCTTGGGCCTTGAATAATTCTAAGTCAACGTAGCCATGTCCGTCTACCTCTCTGTCCGTCTGTTTAAAACACTCTCACTTTCGAAAGTCTCAACAGGAAAGAACAATTTTTGTGTCAAACTGTTACAAGTTCTCCTAAGCCATTAGGGATTGAAGTCCACAAATGATTTAGGTGGAAAAGAGTTATTATCCCAAATGTAAAACAGCCTCCCTAAAAATGTATATTATTCATACATAAAACTAATATAAATTGGTGACGGAATAAACCGATTCTTATAAAATTTGCCACAAATTCATTTAATAGGCCATTTACATTACAACGAAATCTAGTAGATTTCATTTGAAATCTTCCTCAAAATCTAGTGCGTTTGACATTAGCGAGATTTTGTTTTTATAACAAATCAATGACTAAAATATTTTTGTGTAACACATACAAACACAAAAAGAAATAGACATTAAAAAATTTGCATTATCTTTAGTTTATAATCAACATCACTTTTTTACCAATTATTTGTCCTTTTTTTATTTTTTTTCAAATTCTCATTTTTTTTTATTTTTTTTAAACAGTTTTTGTTTTGTTTTTAATTAAAATGTCATATTTTTGTTATGCAGGGAAGTATTTTTTAGTGCTATATGGAAAAAACCATAGTTGCAAAACTAAGTACTACTAGAATTTGAGTAGACTTCGTCGAAATCTAGTCACAAAGTAGATTTTGTTTTGTATGGGAAATCTAGTCAAAAACCACTAGATTTGGCTCGAAATCTCGTAAGTACTAGATTTCGTTGTAGTGTAAAGTGGCTATAAGTTGACTTGAAATCATTTATTTATTTTTTATTTATTTATTTATTTAAATCTATGGATTTAAATCCGTACAGACTATTATTATTCATCATACTACTACATTTCGTGAAGACGGGTTCATATAAAGCCCACTCTTGGAAAACATTTCAGTATGCATAAAACCGTAGCCGTAACCATAATGCTTTTTTAGCAAAAATGGGTCTTTGTTTTCCTTAATAGCAACATTTTATATTTGCTATTATTTGGTGAAAGAACTCTCCATGTTCGTCAGAAAAGCTTCATTAGTTCGTTGAAAATGTTCGAAGCAATATCCTCAAAATTGTAAGATTTCGTATTGTAAGAAAAGTTCTCTGTAAAATTTTCAAAAGCTATTAATGCCCCTTTTCAAGAGAACTTTTTGCGTAACAATACATACGGGTGTCCAATTTCTGTAAGCAATGCATTAAATGGGTTCTTCTTCGCACGTTAACAAGCAGCTGTAATTTTAAAATCTTCGGTTACTAAATTCCATCATTTTTAACGGGATCGTATTAATTCCGCCATCTTTTGCAAACCTTTATAGTCTCGCATCAAATCACTAAAATCAGCTTGTGTCACAAAATGAAGGACTGAAGAGCCGTGTTCACTAACTGAACGTAAGAATTTTGATGGAAATGGTTCTCTAGTCGATAACGATCGAACGTTCGTGAAAACTTCTTCGAAAACGTCAGCCTTAAAACATTATTTTGCTTTAATAACGGACTTAACATCCAATATGCTCTATTCGATTGAGAGTGTTATATAACAATAACATAGCTAACAACACCAACACCACTACCAATATAAACAACAATACCAAAAACAATACCGCCAACAACAAAATCAACGGAAATATAGCAAATACAACTCTCAAGGACATACAAATATTAAATATAACAAGTATATACCTCATAACACTAGTCATTGAATTCAGTAAAGACACCCGATTCTTCAACAGAATTGATCATACCTACCAAACTCGGCGAAATCAGGAGGGAAGATTCAAAATTCCGAAATACAAAAACAATTACGGAAAAAATACACTAGCCGTCGTACTACCTACGATACTTAATACTATGCCTTTGGATATTATTAATATTTCAGTAAATTGCCCCAGAAGAAAAAAGGCAATCAAAAAATATTTTGTGAATATAAAGGGTGGTTAATTTGTAAGGGCCGATATTGAATGTGAACTACAACTAAACGCCAAGTTTTTTCCGAATTTTATTTGACATTTCTCTATTTCAGACTTACTCAATTTGAACCATGGAGAGAAACACAATCCAACAACGTGTTAAAGTTATCCAGACTTATTATGAAAATGGATGATAAATTTCGAAGAAAATCATCTTCAGTGATGAGGCACATTTTCACCTCAGTGGATTTGTCGATAAGCAGAATTTCCGCATTTGGGCGAATAATAATCCAAGAGTGATTGTCGAAAAACCAATGCACCCACAAAGAGTGACTGTTTGGTGCGGTTTATGGGCTGGCGGCATCATCGAGCCGTATTTTTTCCAAAATGAGGCCGGTCAGGCAGTTACTGTGAATGGTGTTCGCTATCGTGAGATGATAACGAACTTTTTATGGCCCGACTTGGAAGATATGGATGTGGACGATATGTGGTTTCAGCAGGACGGTGCCACTTGCCACACAGCTAACGAAACAATGGCTCTTTTGCGCAACAAATTCAATGGCCGTGTTATCTCACGTAATGGCGATGTCAATTGGCCGCCAAGATCATGTGATTTGACACCGTTGGACTTTTTTCTTTGGGGTTATTTGAAAGAAAAGGTGTACGTCGATAAGCCAGCAACAATTCAAGAGCTAAAGGATGAGATAATTCGGCACATTAACGGCAAAGAACCTCCATTATGCCTCAGGGTCATCGAAAATTTGGACCATCGGATGGAGGTGTGCCGCCGTGGTCGCGGCGCCCATGTGGCCGATATTTTGTTCCATACATAATTGAGTAATACCAATATATCATAATAAAATAAAATTACAATAATTTCCTAAATAGTTTGTGTTTTATTCAAAATCAACATCGGCCCTTGAAATTTAACCACCCTTACAATAAGTAACTATTAGTCGAAAAATTATATCAAATATGAAGTTGAATTATTGAATTATAAAAAACTCTTTTTAGTAATTAAGCTACATATATTGTTTTGAAATTCATAATTTATAATTTATATCATTTTATAGAAATTTAATTTTTGTATACTGTACCTGCAGACAAGCCAACATGGCTTCGCAAGGTCAATATTTAATTAAATGTAACTGAAATGAAATAATAAATAAATTCGCGTTGAATTACAGCAATAATCCAAAAGTTTTTACAGAACAAGAATAGCAAAATTTCTAGAGAATGTTCAGTTTGTCGCAGCCAAATTCTAAATTGGATATACTGAACTTTATGGCGATTAAATATACTTTGTGTTCCTATTAAAACACGAAAACAATATTCGCCAACAGCTTTGGGTTTGTACCACATGTTGGGATCATATAAAATTTGTTTGTATTCCTCAAATACTTTTTAGGCGCAAATAAACCTCAGACGAAGCAAACATTATTGCGAATATTAAATAAAAAATATGTTAGAAAAACGCCTTAGAGAAATTAATGGTGTTTTCTTTTTTAAAAAATAATAATGCATTATAATTGTGTAATATATTAATCAGGTGACACGCACCCTCAAAGTGATACATTTTTATTTTACACTCAACAATAATGTGTATTGAATGTTAAGTTTGTACTTATAAGCGATTTTCACCATGGTTCCACATAAAATTTTCTTGGAATTTTAATGAGCGTTAACAACACTGATTTCCAATAATCAAAGTCAGATGTTGTTAAAAATTTTGCGCCAAAAAAATAATTATTTGATAAAAGTAAAACAAACAGAAAACAAAAAGTTTTTGTATCCATCACAATATATCCAAAACTCACAATACAACACAAATTGTATGCAAACACAAGAAAAAGTTAATAAAAAAATAATTGCTTGTGCAAAAAAGTACTTAACGCAGATAATTACAACTGCGGGTAAGATATGGAAAAAATTTGCCATTTATTTTTGCAACATATTTAGAAAGGAAAACGACAACTTCTCACACTTTTGCATATTTTTTTAATAGAACAAAAACCCGCGCGAATGGTAGCATACATGGAACATTATTGTCAGAAAAGAAAACAGTATAAGTCAATGCTTAACTTTTAGTTGTCACTAAATTAACAAAAAATCACAGTAGTTTAATTTAAAACAGGACATTTTGCATATTTTTAGGTTAAAATTCAATTTAAAAAATAAAAACACATCACACTTGATCAACAAGAGAGTATTAACTAAAATTTTTCATTTTTTCACTTTTTGTAAGAAATCGACACGTAATATTCGTATCTGCCCGCTGTAAAAAAATCATGTTTTTTGTCTTCTTTTTGTTAATGAAAAGGTCGGTTTAAAAATTTATTTTTCATATCGCTCCCTTATTGCAACAAAGTCATATCTCAACCTTAAGTTACTTAAGCAAAATTGTTCCCTTATAGATTCATTATATGAAAAATTAGTATCAGTATTATATCTCAAACTGAACCGAAGTTATGGCAAAATATAATTTATTATATCTGAATATAAGGGAAACTTTTTTGAAAACTTTAATCGCATTTTGCGAAGTTTGATTTTTTTTTTTTTGAGATAGGACATGTTGCAATAACGGAGTGATATGTCTTAAATATAAAATTAAAAATCGTTTTGCTTCTACTGAAAATTTTTTAATTTTGAGCTAAAAATTGAGTAAATAGTGCGACATTTTCCTAACACATAAGTGCATGTTATAAATGTTATATTTTGCATTATTTGGTATTTTCTATAAAAACAAAAAACAATTCAAAGTAAAAACGTGATAAGTTTTTAACATTTTCCTTCTTTTTAATAATACCACATACGAGGAGGTCCACAACAAAACGCATCAATTCTTTGTTTTGTTTTTTTTTTACTGATTTCTATAGTGCATATTAAAACATATTAAGCCATTGTTGTAAAACAAATGCCATAATTATGTTGTTATTAACAATAAATGTTATACCAAATGCATAATAAGAGTTTTTGTTGATGTGTGTAATGCACAGAAATAAAGACTCACCTTTTAGTATACCGATCTACTCAGAATAACTTTCTGAGTCGATCTAACGATGTCCGTCCGTCCGTCTGGCTATCAGTTTTTCTGTTCCGGCAATCTTCAAATTTTGTAGATAATTTAACTCAAATATCTTATAATTGGTAATTTCGCATTGCCCCAATACGAACTTCTTTCTGAAATAGAGTCTTTGTGCTCATAAACCATCTAGTTATGTTAGTATTTGGACTAAATTCGGCCCAAAAATATTTAACTGCTAACTAACTTTAATTAGAATCGTTTACATTTGACCATTGCTCTCATATTAATATCGCTCCTGAAAATTGCTTTAAATTCCATAACTTTCTTTAAAATGTTAATATTAATATAAAATTTAGTGACCGTCTCAAAATTACTTTCAGACGAAAAATCTGATATTGGAAATTTAAATATCTCGATAATAGTCGCACAAATAACTCTTATATAAATCACAGGCTCATGACATGATTTTGTTTTGTTCATTGGTTCCAAATAGGGTTCAATATCGAAAATGTATCTGTTAATACTCTGTCTGGTACATGGTGTCGCTTTAACGACTGTTATTTTTGACAGGTTTTGTATATGCAAATACATATTATTTAATTGTTGACTTATTAGGTTATCGGTATGTATGGTGAATACAAAAAATAAAAATGTAACTTATTTTGCAGATGTTGCCAGTGTTACCAATTTAGCCAGTTAATGGCTAGATTAAGCCATTTTTCACCTTGTTTAGCAATTAAAAAATTTATTTAGCCATTTTTTTTTAGCTATTTTTCAACTTGTTTAGCCATACAATTTTTTCCAGTTTTTTCTTTAAAATTTATACCTTTTATTTTCTTATAGAAATTTTTAAAAGTAAAATAAACCTTTTTAACAATTAAAACGCATTTAATTTAAGTAACAACTTTTAAAAATATTGAAAATCGCTATAAAGGATGACGATGCAATATCTTTCAAAATAAAGGAACAGTATGCCAATATTAAATTTATAAAGTGGATCAACACAGAATTTACTATAAAGTTGCTCTCACTTCCATGGTTAAAAGTCTGAAGTGGAGAGGGTGTTTAGCCCAGTAAAGATCGTTTAAATTAATTGGAGAAAAATATTACATTAAGCAACCGTTAATTCGATTTTGTCGATTAGGAAAATATTTTTACCATAACAATAAAATAATTATACCCACAGCCAGGGTTTAAAAAACTGCAGTAGCAACCAAAAACTGTCGACCATAAAACGAAAATTTGTGTATAACATTTCGCTTTTAGAGTCGGTTTGACAGCGACTGTTCACATTTAATGAATCAGCCCAATAAAAAATGGAGCTTCCAACGAAGCAGGTTTTTAATGGAGAAACATAAAAGTTTCGCTTACCTCTGCGCTTACAGAAGACATGAATTTTATATGGCGAGTTCCCACTTTGAAGCAATACATTTTTGACTCATAAAGCGCATTATTCAGAGCATATAAAAATTGATGGTTGTAACGATCAGCTTTACACACTGAATGTTTTGATACAGTTATTTTTTAGTATTCTCCCTTACAAAACTGCTTCGTAGTCAGGGAATGCCGTGGCACTTGAAATGTTATTTTTTTTTTATAAAAGTTGTTGAGAGTTCTTTCACTTACTGTACTGCATTTCTGTATGTCTTGTTGCGTAGCGCATAATTGTGCGCTTATTTTTTAAATGTACCATTAGTGCTTTGCAAAATGATAAAATTTTTTATTGGGAGAAGAAAAAACAACAGTTTTTTTATGGAGAATTGGAAGAAATTACAGTTTTTATACTTTGACTCCAGTTTCTTAAACGCTGCCATAACCACAATAGTGGAAAGGGTACCATGCATTTTTGCTGATGTTTGTAATGCCCTAAAATAAAGTAAACCGATCGACTTAGAATCACTTTCAGAGTGTTATCAACGATGTCCGTCCGACTGGCTATCCATGTTAACTTTGTGCGCAAGGTGCAGGTCGCAATTTTGGAGATAATTTGATAAAATTTCTAATGTGGTGTAGAGTATCATACAGTCGGGTTTGACCGACTAAACTTTTTTACTTGATTTTTATTGTAGATTTTGACTCAAAAGGTTTGGTAAAAATTGTCATGATTATGATTTACCTTAAAAATATTTAAAACTAACAGGCACGAGTGATTCCTATGAGATGATCTATAATGGCATTGAATTTATTGATTTTTAAATGCTAAAAAATTCATTTACGTTTATTCTTAAGTAAAAAATTGATAAATAGAATCTGGGAATTTATATCTCTTGGCGAGTAACATTCATTATATAAATTTTCAAATTATTCGAATGTGTATTCTAAGTCAAATTACAATCCTCAAAAGCTTTTATACTTTAATAGGCTTATTCCTTCAATATTTTCCAGGAATACCTTCTATACACTATCAGAATTTTTCGTTTGTATATTTCTGTTACGAGGCTTACTCTTTGGCTAGCAATGATGTAAATTGTAAAGAAAATGTATACAACTATTAGATACCAGCAGAATGTAATGCATAGAAAATATTTGTGGAAAATATTGAAGGAATAAGCCTATTAAAGTATAAAAGCTTTTGAGGATTGTAATTTGACTTAGAATACACATTCGAATAATTTAAAAATTTATATAAGGAATGCTACTCACCAAGTGAAATAAATTCCCAGATTCTATTTGTTAAAATAATTAAGTTAAATACATAAAATTTACAATAGGCACTATTCAGTTATAAGATACAAAGAATGCTGACGAAGCCCGTAGCGGGCCAGAAAATGTATTACATTCTGCTGGTATCTAATCCTTTTATAAATTTTCTTTACAATTTACTTCATTGCTAGCCAAAGGATAGCTAAAGTAATCCTCGTAACAGAAATATACAAACAAAAAATTCTGATAGTGCATAGAAGGTATTCTTGAAAAATATTGAAGGAATAAGCCTATTAAAGTATAAAATCTTTTGAGGATTGTAACTTGACTTAGAATACACATTCGAATAGTTTGAAAATTTATAAAAAATTGATCTCAACTTACAATTTTATTGTAAAATTTTTTTTAATGATTTTTTTCCGTTCTGTTATTGAATTTTAAAGGCTCAGTTAGTCTTTACTTTCTGTTCTGTTACGAATCAGCTGATTTGTTTTTGTTATTAAAAAACCTGTGAAATTGATTAGTTTTTCTGTTCTGTTGCGGTTCAGTTTGTTAAAATCAAAAACTTGTTAAGTTATTGTAAGTGACAGCAAAATAAATAATAAAAATACATATTTATATTGAAATAAACTGTTTTTTGATTTTAAGAATTCATATAATTTAATTTCTTCAAATTTATGTGCATTAAAGTTATTGAAGTAAAACAATGGGCGGTGCAAAACTAATAAATTTGTCATAAATGGCTGATAAGTTGCTACAGAAAAAGTAACTATTACAATTTCGTAACAGAACGACACGGAACAGAACAAAAACACAAAGTAAAGACTAACTGAGCCTTAATGTGTTTTAACTAAAAAAAATTTTCAACCATTTTTGAGCCAATTTTTAGCCATTTTTTCCGTAAATTTAGCCATTTTTGGTCAACAAGTTTTGGCAACACTGGATATTGCTAAAAGATATACAATTTTACTGATATATTATTTTTAAAATTCTTTTTTTTATTATTATAGTATATGTTTTTTTTTTTTTTTTTTAATTTCAGCGCTGATGGTGCTACAGCGTTAAAGCTTAATGCAGTTTTGTTAAACAAAAACTATTATTCGATTTAAAAAAGAAAATTCAACATATCTGCGAAGTTGCGTAAAAGTGTCAATGCTTGGGTCTATCAGCAACGAGATGGATTAAAAGAGCCAATTTTTATAAAATATTTTAAAAAAGAATATAACTAAATTATCAAGCTTGAATTCTTTTTTTTAATTTTATATAAAACTTTAATCGTTTATTTTAACTAATATTTCGGCACTTTTTTGAGTGCCTTCTTCAGGTTTTTTCTTTCTTATTTAACACAATTTAACAAACAAATTAAAGAAAATACTAAAAAGACAAATTAAACAATTTTTTCAATTGAATACAAAAATATTTTAAAAGTTTATAGTTGCTTTTATTTTTTTTAATTTGTCCCTTATCGTTTAATACCTATTTATGTATCTTATGATTCTTTGGTAAAACTGTAAACGTTTATTTTAACCAAAATTTCGGCACTTTTTGAGTGCCTTCTTCAGGGTTTTTTTTCTTTCTTATTTAACACAATTTAACAAACAAATTAAAGAATATAATATAATATTAAGCTTTTATTCCTTAACACAACTAATCCTACAAAATAATTGAAACTTTGCCCAGGAAGATCTTCTTTTTTGCCACAGAAATTTGAGAAAGTTGAATGCATTTATAAACTTATTTAATTGATCTCAGGAAATGTTATTTGTTCAAATAAATTAAATAATATTTTGCATCGATTTGTATTGAGCGGGATTTCCCGGAATCCCGGGAAATTGACTAACAAATCCTGCTTTCCCGGGAAATGAAAAAGTCCGGAAAAAGAAAAACTCTAATAACTAGGTACAAAACGACTAAAGGGCATAATAAACTACACAAAATGCTTGGCAAACACACACATTGTTTCCGTTTGTGGTGTGCCAATAAACAACACAAATATTCTCCGTACAAACATTAATTTTCATTTTTGTTTTGTTTTTAATGAATGCAGATGCCGATAAAACTGCGGCAATTTTGTTACTTTTTGCATAAAACGGAGAAGAAATCATAAAATAAAGGCAAAAACTTTAAAGTAAAACGTGATTTAAACAACGAGTTGTTTTGTGGCAAGCAATACTACAAAAAAAAAATTAATTTAATATTTAAAATTAATTGAATTGAAAAAATTTAGCATTAGACGCCACAAAAAGTTTGACAAATATCCAACATGTCTGCCAAATATTAAAAATTTTTAATATTTCTGCAAACATTGCTTCAAATGTTTGTCCAAACAGCAAACACCCCAATCAACAACACAAAATATTTGTACAAACGTAAAATTTTGACATGTTTGCCAAGCCATTTGTGAGGTTTATTATGCCCTTAAGTATAACCTTTTTTTTAAAGAGATGCACAATTATATGTGGCTTGAAAATTGTATGCTGACCTTTAATTGGAACTCCGTTCGCATCAATCATAGCTTGCAGTCTTTTGGCCATTGACCGTACTAAATATTTTGTTGAATCTGAAGGTACAGTGGTTTCCCGATTTAACGAACAATTGATTGTCAGCCCTGTTCGTTAAATTGAAAAATTCGTTAAATCCAGTACTAAAAAAATATTTATTAAAGGAACAACAAATTAAAAAAATAATTCATATCATATCGTATTACAAGTAAATGGATTTTATAAAATAAAATTAATGAAAAAAGTAATTACATATTTAAAAAAAAAAAAAAAAAAAATTACATAATTATTTAAAGAAACTTGTCATTGACGTTTGTTTTTGAGATTTCTTTAAACTTTTTTCAAATGCTTTCTCTTGAAGCTCTCGTAAAATTAATAAGGGTTTTCATGATATCGCTTAAAATTTTCATTTGTGCAAATGGGCAAACTTGCGAGACTCGTTTCATGAAGACCCTTTTTAATTTGTGTGTAATTTTAAACAATTAATGCCAATTTGGAAGAAACGTCAATAGAAGAATAAATTAAAAAAGAAAAATATTAAAATTTGTGAAATTTTTTATTAAAATATGAAATTTGTTTTTAAAAACGCTTTTAGAAAGCCAAAAGACTAAAGTGCTGAAACCATTGCAAGAATTTATTGTTTGAGATTTATAAATAACTTGAATTTTTCAACGGAAATGGCGGCAAGCATTATAAAATGTGTTTTTATAAATTCACAATTTAACTGCGCACGTTTACGTGTCAAAATTGCTGGGCAAATTTACGAAGTTTATGTAAATTAATTCTCATACAATTTTTGACAATTCATTTGCGTGGGCGTAAATATGCACAGATTGCGAGACTTTTAAACGATATCATAAAAACCCTTAATGTCTTGCATATATCGATATTATCTTCCTGTCCCCCTGGATACATACATCAAACCTTTTGATAACATCTCTGTGTTTAATTTTGACCCCTTCATTAGCAGGTACATTGTTTTCTAATCGTGTATTAATTTCTTCATCTTCGTCAAGATTACATCTCCATCTATGTATTAAAATAAGTTTTACGAATTTTTTGTATATTATTTTTTTTTGTTCGTTACATCGAGTACAAAATTGGATTTTAATTCGCTATACACAGTACCTAAGGTAAAACTTTTGTCTGTTCGTTAAATCCCGAATTCGCTAAATCGAGAGTTCGTTAAATCGGGAAACCACTGTAATTCCTTCCCGGCTTCCCCCAAAGTAATTTTGTGTTTATTCTTGTTCCGAGCGTTCCTTTTACCAACTAAACGTTTTAACCTTCAAATCACCCTCAAAAACTTACGTTAGTTAGCCTCATATGTGGTTTTCACACATGTGAAATGTCTGTCTAATTAACTGCGGCGCCTTAGTTCGTTTGTAATCATAGTCGTGATTTAAGTAACATTAATGATGTATTTATCACTTTAGTGATCAACAACAAACCATACAAAGCTTGTGTGTATTTTATATAGACACTTGCCGACAGAAAATTTTTAACCTCAATATGTGTGGAAAACCACACACGTGGGTAACTTACGTAAGTTTTGAAATATTTCGTTACAAAAAAATATTTTTTAATCAAATATTAGTTTTCAGTACTAAATTGATATTGTTAACAAAGTTAAGAAGTTTCTTTAATGCAGCTCAACAATCTTTTTTGGCTCACATGTAAAAATGATTCGTTTTGTGTGGTGTTTTATACAAGGGTGATTTAAAGGTTAAAAGATCGCAAAAGTGCTCGACTGGCTCAAATCAGTTGATTGCGGAGTGAATTTAATTACATTCGTGCATACTAAAGCAACCACTTCATTAGTGAAGGTGCTGTATGTTTGGGGTCATTATCATGTTGATATACTCAACGTTCGCCAAACATCTACGGAATCCTTAAAATTAATTAATGCTCATCCATAACAGCACCAACAAAAACTAATTTTCCTATAAAAATGTTCGCTGGGTTATTTTGGCACTTTAAAAATATGCTAGAAAAATACCTGTATTTGTTTTTATAAATTTTTTTTATTATTTTTAAATTATGTGATAATTGCACATTTGTGTTTATTTATGCATACAACGTTTTTCGTATATAAACTTTGATTTCAAAAATGTTTAAACATTATCATAAAGTTATTGATTTACAGATTGAATGTTTGCAGAGACAATTTTGCTCTTAAAATCTGGAATACATTAAAAAATAAAAAATTAAATACAACAGCTTTAAAAAAAGTTTTTGATATCAAATATTAATAAAATGGTTTTCTTTTTTTTTTAATATTTTTCATTTAAGTACATTCAATGTTTAATTTTTTGTGTTCTTGAAAAGTATTTTCTTATTATTGCAATAAATGAAAATTTTAATTTAAAACGGCCTTATTTTTTTCTACATGATTAATTTAGATTCTTAAACGTCAAGGATCATGTTTGGTTTGAAATAAAATATGTATCCTAAAATTAATTACCAAATCTAATGCAGGATGTTGTAAATGTTTTTTAATGAACTAAATGCCCCAGTACTTGTACATTCAAAAGGAAGTCAAATAGAAGAATAATTGCAGAAATAAAATTTGTTAAAAAGAAATTATAAGTTGTTAGTTCTAATACTTGAATGTACACATGCATATACATCCATGAGGTATAATAAATAGTATGTGTAAATAAAGTTGTGTATGAATATGCAAGTGGTCATAACAAGGACCGAGTATAAGTGTGTTAGAAAATAGAAAATTTACAAGTGCAATACAGAAGATAAAATAAAATTAGAAGCAACAGTGTAATAAAATTTGAAACGTAAGTGAAAGCCGAAAAATAAAACTAATTATTTTCATGCTGTAATGTATTCTCAGTTGAGATTGAAAAAAAACTTGATTGGTAAAAAAATGGGAACAATATTTACATTATTCTATTTTCTTAAATATCTTATATATCTTATATATATATTATATATATATCTAAGTTTACTGCAGAATATCGGTTGAGATTGCGAAGTATTTGAGAGTTACGCTAATGTGGTTACCAGTGCATGCGGACTGCCAGGGTAACCAGATAGCACATGAGCTTGCCAAGCGAGTCGTCTGGATGACAGATTTATTAATTAATTCATTGACTTTTCAATAAGTCATTCATTCAGAGCATGTCTAATCGAGTTGCGTAGTTCAGGTAAAGTCGTGAATCAACCTGCTTACTATACAGGGTATTGTGTTCCGGCTATCATAAACGGAGCCATGCTCCCTACACTGAGCACTAGCCGATAGGGACTCAATGACTACTGTATGGTGTTTTCTTTTCTACAAAAATGTGTGACATTTTATTTAAAAAAATGCAATTTGGTGTCTGTTTCTTAAAAATTTTGCTCCCGAAAAGGATGAGTTTATTAGAATAAAACAAGCCACCCTTTTTGGGAGCAAAGTTTTTATGAAACAGACACCAAATTGCATTTTTTTAAAACAAAATGTCACATTTTTTTGTAGAAAAGAAAACACCATAAGTTTTATTTTCTGTGCCAATATCCGGGAGTTCAGAATATTAGGTAGATATACAAGTGTTTGGATGATCTATCCAAGAAAGAAATAAGTTGGCTTCTTCTTCTCTTCCACTAATGGCCCCAAGTAAACTGTATTGTTGATGGCGGCTCAAGGAAACTTGCCGAAGCTAGTTTATAACACGAGAAGGAATGTTATTTTGTAGAAATTTTTAGTCCAAGTCCATATTATGAAATATTTACTGCAAAACATTTGAGTTTAATAGCGATAAGGGAAAAACGTATGGAAAGTATACCTTGTGTCGTGTACAAGCAGTTTTTGTGAGTTTTCTTTAAAGGAAGAAAAAAAAAATAGAGAAGCCATACACTGATAGAAAAGGCGTCATAACGCTGATGTATTTGACATCAGTACTATGACAAGTGTCTTCGTTTTGACCACATGAAACTTTTCATCATTGTGATGTCAACCTTAACATCACTTAGCCAAAGTGTCATCAAATCCAAAATGAAATTATGTCATCAATTGGATGACACATCGGCATCACAGAAATGACGAACATGTCCTCATTGCGATGACGCAGTAACATCGGAGAAAGGACACATAAGCATTAATTAAATGACAGTTTGTCATTAAGTCAAAGTCATTGGAATTAACTTAAGTCAAAGTGTGAGAATATTATTATTTACTTACCCGTTACAGATGTTCGTTTCACGTTTGTTGAATTACGACCTTTGTTTACAGCAGAACTCTCAATAATAAGACAACACCACCATGCCCCATATGGTTTTCGTAATCATTCTACTTTGAAATTTTGATGTATTTAACTAAATAGTTAAAAAAAAAAAAGAATATAGGAATTTTTGCTTCTTATAATACATTGTAATCATGAAAATAATGTTAATAATATACAAAATGTGGCATCGAATTGATGACACTAAAGTAATAAAATAGATGACGAAGACGTTAGTCATTGGATTTATTGTTCTTTTTGCATCATTGATGCCATTTGTAGTAATATTGATTTCACAATTCTGATGTTGGGTCATCATCAATATGAAAATGAATTTTTCTATCAGTGTACATATTACTTTTATTCTGTAAGACAAAAGTTTCATTATACGGACACGAATGCAGTTTTCAAAAGAAAATTGAGGAACGTTTCTGCAGCAAATGTTTCATAATATGGACGAGGACTAAGGAAATCCAGAGAAAAATATTTGTTAAATTCCATAAACTTTTAGAGAGAAAAATTTTAAAGATATTTCCCAAAGGATGCGACCTGAATTTAATGGCGATTTCTATTCTGAGAAAAAAATGCTACAGTATATGCATGTAACACTTTTTCATGTTACCTTTAATCACTCGAAGTGTTACATGTTGTACAACTTCAATCGAACAGAATTAGCTGCCTTTATTTACAACTATTACACTTTTATTATTAATGTAGTTCATTAGCGATTTTTAAAACTATTCGACTATTTGCTGCACACTTACTTTACGGTTTGGAAACAGACATTGACATCACTTATTGCTTGAACAAATTTAAAACGATAATAAATACATAGAATATTCCACCAAAATAAAAAAACGATTTAATTCAAAATGGAGTATGCCGTCAAAGAATATTTAGATGTAGAATTCTTTTGACAAAACTTTTAAAATATTATGACAAACAAAATAAAATATTAGTTGTACAAACAAAGTAGTAAGTACCAAAGGTGTAAAACAGTGCAGTATGAACCCTTAAGTAAAAGTAAGGGTAAAACATGTAACATGTTTTGCATGTTTTTCATCAACATTTTTACAAAAGAACTTGAAAATTTTTCCCACAGTTGTATTTTTTGTACAAACGAACACAAAATGTAGAACATGTAACATTAATGCAACATTTTTCTCAGAAAAGAAATCGCCATAAGTTTTTGTTACACTAATAAGGGGATGGGATCTTTCACAGATGTGCACTTGTGTGGGAAACTATAAGTTCGTTTACAGACAAGAAGCGATTCATTTGTTCTGAATTTCCTAAGAAGCTTGCCACTTCTGGTTTACTCCAAGCATTCCCTGGTAATGTGATTCAGACATCCGTCTGACTGCCGCTCAAGTGAGAAGATGGACAGTTGAGTAGTCTAAACGGCAGACTGAATGATATTACGCAAAAAATCGCAACAGATAACAATTTTGCAAACAAAAGTTCCTTATGACTTGAAATTAAAAGATAACATGTTGTGAGGATTGGTCCCGAGAATCAGACCTCTAAAGTCGCTATAAATAAACATATATACCAAATTCTTTTTCAGGTTTATGAAAATTTTATGCAACGATAATATTATGAAATTGATTAAATTGCATTTTCTAACTGGATATAGCTCTCAAACGAGAATTAATACCAGAACATATATTAAATCCATATGAAAAATTCTTCGTCCATGATAAACTCTGTTGGTCGTAGTGACAAACTGCTCGTTTTTTATCACCATCTGTAAATTTTTAACCTCATACACTTAATGTCTGGTGTTAAGAAGTGCAATTTTTTTAATTACAGCGAAAAAAATTAATTACAGTACATGAAGCAATTGTACTGGACATAAAAACTTCTTTCTATAAAACTGCTGTTTTAAGTGCATCAATTAAATATTTCATATGAAAAGAGTTCAAGAGGGATATAAGAAAATATATGTGTATATATTCATAAAAAAATATTTAAATGGGAGATACAAAAAAAAAAAGATTTTTTTGGTTGTAAGGAAAGAAGTAACTGCTTATTTTTATACTCAAAACTAAATTGAGCAAATGTTTTTTCAAAAAAGTATAATTTTGGTAAAACTTTTTAAAATCGATAATGTTTAATGTGACCTCTTAGAAAATTCTAGATATATTCTTTTAACTAAACCAAACTAAGATATTTTTGGCTAAGGCTAGAAGATAAAGTTTATGAAGTCTTGTATTGAAAATTTTATTCCTGTAAACTATCTTCTTATGTTGGTGTTTATATTAAATTAAGGCCTAAAATGTTTATTGCAACATAAATCACCACCGTTTTTTTTTAATCGATTCATATTTGACCACAGCTCCCATACACATACCACGCCCGAAAATAGCCTTAAGTGCCATAAATTCTATATAGATATTGGAAAATGGCTTTTCCATTTTATGGTGAAGGGTATCAAATGGTCGTCCTTGATCGTCTTGTAGTTAATAATATCATTATACACGTTAAAATTTTAAAGGCCAAGCTATCATTTTGCCTTAAATTATAAATTAAAATGTTATTTCAAATAAACCCAGCAAAAACTTTACTTACCTGGTAAGTTAGCAAGTAATGTTGGAGAAAGTTAAGCACTACAAATTTTTCGGCTGAATAACTATTTATTTTTGTTCGAGGTGTCCACAGAATTCAGTACTTACAATGCACTTACTAGAAGTCAAAAAATATCTAGTTATTATTTAACTACTAGTATTGTAAGTACTTACAATATACTTACCAGAAGCCAAAAAATCACTAGTTAATAGACCTAATAAGTAGTTATAGAGTACGTTACCAGTAAGTAAACATTCAGTACGGAAAACAATACAGTGTGAAAATTATAGAGGTAATAAGTAGTTGCTGAGGTCATTCCTTGTAAGTACTTATTGAAGTTTTCAGAATAATGACAATTGTAGTGACAACTACTTACCATGTAACGTATAAAATAACTACCACCTATTACTAAAAATCAAAACGTTTTTCCTGGGATAGTTTTCTTTTATGAAATTTTAGAATAAAAAAATTTTTAAATTATGCATTTTGATGCATAATTTATTTTTACTAGAATAACTTCGGGTATTGTGGAACCCCTATTTTTCTTTTGGCAATTTTTAAAATGGTATAAGCAAACTCTTCATCGGACTAGGTGGAATATGTTTCTAAATCGATTGCCTAAAAATGATATTTTCTGAAAATTAAAAAAAAAGTTATAAATGAAAAATCTGAGGTACCTCAAAAAAAGTAATTTGAAAAATTGGAGGGTAATGTGGAACACCCCTGAAGGGTAATATGGAATATTATTGCATATTACCATAAACAAAATACATAGTAATAACAAATCAAATTCAATTTAGCATATAATTTTTTTATTTTAATTGATTAAAAATATAAGACTTCCTTCCTGGCATAACTTGTTTTTTAAAAAATAAATATTGGTGGAAGAGGTTCTACAATACCCGCCTTCAGTTATCCCACATTAGCCGATTGTCAAATTTTTTAAAACAAACTTTTAAATATTACAAAATTTATTAGATTTCCATGCTAACCAATTAAAAGTATTGTTTAGTTAACAATTAGTAAAAACTAAAAAAAACACAAATAAAATATCAGTATTTGTAGCAAAATAACGGTTTGAATATGCAAACAAAAAAGAAGCCGACAACACCTGTTTTCAAATACAGACCGACAAAAAAAACTAACAGAGCGACCATTTGCATAGCCAGAGTCGTCATGTTAATATTTGTATGTAAGCTATGTTACCATACAGGGAGCGTTTCTAAATAACATTTAGTTTGGGAAATAAAGGAGGGTTCCACATTGCCCACATATTCCACTATTCCCGAAGTTACTCTAAATGTAATTTTAGGCCCTCTCTAAAAGTATTCTTCCATCTTTTTCTGTCGTTGTGAACATATTACTCAGACATCCTGATCTGTATCATTGCTCCTTTGAAATTTAGTGCGTCCTTTTTCATAGGTCCACACGGTAAAGTTTTAAATGACTCGTTTAGCCATCTCATTATCCTTTATTCGGTGTATAGTATGTCCAAACCAGTGAAAAAGGCGCAGTTTAGAATTCCTAACATCATGTGCTTCTCCATAAAGGACTTTTCTTTTGAATGTTTAAGAGCGTTCTTCATGTTCTTTGCCAATGTCCTAGAGTCTTCCCCGAGAACGGTTTCGGTTGAACAGGGTAGCCCAAATAAGATGAATCAGTGTTAAACATATACATAAATTTCGCACTTAGTAAAAAGAGTATTAACTCAAAATTTTTATTTTTGCACTTTTTGAAAAAAAATCTGTACAGAAAACTAATGAAAATTTTCCATGTGCTTCAGCTGGTCGTTGTTTCGGCCATCCGGGCATTTTCAAAACAACATTGCAGAGAATCTGATAGTTGGATCTTAAGATGCATCCATATAACTGTAAGAGCATGATGGTTTAAAAACCAAGTGTTGGCCAGTAGACGAGAAACATTTTAAACATAAATTGACAAAAGTGATCAGACGTGCGCGGAAAAACTATTTTTATATTAACTCTCTTTTTTTCTATTTTATTATATTTAGTGTGTAAGAAATAAATTCAATGAAGTATCCTGACAAATGTGTTTAATATTAATGTAAGAACACGTCTTCTTATACAACATTCAAATTGTGCAAGATCTACTATCGTAAGACCACTAACAGCGCCTAGTGTTTTACACGGGTATGTCTTATTTGGGCTACCCTGTATGGTAATAGACAGCGCATCGTATTTATCATATTTCTATGCATTCTAGACGTGCAAACTCACCGAATTGTATTTGACAACATTAACTTAAGCGGCACAGAATAAAAGTTAAACAAAATTTGTATAACCACTTTTTTAAGCAAGCTTTTTTACATTGGCAATGATTTTGTCACACATGGCCTTATGCAACGTAAATTACCATTCCAATAAAATTTACTGTCGTTGCAGTTTATAGTATAGCGGCGTCAGCTGTTTTGTTTCAAAATGTTAATGAAAGAGCCTTTGTCGTGAATTATTCTTACAACCTTGGGAACTTTGGTTTATACCCAAAAGCACATGAATAGAGATATGAAAAACACGCCTCGGAATGCTGGAGAATATCTGGTGCTGTTGGTACATTTCGCCAGTTGAGATAAGAAAGCGGCCAGTTTACTAGTTTCTGCCAAAATCGACAGAATAATAGCCATAAATGAGTGCAGTATAATGTAATAAATGTGACAATCCAGTTTTTCTGAACACACTGAGACATGCTTGTCTTCGAGCCGATAGTCTAAGCCGCATTTTTTACGATTCAAAATACAGTAATTATTAAGTTAATTCGAATTCAAAATGCTTTCTTTCTGATGGAAAATTTCACCAATTCTATCTAAATATCAATTCGTATTTAAATATAGTTTTTCATATAATTTTATTTTGATTTGACATGAAAAACGAATTTTAAACATAAATGCAAGGCGAATTTACACCAGGTGAACTTATCTTGCTACGTAAGCAACAGCTGATAACTAACCTTGTGTCAAAATGGTATACCGTTCTAGTGGTTCTGGGGAATCTTTACTAAATTCTATAATTTTCGCTTTAAATTATGAAATTTAAAACTTTTTTAAGTTATTACATTTCAAAACACACAATTTTAAATTGAAAACAAAATTAAATATTTGCTTGAATTTTTGACACAACGTTAAAATATTTTACAGTGTTGTAAAACGTTTTCAAAATAAGACCACCTTGTATGAATTCGCCTTGCATAAATGGATATACAAATAAATTGCGAAAATTGCCCATTATGGTATAAATACAACTGGGACAAATGACGAACCTCGCACAGTACGACAAATTCGTCGGCAAGAATTCGTTGCGTAAATCCGTCAAATACGACACAATAAATGCGTGAATTCCAGGTATTAAAAAAACCTTGGACGCTAGATTATATAAATATTTTCATCCATTTTCGTCTTTTCTAACTAGCAATAAATTTTATTAAAATTTCTTTGTAATTTATTTGTCTATTTACATTTATCAAATCATAGGTTGACCATATTTCAACAAAAAAAAAAAAAAAAAAAACATAAAAAACTATTAATTGGGTGTGTTAGAGAATCCGAATCCACTCAAAAGTGGATTACTTAAGCATTTTTGGTGTCCTGCATTTCGATTTAGCAAACTCAAATTAGTTTTTGTTTCAAGTTTTGCAATTTTTCGCGAATTTCAGCCATGTTCGCGATTTGTTCCTGTAAGTTTTCGGATTCTTTACAGTTTTTAAGATTTTTAACAATTATTAGACTTTGCTATCATGCCGCTGTTAGCAAATTTTTGCGAATTACGCTAATTTAGCAATTTTTAACGAATTTTTGCCATTCCTAATAGTCTAAGCGTCTTTTAATCAATTTTATGGGTTCTTTGAAAAATGAAATATTTTCGCGAATTTTCGCAATTTTTGCAAATTTTTTTTATGTTTTTATTGGATATTTTGATTTTTTTTAACTAATTTAGCGATTTCAAATATGTAAATTTTTGCGTTTGTTTCAGTTTTGCAATTTTTGCGAATTTTAGCCATGTTCGCGATATAAGCGATTTTTATCTGTAACGGTTGTGATTCTTTAGAGCTTTAACGATTTTTAAAAAATATTAGACATTTCTAGTATGCCGCTGTTTGCAAATTTTTGAGAATTTCCGCTAATTTAGCAATTTTTACCAAATTTTTGCCATTTCTTATAGTTTTAGAGACTTTTAATCAATTTTATTGCTTGTTTGAAATATTAAAAATTTTCGCGAATTTTCGCCATTTTTTGCAAATTTTTGCCAAGTTCGCAGTAGCAGCGATTTTTCCCTGTGATTCTTTACAGCTTTCACGATTTAGCTGCGGTTAGCTGTCCCTGTCCCAATTTATTTGTCGTTCGTCTACGTAAGAAATAGAAATAAACCTATCGCAGTGTTCGTAACGCAGGACGAATTTCGGTCAACGCAATGATTGTGTGTATTTTCATACATATTAATGTGTTCTATTTCTGACGACGAATATTCGTTGCGAATAATTCGTCGTTCGTCCCAGTTGTGTTTCTAGCGTTAATAAAAAATATTTCATATTAAAAAGCAAATATTTTTTTTTTGTCTTTTATTTACATGTAAATTATAAGTATAAAAAACCCCAACAAAGCCAAAAGCCAAAATATGTTAGTGTAAAAAATGTAATTTAAAATAATTTGTTTTATGCCTATAAAATTTTTTGTTCATTTTATACATAAATACTCTTTAAAAAATAAATATTTTGTTATGTATTTTTTATTACTGAAAACCTTCATTTAAATATAAAAAGAAAAACTACGTATTCGCAAAAATTCACAACAAACCTATAACCTTTTGATATGTGTATCAAGGTTGTTTTTATTGGCACCATTTCTTTTTCCTGCAGCTGCCATGAATTTCCGTCAACACATTTCATTAAAATGTCTTTAACCGGAAGTATTATCAAAATGTAAAACGTGAGTACGTATGTGTTAACCACAAACATGTTCGTGACTTTTTATTTCAAAATTCAAAATTATTCCTTTTCACTTTTATAGGTACAACGGTTTAAGTGTTTGTACTAATAAAAATACTTCAGTAAATGGGTTTGTTTCTGCCAAATGGTGTTTAGGATTTGGTCTTTGACATTTTAATGATGCCTAACAGGGTTAAAAAAATTAAGCAATTCTGAACTAAAAAAATGTTATTGAAATGTTACCTGTTGTTTTAAATGACATTAATATGCCTTGACAATTTACGATGCATTTAGTTATGCATATTAAAAAAAAAATATTTTGAATAAACTTTAAATAGAATACATTTTATTCGTTACTATTTATTTTTAGTATAAGAAATTTGTTAATTTATTTAACCTTAACTAAAACGTGTGTGAATCTGGAATGTAAAAAAATCGAATAATGTTTACTGTCCGACCGTAGTCACTGTTTTATCAAAATTCACAACAAGAAAAACTTTGTAATTTTCGAAAAGAGATTACATGCAGAGAAAAAATATGGTTGGCCATGGTTGCCGCAACTACACTATGTTTATTGTAACAATATATTGTTTTCATATACAAAAAATTGTTATTTTTGTTTAATATCAACAATTTTATAGTTTCTGTAAACATTTGAATGTTTATCGCATTTATAAATTTGATTATTGTTGACTGAAAAATAATAATTTTTCTAACAACTAAATAATGATAACTTTGAAAACATATTATATTACTCATAACTAGGGATGAGATTTTCCTGCACTAAAAAATCAAAAATATGGGCATAAAATATGCACTAAAGACTCCAAAATATGCATTAAAACAATTTTAAACCGCTTTTTTTTATCAATAAAAAAGCAGTTTTTTTAACTTATTTTAAACAAAAATAAAAAAAAAAAACGAATAAAAAATTCAGTCAATTGTTATTCAAATGTACAATATTTTTTAAAACTTTATTTAAATTACTAATTTAAGCGTGTTTGCATAAACAAATAAATACTTTTTTATATTAACAAAAGTTACCTGTTCGGACGCAAAAAACTTTTGTACATGGCAAATAATCTCTCAACGTCATTCTAAGTTATAGGAGCATCCTGAAGGACGCCAATTCATTTGGAGAATATATATTTTCTAATTCAGATCCAACATTTGATTCCAGATCTTAAATGGTTAAAATTCGTTTTATTTTTTGAAAACCTATATTTTTTTTGCAAAACGTTTTGGTTTTTTTTTAATTTGTTGCGATCTTCTTCCTTCCACATTGTTAATGTTACTTTCTGCAATATCAATTAATTTGAGCTGATTATTAACTGAACTTAATCCCTCCAATTTAGTTATTGTTTCACCAATATATCCGTCGTTGAAAAATACAAATGCTAATTAATCTTTTACTTTTTCAATTGCATAAGCATCGGTAGCAACAAGCAAGTTCTTTAATAACATTCTTTAATTGCTCAAAGTTTTTTGAATAGTATTCTACAGCATCTAGCCAGGTTCCTCATCTTGTTAATACTGGCTGCGGTGGTAAGGGTACCAAAAAATACTTTTCATTAAAAATTGCAACTCGTGAAGGAGCCATTAAACATATTTTTCCCGTATTAAGCCTTTCGCTACATTGTATCCATATGGATACACTCAACTTTGGAGGCATCTGACAATCTACAGGTCAAAAAATTGGCTTAGATATCGGTATGTTATTGTTTTTTAAGATCTTTTTAATCATTTTTAATGAAAATCTCTTGGATTTTTACAAAATTGAGAAAAATATGGCATTTAAAAAAAAAAGTTTTTTTGTAATTTTTTGCAAAAAAAAAGTTTTTTTATCTTTCACACATCCCACATAAAGAAAAAGGTTTATTTTACCTTTTTGCATCAATAGTTTTTTGTTTTAAGCCGGACAAAAGCTTTGCAGATTTTTAAAACATTGTATGTATCCATATGGATACAAACACAAGTTATGGTGTTGAATAATATACACACAATACATATAAAATAATTTTACGTTCGATGCTGCTGAGTGGTTTTATATGGGGGCTATTGCAAATTATGGACCGATCATCACGAAATTTACTAGTGTGATTTCTAGTTTTATAAAACTGGGAAGTATTAAATTTTATTCTGATAGCATTATTTATTACGGTTTTAGGCGTAATAAGCTGTTTTCCGGGAGTATGGCTTATATGGGTCTAAAAGTAAATTATGGTCCGATCTTCACAAAATTTTACAGTGTGATTTCCGCTCGAATAATTTTTGCAAAATCTTATAGTATTCCATGCATTATTCCACTATTTATGTTAGTTTTTATAACAAAATTTTTTTATCATAACCGAAAAATGTATCCATATGGATACAGTCCAAAAAAGATTTAGGGTACATTTTTTCAAAAGTGAGTATTAATTGTTGTTGTTAGGGCCAATTATAATAAAAATCCAAAAAATTGGATTTTTTTAGTAACCCAGTAAAAACTTGTAGCGAAAGGGTTAAATCAATAAATCAATATAATCGAATTAGATTCTAATTTCCTCTGCAACTCGGTGTAACTCATGTGCCAAGCAAGTAACGTGTAACAGTTTTGAATAAAATATTTGAAGCCCATTGGAAGCCTTAGCCATGTAAGGTGCTGCATTGGTTAAAAACAGAAGGATCTTTTGTCAAAATCTTCTTGAAAATCTTGTATTTTAAGCAGAGCTCCAAAAAAATGTATTTATTGATTTAAATTTTTTTTTTTGCTTACATGGAAATTTTTTTGAAGAACTGTTTTTATAATATGTAAATTAAAAAATATATCACTCGAAAATGTTTAAATATGCAAAAATATGAATTTTTACCAAAGTATGCAACAATATGCAAAACCAAATCGATACCATTTTTACTCAAATTAAATGATTCGGAAAGATAATTGGTCGACATCGATCTTAGAATATCGACAAAAAACATGCATTTGCATGGAAATCGCATCCCTTCTGATAACCATTTCATGATATTTAATAGATATTTAATAATAGATTACTTCTAAACATACACTAGCCAACAAGGTTTTGTACTGGAGCATCTTTTCAAAATACAAAAAAAAAATTTTTTTATTCGTTTCGTCCATAAAAAAACTCTAGTTTATTTAAAAATCAATAAATTTTCTAAAGTGAATGGCGTTAATTGAACGTCGCACAGTGGCTGAAAATCCTTTTTTTATCGGCCCAAAATCTGTAACTTTTGAACCGATAGAGAAATTTTTTTTTTCTGGAGAGAAGGATTCTTGAACTTTCCTACAGTTTTATTTTTTTTTTTTTAATCGGCTTAGCAGTAATTAAGAAACTTAAAGTCAAAGTTGAACTTTTGATGTCTTTTTCATTTAGTAAGAAAATGCTTTTGGTTGATATTAAGTATTATGGTGTGTTTTTATTCAAGATGTTTTATTCAAGATTTATAGAATGCCAAACCATAAAATTACTATTATTTTACTCATATTGAAAGCCCATTCATTCGTTTGCACTATAGAAATAAAAATTTTAATGTTTGACATTCCATGAATAAAATTTTATAGCTATGTAGACCGAAGAGATCTTAAAACAGTGGACTTAAAAGCATTCTCATTTTTAATTAAGAAATACTCCAAATTCCCAATCCCGGAAAAACGCTTTTAAAAAAATGATTTTTTTACAAAAATGTCAAAACCACTATTTCCCACTCGATGTTGATCAGAATTTTCCAGAAAATCATGGACATATTAGACAACATTACTATTCTAATTTTATAAAAATCGGTGCGTTGAAATTCTAGAACTTTTTACTTGAATAAATTTTGTTTTTGTTTGAAAAATTTGGATAGGGAATGTAAGAGAAACAAATGTCAACTTGACGTAAACTTCTACAAGCATACTCATAACTTTTTTTTTTTTTTTTTTTTCAAAAAATATAAGCATTTTTATTTTTTTCTGAAGAAAATATTGTTTTATCAGCGAAATAAAATAAACCACTTTACTTATAGAAAAATGTAAAAGCATTTTAAAATACAACATACCATTGCTTAAAGTCTGCTTTCCTACCAATATAAACAATGTTTAACCCACTATTGGTATCAGGTTGAAATTAAACATAATCCACCCGATTAAAAAACTAGAAAAATCGTTAAAAAAAAAATCAGCCAAAAAATCCGTTTTATCTGGATATCTCTAAAGGCAAAGGAGATAACTTAATATTTTAGCATATTTTTTGTAGGTCAGCTTAAGTCTATTTTCTTTTGCAATCTATAAATACATACATATATTCTTGGAGAATTTTTTAAAAACTTGAATATCCGATGCTACCAATTTTAGAGGACCACAAGTCACCCTCACGACCCTCTATGGACACCTGTGCTTTCAAATCAACTCAAAAGCTTACCGGCTTTAACAGTTCCAAGAATTGCATCAGTTGTAGAATTATTTTTTAAAACAAAACGTTCGTAAACCATTGTGTTTTATTTCAGTAAAATAAAAAGAGCAAAAAAAAAAATTGTTGCGAGTAATTTCATAAATATGAAAAAAGTGTTCAACAGACAGTTCCAAACAGTTGCAAAAGTATATATGGGGTTAAAGAGGACACTTTCAGCTTTCTAATGGTACCAAAATCTTTTTAACGCCATTTGACCCTAACAAGTTCTATTCTTCTGAATTCCGAATTTAACTAAAATATAAAACCTGGGGAAATTTTGAACAACACATTAGCTATAAATGATAGAGAGATGTTACGAATTATTTCTTAAAGACTACTATCCCACTAATAAAACGAAAAAAAATTCAACCCATTATTGATAACAGCATAATATAACATAACAACATAATTTCGTTCTGATCAAATTTTCAAAAATTAAATTTTTTCTAAACAACATAAAATATTTGTTTCCAGCAGCATGCCACACCCACAATTACCAATATTTTGATGCAGTTTTTTTGGATACCTTAGTTTACAATTTTTGAAATCGGCGATAACAAAAAATTGGACTTTTGGCCGCTGAAATTAAATTACAAGCCACAGTGCGTCGTTTGTATTTTGTTGGTACGGTTTCACGTATAAGAGTCCAGCAATAGTCTCCCAGCATGCTTTTGTCTCAAAATCCTTGATTCTTTCAATTTTCATTAAATCTCGGTGAGCACGCTCCCCTTGTTCGCGCTCACTGCACCAAGTTTTTTTTTTTTTTGGAAAAAAATCTTAATGGAATATGAATAATGAAGAATATGTAAAACTGTGTCCAAGTTTCTGACTGCAAAACCAAAATGTGCATATTTGAATGATTCTGATATTGCATATCCTTTTTTTCCAACCAAATACAGTCAAACTTCCATAACTCGAATCACCATTATCCCAAAAAAAACTTCGACTTATGGAGACTTCGAGTTACAGAATTTTCTTGTTGAAAAGAGAATAAATTGCAAACTTGTGTACATTTTGTATTTTTTGTTTAAAACAGGCACTATTTGAAAGCTTCATACCTAAGCATGTAGGTATGTATTTGTAATAAACAAGTTACAATGAAGTAAAATATCGGCATGGTTTGACTTCTAGCTGCTGTAAACCAATTTAGGACTGCTATGTCGATAATTTTGTATATTTGGGTCTTAATCATTTTACTAAAGAGATGAGATACTGACTCAAACGAGTTGATAATTAATTCTTTATTTTTAAAAATCTATGAGACCGTACTAGCTGGGACACCATATTTATTGTCTGCTTCCTTTTTATTGAATCCACCCTCGACTTCTTTTATAAACTTATATTTCCCTCCATCGACAAACATTATAAAACACGTTTACTTGCCATGAAATAAACACATACAAATAGTTTTAACATATTTAGGCATACCAAAAGACACACGTAATGTACAAAAAGGGATTTCCCCGAAAAGAAGAGCAAAGTAAAATATACAAACCTGCTAAACAAGCAAAAGAAAGCGAAATAAATAAACAAAATAAACAAAACAAGCAAAAAACTTCGAGTTATAGAATACAAATTTGAGTAATTGGTTCGAGTTATGGAGAATTTCGAGTTATGGAAGGAGAATTGTATGTAGTTTATTGTTTTAGAGCTACTGCCAATCAAATTGGTTCGAGTAAGAGAAAATTCGAGTTAGAGAAGTTCGAGTTATGGGAGTTCGACTGTATTCACGATTTCCGTGATATGCTTAAACGCTTCTATTATGAAGATCTAGAATGAATGTTGGCTTCTGTCAAATAATTGTGAAATTGTACTGTCAGCATTGGCTGTTTTACAGTATAGCCAGCATGCGATAAAAAATAAACAAGAAGTGATAGCCAAATTTTTACGCCAGATTCGAATTCAGCGCACCCAAATTAGCTAAAAAACATGCTTCGTTTCTGCAGTAAATTTTTTTCAAATTTGTATACCAGTGTTATTATGATTAACATAATAATGATATGATTACTTCTAAACTTATTATTATTTACATAATAAGAATATGATTAAGAGAAAAATATGATGATGTAATATTACGAATATATTT
Source organism: Pollenia griseotomentosa (assembly GCA_963931875.1). Classification (NCBI taxonomy): domain Eukaryota; kingdom Metazoa; phylum Arthropoda; class Insecta; order Diptera; family Polleniidae; genus Pollenia; species Pollenia griseotomentosa. The sequence goes on from OZ007563.1 coordinate 122,599,692, forward strand.
GAATCATGAATCATAATATGGTGCTCTTAAAATATGTTTACCACAACCATTTTTTTTGCGTGTATATTTTTTCAATTCAATTATTATGCTATTCAACAAAAATGGCTAAAAAAAAATTTTTCAGTGCATGATTTGTTTCAAAAATATTATAAGACGCATGAAAGTGTTGTTCAGGAAGGGATTTATAATAAGCCTACGCTTGACAAAATTGTAATACAGAAATACAATTTAATGCTTAATATGGGAACTATGGTAAATAATGTACCGGCTATCACAAACATGTCATTTTTAGCCATTTATTAACTGTGTAAATTAACTGTCAAAAAATTAACTACATATTCCGTAAAAACAAATGAATATTCAGTTATTTTATGTAATTTAACTACAAAAAAATAAATTTTTACTTATCTATAAAAAACGATTCGCTTGTTTTGTGTAATAAATTCCCATTTTCTATTTGTTAAAATTATTTAGCTAAATACATAAAATTTTTAAAGTAAAATAATTGCGAGACCATATCGGTGATGCTGCTGGTGTCTTATGATTGAGAGTTCTTCTGTAAACAACGTGGTCAGTACAACAAAAGTATAACAAACGTGTGTAACCATGATACAAAAAAACCAAGATAACGCATTCAGCTTTTAAAAATGAAATGTTTCTGCGCATCTACGTCACATCAGCACACAAATATATGTATAGAAATACAAGCAAACAAACAAACATGTGTTTAATATGCTGATGTGACGTCATATTAAACAGTTGAATTTTGTAAACATGCGCAATGCGTAATCTTGCTTATATCATTCTTGGTGTGTAACGGGGTAAGTTAGTAAAAATGTTCTCGCTCTCATTAGAAAAACAAGCGGACAGATGTCCGTCTGGTATTTTTTAGAAATTCGGCTCTTTAGTAGAGTAAACGAAAATTACTGAATTTAATAAAACAACTGAATATTCCTCTGTTTTTACGGAATATGTAGTTAATTTTTTGACAGTTAATTTATATTAAACAACTGAAAATTCATTTGTTTTTACGAAGCATTCGGTTGAATTTTTGACAGAAAAAAATAAATGAACTTTTCGTTAAAAATAATTGAAAAATAAGTAGACCGGTTTTTAACTGAATTTCATTTATTTATATTACAATTTAAGTTAATTTTACGAACGGAACATAGGGCACTGCTACACGTTCAATAAATATCGTGATATTTGGATCGCGATCCATTTTAAAATATTGATGGATCGCGAGCGTATGCTACATGTTCAATATTTATCGCGTCAGTATTTATGTTATTTTGTGCTGTGCGGGTCGTTTATCAACTGGTTTTTTCACTGGTTAATTCCGATTCCACGGGCAGAACCCACTCGATTTCACTGTCTTCTGCCATTACCCTTTATTTCAATAAACTTTTCACAAATTTTGTCAATTGTTTTACTTTTTATTTGTTTAATTTTTTCCACTGCGTATTTTATTTCTTTTATTTTGACACTTTTTACTTTTTATTTCTTTAATTTTTTTTACTGCGTATTTAATTTCTTTTATTTTGATACTTTTTACAGACGTATTAATTTTTATTAATATTATTTAATATCATGAAAATGCTACACGTTCAATATTTATCACGTGATCCACGATCCGCGATCTGGATTTCTGGATTTCATATTTTAGGCCATTCTGCGATATGGATCGCGATCCATCAATATTGCGTGCTACACGTTCAATAAATATCGTGATACTAGAAATATCACGATATTTATTGAACGTGTAGCAGTGCCCATAGTGAGTATTTTTAAATGATCATGGTCTGATCTTCACGAAATTTGGCGGAGTGGTTTTTAACTGTATGAAACTATGACAGACCACATTTGTACAATTAAATTGTTATACGAAAATATATATGTACAAAGAAGGCCAACTTCGACTGACTGATTTAAAATGCTTACAACTTTTTTTATTTGTACAGTTCTTTTTGCACGCAATAAACAATTTCATAAAATTGTATAATGTCATCATACTCAACGCAAGAACGTGTAAAAATTTACAATTTTATTGCGTTCTGAACGATCATCTGTTATAGCACAAAGAAAATACCATCAACTTTTTAATACTGCAACAGTGCGAAACATAAAACGTCTTGAAAAGAGTTATTAATTTAACAATTGTCGTCATTTAATGGAAGTCATTTTTCATATTTAGCTAAAAAAATATTTATACTATACTCTCATTAAAAAAAAATAATAAAACAAAAAACTGAAAAAATCATAAAGTTTTAAGCATTTCAAATCAGTCAGTCGAAGTTGGCCCGAAGTTATAGGTATAGGTATAGGTCGAAGTTATAGGTATAGGTATAGGTTGAAAATATTGAACAAGAATATTAATATTATTTTTTTAAATAAAAGGTTTTATTCTTTTAAGTAATATATGTACATAAGTGCATATATATAAATCTCAATGTGATTAATGTCTCACGGACCACTTAAATTCAAATTTCAATTGAAGTGTTAAGTAGACATGTGTTGAGTAGAATTATCCATAATAATCAGAGAAAAGTATTTAAAAAAATTGTATATAAACATGTTATGAAATTTTTAAAAAAGAAACTTTTTTGGTTTTGTGCTTATTAACCCTTTCAGTGTTTTTGTCGAATATATTCGACATTTCATTGTACTCTGTTTCTACGCCCTTTTAATGTATACAAATGTACAGTTAATTACAATTTCTTTGTTTTATCTGAAATAGAGACACTTTTGCTATTTTAAATTGTTATTATAGTAGTCATTAACTTTCTTTTCTTATTATTGAGACCATTGTCGACACTACACCATTTTTCATTGAAAATGAGAAAATTCCAAATGAAAATGAGATTTTCAATTTGAAATTGAGAAAATTCAAGTTGAAATTGAGAATTAAAATTTGAAATTGAGAAAATTCCAATTGAAATTGAGAAAATCAATTTGAAATTGGGAAAATTCCAAATAAAATAGAGAATTTCAATTTGAAATTGAGAAAATTCCAAATGATATTGAGAATTTCAATTTGATATTGAGAAAATTCCAAATGAAATTGGGAAAATTTAATTTGAATTTGAGAAAATTCCAAATGAAATTGATAAATTTTAATTTGAAATTGAGAAAATTCCAAGTAAAATTGAGAAATTAAAATTTTTAATTGATAAAATTGAATTATGTATATAATTTTTATTATATTCATACAACATGCATACATAACTCACATAAGGATCGAAAAAAATTAAAATAAATACAAATATACAAAATTATTGCTCAAAAATAAAAAGTACGGTAAAACAAAGATGAATGTACCGAACGTAATTCTCCCCCATGTAGGAGAACAGAGGCTTGTCTTTTTAGAACAGGTGATTAATACTTCTAAGACATGTATAACTACTGGAGATTGCAGTAGAGCCATACAACATACTACAACGTTTTACCAATCTGCTCTGGGTCTGGAAGATATGCCTGTTGGTTAATAATGCTGCGATTTGTATTTATTTTATTTTTTTCGATCCTTATGTGAGTTATGTATGTTTGTTGTATGAATATAATAAAAATTATATACATAATTAAATTTTATCAATTAAAAATTTTCTAAATTTCATTTGGAATTTTCTCAATTTCAAATTAAAATTTCTCAATTTCATTTGGAATTTTCTCAATTTCATTTGGAATTTTCTCAATTTCAAATTGAAATTCTCAATTTCATTTGGAATTTTCTCAATATCAAATTGAATTTCTCATTTTCAATTGGAATTTTCTCAATTTCAAATTGAAATTCTCAATTTCATTTGGAATTTTCTCAATTTCAAATTGAAATTCTCAATATCAATTGGAATTTTCTCAATTTCAAAATGAAATTCTCAATTTCATTTGGAATTTTCTCAATTTCATCTAGAATTTTCTCATTTTAAATGAAAAATGGTGTAGTCAGGAAATTTTTAAAAAGGTTATATTTAGGAAGCAAAAAATAATTACTTCGGTGATCAGGCGATATTAAAAAAAATTGTATGTATTGATACAGACGTAATTAAGTGTTTACTTGAAAAAAATATTGCAAAAATAAATTCTGTTGTTGTTTTGTGGACCTTTTTCGGTTGTCGAATATAATCGACATTTACCTTAACAGGTTTTTTTTTTTTTAGTAGTAAGCACTACAAAATAGTGTTTTTATTTAGAAATCATAACATTTTCTCTGCGGATTTTCATAGAAAATGGAAAAATTAAATAATGATCAGATAACGGCCATTTAGAAGCTGTTTAGGACGTAATTGAAGATAATGATGACATCATATATGATATTGGTGAACAGTTCGAATACCCGAAAACCATTGAGGTATTAATTTTGTGCCACTGTCAGAAAACAACAGCATGTGTAAAATTGCTACAATGTTTTCATATTTCAATAAATATTTAACGGATAAATGGTAAAAAATCTATTTTTTTCTTTTATTTCCGTACAAAGGAGAGGAATATATACTTAACAATAGGTATCCTTGAAGGTCAATGTCGAATATATTCGACATTCCCTAAAATCCAGGGGAGCGACTTGAGACGAAAACTAATATTTTTCCCGACTTCAGCGCCATGACATTACCTTAAATACAAATTTTTAGATTTTTATCTCGCCAAAAATTATTTTTGACCCTGAAAGGGTTAATATTTGAAAATGGTTATAAGTTCTATATTTAACAAACAAAGCTTTAATCATAATTTGTGTTTTGAGTTCAGACTTATACCGTTTTATTATTTATATTAGTATGTACAAAAATATGTTTTATTGTTAAGGTTTTGACTACACCATTTATCATTGAAAATGAGAAAATTCCAAATGACGTTTAGAATTTCAATTTGAAATCGAGAAAATTCGAAATGAAGTTGAAAAATTTTGATTTTAAATTAAGAAAATTCCAAATTTTTGCAATTGGCTAAAGTTTAAAATATTTGGCAAACTTTTAGTGGACTAATTTAAACATTAAATTGTAGCAATTAGAAATAAAATTTGTGTCCATAACCATAAATGTTTAAATTTGCATTTTTTTTATTTAAACGTATTCAATAAATATGTTAGCTAGCTAAAATTTCTTAAACTTTGATTTGAGTCTTCGCAAAATTTCCTTTCGACTAAAACAGAGGCAACTCTTTTTGACGTCGACTTAAAAGCGCCTTAGCAAATATCAAATAACTGTCAATAGTAATCGATTATTGTCAGTTCTAAGAAAATACAGTTATTGTTTCTTTACCCTTGACTTTTGTCTACTTTTATAATAGAAAAGAATAAATATAGCATAACTGCAGCCAATCGATATATATTTACCTGCGATTTTCTTATGGTGGTACGATTTAAGCATGGCCTGGTTGTAGGTGACAATCATATGAATAAAATAACTACAATATGTTTAAAAGTTTCGTTAATAATCGTTAGAAGGCTCGTGATTATAGGAATATTTTTGATCTGCATGTAATGGAACATATAAAATATTTTTAAGAAACATTAGTACTGAAATACAATTCAGAACAAACAGCTTTAACGCAATGTCAAAACCTAGCAACAACATTTTGGAAATATACAATAGTTCGAATACAAATGGAACTTGATATAGCGGCATTTCCCCAGAATGGTCTACCAGGATGAAAAAATAAAATGTTTATAATCATCGTCTTTTATTGTCTATTATTATAAAAAAGTCTATGTTTTTATAAAAGAATGGTTTCAAAGCCTATCTTAGCTGTTTTCCTTGAGGAAATTGCACTGGAAACTGGAAAATTTTATATTTTCTTATATTTTCTACTTCTAAAGACATTTTTATATACTTATTTTAAATGCAAAAAATATGTTATGTTTACACTCTTTCTTCATAATCTCTCCATTACAATCAATTGTAAAGGGAGTATTAAGTTTTTTTGTTGAGGAAATTTCAAGATATTTATGGGAAAATGCATGGTGATAGTAATAAAAAAATCGTACATTCGCGACCCGTACATTTGCGACCGGTACATAAGCCAATTAAACAAAAACCAAGAGAGACATTTTATTTTGTTAATACTGGATGAAGACCTACATAAATACACTTTCAAAATAAATTAATCTCTTTTGAATATTCCGTTCCAGTACGTATATTTTTACATTTCACTACTGTCAGTCAAAGTTGACTTCTATTTTGCGTACGTTCGTGACCACATGTTTATGACTATCATTATAAAAACTTAAACTCGATGAAATCCAAACACTGAACATAGAGCTACCCAAATGCTATCGAATCGCAAAAAAAATTCTAGGAAAAGTTTTGTTTTCTATATTTTTTGCACATCAAAAGCCCCCAGGAAATGCCCATATCTTGTTATCGAGGAGGCATAACTCCCATAAGTATTGTATAACGAATCTGACGTAATTCATTCATTTGCGTTGATAACAGGGCAATTTTATAAAGATAGATTTGGTAATTTTCAATAATTCAACATAAAAAGTGTTGCCGAATTAAATTTTTTTAAAAAAAGGATACATGCGAGCTACATGAATCCTTTGACGGAATATTTTCAAAACTTGAATTTGGTTTATTATTATCATATATACCTCTATACAAAATATTATTAGTCTGGGTCAACTCCTTCTATTTTTGCACAATTTTTTTTCACATCAAATTATTGTCGGGCAGGTCAATGACCTTTTGACTTTTCGCTTTGCTCACCTCTTAACTGAAACAATCCTTCTGTCAACAGGAATCTATTAGTGAATTCCTGTCAACATTTTAAAAGGCTATGAGCGATATGCTATGAAATGCTTTTAAACCATCCTTATCCCGGATTTAACTAAAAAAAAACGCTAGAGATTTTTTTTTCTCTTAGGACCAGCACTCAGGGGATGACCCTACTAATGCAGTGCATTGTGTTGGAATTAGGAAAATAGGTTGTGGGAAGGAGGATAGAGGGAGTAGTGTTTATGAACATTTGATTTGAACTTTATCATGTTGTAAGTGAGAGGGAAGACTTCTGCAGGAAGGTTATTCCACATACGAACAGTGCGGGAAAAAACGAATTCTCTCTGTAATGAGTTGTACGATTTACCTGCCAATCGACCACATAAGGATGGGCTCTTAAGGAAAAAGCTGTATTACGAGCAAACGTACGGGTTTCGGGAACCAGATCTCTAATTTCGTCAGAACACATCCCATTGTAGTAACGATAAAACGATAAAATTATCTCACAACCAAATTAGTATTTTGATGAATCTTATATATTTTGAAAAGCATAACAAAATTGGAGAAACGTTGGGCAAAGAGTATAAAACTTAAAGAAAATAAATTATTTTTTATCCAGTAACTGTTTTTGTTTTATATGAAGACAATTTTGACAACTTGGTTCCTTTTATAGAGCAACATGTCTACACTCCCAAATGAGTCTACCTTGTGGAAATATACCTTGCTTTTGTATATGAAACGAAACAAATAACACTACGTGACAAAATTTCAACAGTCACATCATCTATTCTGGAATATCTATTTTGGAATATCTCAAAAACTGTCCTCTTTTGACAATTCTGATAAAAACAATTTTACATAAAAATTATGTGTCAAATTCATTTGGTCAAAAAATTGTCACGTAGTGTAATACCACAAAAAAATTAATAATTTAGTTACAACGGTTAAACGGTTAATTGACTGAAATTAACCGGTTCAATCATTAGTCGAAAATTTTAAAGTAATTTGGTAGCAATTTTTTGATACCTCTCTTTTTGTTTTACGCTCAATGTTCTTTAGCTCACAAGTTTCTTCAAATCTACAACACATATAATACCTTTACAAAAAATTCGAACACGTTGTCAGATTTAGCAATATATGAAACTTAAGTCTTTTTTTATGTGTACTATACATATGGAACTGCATATGAAAAACACACAAAATGCCTGTTGTTGCAATACTGGGGCCACCTTTTCAAGTATATCTACCATACTGTATATGTAGCACTAAAATTTTGCAGACTTAAAACTTATGGTATTGAGACGGTTTTATTTTTATGTACAAAAATATTTTTGTTCCACTGAAAAAATTGTTTGATAAACTTAGAATCGGTGCCACCAAAAATAAAAAAAGCACTAAAATTAAAAAAAAAACGCACAGCGAAATGCACCGAGTTGACAACGCTGTCTATCATTGAAAACTTCATTTTATAACAATAAACTTAATTATAATTAAATATTATCCACCCTAAAAAAATAATATAAAGGAAACAATTTCGATTAATAATAAGAAACGGACGACAAGTTTTCCTTTATTACTTCTCTCAGAATTGTTGGTGACATTTGTATACCTTATCAAAATGAATTTGCATATAAATTACAAAAATTCCAAGTAAATATTTACATTTACATATTCATTTTATTGCAGATTAAAAATAGTTTGTAGAAAAAAAAAAAAACAGACATACCATTATAAAAGAATTTTTTTTTATTTAGATTAGAGAAATGTCAAAGAACAAATACAGCATTTATAATTAATTTTATGTGTTAATTGTACGTTTTTGTGTAAGCGACATCACTAATTATATTTAAATAAATTCAAATTTAAATGTTTCTGAAGCAAACAAAAAACCAAGTGCACGCCAGTTTAAATACAGGATTTCGGATTCCTGGAAAAAGTATTTTAAATAAAATAAAATAAATCTTTTTAATGAATAATGAATATAAATAACGTTGTGAATATCAGAAAAAAATAAATTAAATTCATAATCACAAATTTGTAAAAAATGCAAAAATTAACTGAATAAGAAGCAAAAAAAAAAAAATTTCGATTGTCGGATAAAACTGTTATTATTTTGATTTAATATTTAACCTTCCTAAGCCCGCAAACATTTTTTAACACGTTGGTATTCATTTCATAGTTTTTTGAAACAAAACTTAAACAAATAATTTAAAAAAAAAATTGTAAGATTTAAAGGGGAAAAAAACTTATTTTGATTTTATATTTAACCTTCCTATACCCGGAAAATTTTTTTTCACACGTTGGTATACGTTTCATAGTTTTTTGAAACAAAACTTAAAAAGATAATTTAAAAAAAAAAACTGTAAGATTTAATAGAAAAAAACTTAACTATGCACTAAATTTATTTTGATAATTGTTATTGATTTTCAATCTGTTACGAAACAGCCATCAAAATCGATGATTCTTTCTTAAAAAAATCTAAAATTAACATTTGCAATCTTAAAGTTACTTCAAAACCATTAAAAAAAATTGAGACATCCCCCAACCGACCCGCGTCTGTTTCTGGATACACGAACGCCTCGTACAGCACGTAGTATGTACTAAAATAAAGCTTGTAAAATAAATCCGGCAGCTAACAAAAACGTCAACTTTCTAGCTTTTCTGGAAAAATAAATATGTATGAAAAATTGTTTCGTCGGTCTCACATACTAACACGCGAGAAAGATTAATACTAGATTTTAAACGATTGAGACCTTACAACACTGGTGTTCAAATTTCAAGTATATTCGGTCAATGGAAATCGCTACTGGGAGATGATCCGAAGAGTTAGACAAAGAAAGTAGAGGCTTCAATAGGATGGCCCCACTTGCCACACAGCAACAGGAATAATGGCTCTTTTTAAAGAAAAGTTCAAAAATCACATTATTTCTCATAGAGTAGGAGCGAATTGGCCTAAAAGATCGTGCGGTTTGACACCATTAGACTATTTTTGTGAGGTTTTTTGAAATCAAAAGTGTTCAGGAATAATCCTAAAAACAGTTCAAAAACTTAAAAACATTATCGTGCAGATAAAAACCATTAAACAAAGTTTATTAAACAACGTGCTTGCGAATTTTCGTAAAAGATTGGAAGCCTGCCGAGACAGGATGGCGGTTTACTTGACCGACATAATTTTTAATTTTTAACCGAAACCTATTTTTAATAAGCTGAAATTTAAATATTATTAATATCTCAAAAAAAACTCTTATTTTTTTTTAAATTAAAATGATACTTTAATTTTTGGACACCCTTTATTAAACGAATCATTGAAATAATATAATTGAAGCACAGCCGCGAATAACGTTGTAAAAGCCACTTTTTGCAAAATCTGTTTTTTTTTCCAAATTATCGTTAACATTACTCTCTTACACTGTTTAAACATCAAATTACCCAAAATTATGCACCTTAACGACTTCAAAATGGCATACAAAGAGTCAGCCAGTGGAAGAACGTTGTAAGTTACATACTAACAAAATGATACAAACTGCATTGTTTTGCAACGTGAAATAACGCTTTTAAAGCCTTTTACATAAAAGTGTTTATGATCATTATTTTTAATAATCAGAAAAAAAAAAATTTAAAAATAAATAATCCTGCCTGTTAAAAACGTTGTTTTGCTCTCTATTTTTGGAAGCAGTTCTTTATGGAGGCTGTGGTCAAATATAGACCAATTCCAACAAAATTTTATTTAGTTAAATGTGTTTGTGCTAAATTTGAGTTAGATATTAAAGTTAGTACTAAGTTTATGGCAGATAGAGCTTTATTCCGGGTAGACGTTTTTATAAGGTAAAGGTTAAATTATTGTCCGGTTTTTACCATTTGCGCAGGCTCAATTTTTGTGCTCTTTAACATTTTTTTGATAATCAGTATAAATTACATAAAACACATATATTCTTGTCATATTCGAAGACATTTTGGCAATAATTTTTCGTGTGTCAATTCGTCAGTCTGCTGAAAGAGAACTCGGGAGATGAAATTTGGCAAAAAAAATAATTTTTGAAAATTGGCTATGCCTCAACGTTCTAGTTTCTATTCTTAAATATCCTAATTAACTCAGACTTTTTTTTAAAATTTATGTAAGCAAGTCCGTTCGTCTCTATGCCCAATTAAATCATGTTTCAACGTGCAAAGGTCTAAGTATTCAAATTGCCGGTATTAATATCGTCAACAATAAATGAAAAAAGGTTTAAATATATAAATATCTGTATAAAAACGAGTAAGATAGTGTAGTTGGTCTATCCCGATCATATCATACCCTACACCAAATTTCATTAAATGATTTTCAAAATTGCATACAAGCTTTACATAGATAGCCAGCCTATAAACAATATGAAACCAATACAAATATTTTCTATTAAGTCGAGCATGAGGACAGACAGAACGAATTGGCTACATCGAATAAGAACTATTCAAGAATCAAAATATTTATACTTCATGTGATTTTCGATGAATCATTGTCAGTGTTCGTAAACTTAATGTACCTTCGTTCTTCACTTAAAGTGGTGACGAGTATAAAAACAAAATAATGGATTAAATTTTTCGACCATTTGTTTAACATGGGCTTAAGCTTTGTTCACACCTATTCAATAGTTGAATAGTTGAATAGTTCTAAATTACATTATACAATTATCTTCTTAAAAATAAAATTAAGTAATTCAATAGAAACGGTTAAAAATAAAGCTACAGTTTGATCAATTAACTTTTTTGGATTTTTTCGTTAAATATTTGTTAGTTCCAAATATACCACCTTTACTCTTTATATTTATTTTTAAATTCTTCATAAAAGACATGTCGTACTCATAAAAAAAATCAATCGAAACGTGCATTTAATGCAGCTAAAAAAATAATATATGTATATTATTTCATGTCAAGTGACCCAATTTTTAAACCGATGTCTTCCGATTTTCATGAAATTTGGACCAAGGTTAGTTCAATTAGATAGTATTTTAGGCTACAAGATCGGTCAAAAAGTTTCTGAGTTAGAGGGGGTCAAAGTTTGACATTTTGACCATACAGGTGTTCTTCCTTATCCATGTTACTTATTACCTATTGTCCCAAGTAACTTCGAGCTATTTGATCAATCTTTTGAAAAAATTTTTTTTGTTTTTTTTAAAATTTTTTAAAATTTTTTTTTTTTTTTAATTTAAAATTTTTTTTTTATTTTTTTTTAGCGGGAAAAAGATAGCTTATGTTTTTTCCTTTAAGGTAGTTTTGGTCTCTTTTTGGGATGCGAGCGGCTTATGTATTAAAAACAAAATAATTTCTAACTCTAGGCGAGGGTTTTTTAATTTTTAGCATATGCAGTGTTCTTTCTCATCCATGTAACTTATAACCTTTTGGTGTAAGCAAAATTTGTCCCAAGGTTCGATAGCTATTTGATCAATCCTTTGAAAAATTTGTTTTTGCTGTTTTTAAAAATTTTTAAAATTTTTTTTTTAAATTAAATTTTTTTTTTTTATCCGGAATGGGTTTTTTTTTTTTTTTTGCTCAAAAGATAGCTTATGTTTTTTCCTTTAAGGTAGTTTTGGTCTCTTTTTGGGGGTTGCGAGCGGCTTATGTATTAAAAAAAAATAATTTCAAACTCTAGACGAGGGTTTTTCAATTTTTAGAATATGCACTATTTTGAATTTTTTCCTATTTGTGTTTAAGTGTTTCTAAAACCTTAAAAATAAAACGTATGCAGAGAAACTAGACCAATTAACCTTTCCGACAGTATGTTACATACCCAACTATCATTTTATACCTTCGATACTGTAATGCCCACAATATGCTAATACCAGTAATAAAATCACTTTTTTTCTGTAGAAATGTTGAAAAATATTTTTTTTTTTATTTATTTGTAATAATAATTAAACTAATATATAATTATAATAATAAAAAGATAAATTTTTTAATAAAATTTAATCTAAATCACATTATATCCTTTTATATCCTAATTATTTTACATTTAATTTGTTGTAGCTGATGAAGTGCTTAAGTTTGCAAATTTTAAAATACCCAGTCTTTCATCCTCCCTATTTATCGCCCTTATTTTCAGCTATTTTTGCCAATTATTTCTTGGCGTTACTACCTTTAGCTGTTGATTTCGCTGCTGGTTTTGGATAGAAATCGCATTGAGTAGAGGCAGAAAACTTTTTCAACTTGAGTCTTCCATCGTCAAGCGGTATAAAGGCATGGTATTGAGCGGTGCCATCGATTGTTCCAGCAGCGTCCAATCTGCTCTTCAGTGTTTTCAATGTTTCCTCATGATCCTCTTTGCTACTAAAAACTATTTCAGTTTCTTTACAATAATTCTTTGTCCAATGGAATAAGCCAGTCGCATCTAAGATGCGATCTTGATGAGTGCACTGGAGACTATACTTCGCTGCATTTCTTTTGAGGTTTTCTCCAACACCATCACATGCTCCTTTACCATGAGCAGTAGGATGAGCTGGCATTCCAAAATCTTTTTCATGAGCTATAAGATTTGCGAAGCTACTTTTGTTTTTAAAATGTTGACGAGCTCCGTCCGAAATGTAGTATACCTTCTCTACTGTAAAATTACATTTAAGATAATTTAATATTCTGGTATTCATAAACTGAAACAGTATCATGTCTTAAATCGTCGGATATGATTGCTATACTTTTGTGTTCCAGTTTTTCATCTTTCATGTAGTAAATAACTACTGTGAATATAGTTGCTTGGTCGTTATTGAAGTTGAATGACTGTATGGCATCCTGAAGGACATATTTATAGTTCTCTGCGAAATCAAACGAAATAACGAATTCACCAGACTTCAAATGTATCTTCAAATCCTTGAAGAATGACCACTGCTCATTGACTAAAAAGTCATGGGTTCTCAAATTTAGCAATCCTCTACATATTTCTTTCACAAAATCATCCACATTTGAAATGATTGTTTTCAATGTGCATCTTTCAGTCTGAAGCCAAGATTCCAATTTTACCTCCTCAATACATTCTAGCTCTAAAGAGTTAATAAAATCCTCTTTGATGAATGTTGTTTCCGGGCAATTTGAACATTCGCCTAAGTGGCAAGAAGTTTTTGCATTAGGACACATAGTCAATTTGAGGCAATCGCGGTAATCGTGCAAATCTTCTGGTGAATTATCCACCAGATTTAAAAACTTGTCTCTGGGGCACCTGATATTTTGACAACAAAAATCACATTTAGTATAACGTGCGCTCAAAACTGTATATTTTTTTATGTAGGAAAAATAAAAAAAAAAAATTATTTGTCAACATTTCAACAGAAAAAAGTAATTTTATTCCTGGGATTAACATATTGTGGGCATTACAGTATCGAAGGTATAAAAGGATAGTTGGGTATGTAGCATACCGTCGGAAAGGTTAATTTGTCTAGTTTCTCTGCATACGTTTTATTTTGAAGGTTTTAGAAACACTTAATCACAAATAGGAAAAAATTCAAAATAGTGCATATTCTAAAAATTTAATAACCCTCGTTTAGAGTTAGAAATAATTTTTTTTGTTATACATAAGCCACTCGCATCACAAAAAGCGGCCAAAACTACCTTAAAGGAAACGACATAAAAAAAAAATCGATTAAAAAATTGGGTCACTTGACATGAAATCTCTCATATATGCATGAATGTTTTTATAAATATATATTTCAACCACAATATCGAAAGCTTCAATACTTTTATTTTTTCAGCCTTTTGCTTCTTTTAGTTCTGTGGTTGTTAGCAAACTGATAAAAAGTTGTTATTTATCTACGTCATTGCATCGCTTTTTTACGGTTGAAATCTATAAAATAAAGAAAATCCTTTTGCAAAAAGGAAATATAATAGTATCCTAGTTGGAGAATAAAAGCATAAACGTACTAAACCTCATACTTTGTGCTATCTCTTCTCTGAGAAAACTAAAAATCCATAGTTTTTGTACTTTGTATTTTTCTTGCAACTGCAAAAGTTACAATAAGTAAAATTGTTTTCTTTTATTTTATTGTTACTTGAATACTTTGACATTGAATTTAAGATTTAAGAGCTATATTTAATGTAAAACTGAGGATTGATTTAAAAGAGGATGAATTTTGTTTAAGGAAATCTTATACAATAAAATGACAATTTTAACAAAGTTTAATCTTAAGATAAGGCTAAGTAGGTTTATCAGAGATGTTCGAAATAGAAAGCTTTTTCTAAGACAATTATATTAATGCTAAGGGGGAAATCGTTAAAGAATGTTTTCATTTAATTACTTTATGCTTAAATTACTTTATAGTGAAGAGGATTGTTTTTCCAAGATTTAAAATTCAAAAATTCCGAAAGCAGTAAAAGAGTTTCAAGCTGGATTGTCACAATTTATGTCTGAACATATTTCGTATGACAATGTAATACCCCTGACAGACATAGAATTAGTATACCCCTTTCGCGCCCGGTCTTGAACGCACCGTCAGAAATATTATTTTTTATAATTTCCTAAGTTATAAGATATAAATTAAGGATTTTTGAAGATTTCAGACTTTTTGAGTTTTCGGGTGACTAGATATAGGAAGTTGCCTTTAAGCAACTTTGGGCCGTTAAGGAAGTTTTGCACGTTATGAAAATTTAAAACAAACTTTTCTATTTTTTATTCATTCTTTAACCAACTCTATATGTGCTTTGATAATTTTATTGCGATTGTTTTAAATAAAACGATGATTAAAATCCAAGTTGCTTATAAGCAGCTTTGGGGTCGAAAGGGGTACTATACTATCATGGTATACTACATGTGTGTCAACCTAAACTACAATTAAATCATGAAACAAAGTGGTATATTGATGGTTTATATACTACTGTAGTATGCATACCATGGTATTGAAACTATATGTCTGTCAGGGGCCTCTTAAGACCCGAACTTTAACCCATTGAATTTTTACATTTCTTATATATTTTTTATACCTTTTGGGGAGCAAATAAGAACCTTGTATATTTTTTATAAAAAAAATGTATTTGAATTCTTAGAAATTAATGGTGCACATATGTGTACCTCAGGTCTTAAAATATGAATAATTTCATCTTAAATCCTTAATTTCTTAAAATCTGAACTGAACCGATTGAGTTAAGGGTTTATTAACTATTTTTTTTATCTTATGAGGTGTAATTTAAATTTCGCTTTTTATTATTTTTTTAATTTTTTTATTTAAAGTGGTAGAAAAAGAGGTGAACTTCAGGTCTTAACGATTAGTTACTGAGGAAAAATGTCCAAACTGTATGGTTTTTTTAAACTACACTCACATTATTATTACAGTAACGGACTGTAGTTTATTTAAGAAATATTCCGTTCAGTCATTTTTAAATAAATAAACATTTAAAATTCCAAGCAAATTTATTTTTAACTGATTCTAACAGTTATTCAAAAAACAAAGTGCATATTAATACGGATTTTCAGTTGCAGTTAATATTGTCAGTTGATTTGGTAAACTTCTTCTTTATGAAAATTAAATGAAAATGTAATTTAAAATTACGAAAAGTTTATTTAATTTTTACTGTCAAAAATTCAACCGCGAATTCCGTAAAAAACAAATCAATATTCAGTTATCTTATATAAATTAATTGTCAAAAAATTAACTACATATTCCGTAAAATCAAATAAATATTCAGTTATTTTGTAAAATTTTACTGTCAAAAAATTCAACACCATATTCAGTAAAAACAATTAAATATTCAGTTATTTTATATAATTTTACTACCAAAAATTAATTTTTACTTATCTATAAAAAATAAATTGCTTGTTTTGTGTAAGCAATTCCCATTTTCTATTTCTTAAAATAATTTAGTTAAATACATCAAATTTTAAAAGTAAAATAATTGCGAAGCCATATCGGTCATGCTGCTGGTGTCTTATAATTGAGAGTTCTTCTGTAAACAACGTGGTCAGTACAACAAAAGTAAAACAAACGTGTGTAACTGGGTAAGTAAATAAAAATATTCTCCATCTCTCGCTTATAAGAAAAACAAGCGGACAGGTGTCTGTCTGGTATTTTTTTTAGAAATTCGGCTCTTTTGTGGAGTAAACGAAAATATAATAAAATAACTGAATATTTAATTGTTTTACTGAACATGGGGTCAATTTTTTGACAGTAAAATTTTAATAAATAACTGAATATTTAATCGTTTTTACTGAATATGGTGTTGAATTTTTGACTGTAAAATTTTACAAAATAACTGAATATTTATTTGATTTTACGGAATATGGTGTTGAATTTTTGACAGTAAAAATAAAATGAGCTTTTTGTTAAAAATAAATGAAAAATAGGTAGACCGGTTTTTAATTGAACTTTCATTTATTTTATATTACAATTTCAGTTAATTTTACGTACAGAATATCGTGAGTGTATTAAATTCAAATGTAAAAATAATGGCTAAATCTTCTAAGCCCGGCCATTTTTTGATATTTTTTGAAGCGCAGTAGCTTAAAGCAAGTAATAAAACTGTTTCTATTGGTCACACGATGTCGCTAGTCTTTAAAACTTGTAATAAGTTAAGGTAGACATATGTGTACCCATGGTCTAAGGAGGATAGAGATACTAAATATAATATACTTTATATAATCGTTTCACCAAAAATTGCAAATACCTTCCTAGAATAATACATTCTTAGGGATTGGGTAAAATAACACAAACAAATTTGGCATATATTTGGCAAAATTACGATGTGCGCGCTTGGGCGCTAGATCATATAATTAATCGACTTCTACTAATTTCAAACTTTTCTGAAAATAAGCTGCAATAGAATAATTTTAAGGGACTAGGAAATGCAAAAATTCTATTTGACCGGTTTTTATTAAAAAAAAATAACCAAGGATATGCTACACTGCCTTATTATCAAAGAAAGTCACATCTCCATTTACGTAGTTGTGAGTTATTTTGCTATTGCGTTTTTTATCTATCACGTCTTAAAATTTTATTTTTTTGAAAAATTCTCAAAAGTACTTTATTAATATATAATTTAATTAAATTTTGTTATCGTAACAGACAGGGGAAATTTTGATGATAAAGTAGAGAACATTTTACAAAAACCAAATTGTAAAAATAAGTTTAAAATTTCGAGATGTTGTATATATTTTTCTTTTCATAAGCAAGCCAGTTTTTGTCAGTTGAACATGCTTATGAACAGGCAACCCGTTAATATGCAATTGCATGTTTTTCATTTTACTTACAACCAATAAAGACAGAAACAATTGGGGGACTCACAAGGTGTGCTATCAAGTCATATCGTCATAATGTCCTAAATAATTTCAAAAGATTTTGTTATTCGTGCTTAATTCCCAGTTTTTATTATGGATAAAAACACTTGAAATTTATTGTTGATGGGATAAGCTACTCCTATGCGGAATTAAGCACGAATAACAAAATCTTTTGAAATTAAAATTTTGTATTCCCAAAAATTGAAATTACTTTTTGGTCCTAAATAATATTTTACAATTTTTCAAAATAAATGTTGTTGTGTTTCAAACAAAATAAACTTTTAATGCTGTAATCATTTATTCGTCATAACTGTACAGTAAAAATCTTAAATATAAGCAGTAGCCCTTGTAATTATTATAAGATATATGACTTTACAACTTTATGACTACCTTGTGAATCCTCCAAATATATTTATCAGTTTTAAAGCTTTTTATAAATTTTGACATCGATTTGTTACGGCATATTTTACCCTTTACAGTATATTTTAGTCAAAAATTAAATTTTGCAGCATTTTTTAAGTTTGTAGACCATTCTTTAACTTTTTTAAGCATACTCGTATTTTAATTATTTTAATTTTTTGTAATGGGCTGCGAAAGCACTTGTATATCGCAGCGAAACAAACTTTTTTAATTCTACCGAGCAAAAACTCTACTAATCTGGTAAGTTAGCAAGAAATGTTGGAAACATATAAACACTACTTATTTTTCGGTTGAATAACTAATTATTTTCGTTCGAGTTGTCCAAGAATTCAGTACTTTAAGTACACTTGCTAGAAGTCAAAATATCTAGTTATAATTGAACTACCAGTAAGTTCAATTGCAAGTACTTACAATAAACATAGTCAAAGTCACAAAACAGTTGTTTTTTAGTTACCCAGTAAAAACTTCGCCTACTTTTTTAAAAATAATAGCTTCTTTCGCTTATTATTTAGTAGCTTTCTTCTATATAACTACTTCCATAACTACTTATTTTTCAAATGTATGTAGGTAAAAAGTAATGACTTACATTTAAATGCGTTCATTTTTGGGCATGGCTTATAAAATTCATTGGTTCTTTCAGTAGAATTGGAAGTAGCATTTTTACTTTTTCGTGAAAACTTAACACATTATTTTGTAGGCGAAGTTTTTACTGGGTAGTTAGTAAAAAGAAAGTATGTATTAAACAAAAATAGGAATTTTTATATGATACATATTAAAATTATTTATATAAATTCTTCCATAAAAATGACTTTCATAAAGTTTTGCGGGGGATCTATAGGCTATAAAAGATATTAAGAATAAAAAAATTTTTCCGGTTTAAGGCTTTCGTTAATAAAGGTTTTCAGAATAATAACCCTGTAATGAAAAGTACTTACCAGGTTATGTATGAAATAACTACTACTTATTACCAAAATTCAAAAAGCCGTATTCCGTAATTCGCGAAAGCTTAGTCTCTATCGCTAAAAATTTATAAGGTAGATTTAGAGTTTTTTGGCTAAGAATGCAATTCTGTAACGTGCATTGCTAAATTTGGCAATGCCTTTAGGTTTTAATAAAAATAAATTTTTTTCCGGAATAGAGTCATTGAGACCACACGCAGAGAAAAAACATGATAACTAAGTGTTCACTACGAACATTTTTATTCATATTTGCCTTATATGTTTACCAAAATAAATTTATTATAGTCCTAATATAACTTGAAAAAATATTTTTTGTCCTTAACATTTTTAAATTCACTATAATAATATTATATGGTGTTTTACACCTAAAAAGTTACTCTGATCTAACTAAACATATTAAATTATGTGAACTGTTTGCTACTATAATATATAGGTAGGTATATATATATTTTCAACTATACAATTAAAATCATAATATAAATTGCACACAAAAGGTATTTTTAGTACCATAATTTTTGTTTGCTTTAAACACATTCTCTAATTGAACAAACAATAGTTGTCAAAACAAACAACGTTTATTAATAAAAAAAAATAAAATTTTCTTCACGTCATTTACGTCTGCGAGCTTCAGTTCATCGGACAACTTGGATTATTACAAAATAATTAAAATTTTTTTCAGGGAGAAAAAGGCCATGCTGCCTTGCAAAACTTATAAGTTTATTGAAATAGGTACGTTATTTAAATATAATTATAAAAATACATACACACATGTATAAACGTTGTCTTTCTTGCAGTCAAAAACACCTACAAGATTGAAAAAAGTTGGGAGTCAGCTGATTCAATTTATGTGTACGGCATATAAAAGGAAAATAAACAATTGGCAGATGAGTGCTGGTAAGCTTTGCGGCAGAATAGATGCAAATGAGAAATTGAGAAAACCAAATTTCTTTAATGTGCAGTTTTTCGTTGGAAAAAAAGGTAATCGCGCAATGAGAAAAAGGCCATTTAATGTATGTTCTATTTAATTTTATTTGTAAATATATGCTTTATGTACATACATTTTTATTTAAAAAAAAAAATAAATTTTTGAGAATAAATTTGTTATTGTTTTTATTGTGAGAACCATATAAAATGTTGGACAAGACATTTTGCATGGTTTTGGGAAATATAGAAACATGGTTTGAAAGGTGGCTTGCGTTTTTCTTCTGAACATAATAATATGTTTGAGACAATAATAAGTTAAAAACATTATGTCTGAACATATATTGTTACTTAAGACGTGTTTGACACAATCAGAACCACAAACATTAATGATAGTTTACGATTGTGATTGCATCAACCATGTTTTTTCTTTGCGTGCATATTCGTAATTAGATTTTAATTATATAAAAATTAAGCACACAAAATATGTATTCTCTTTAATCTTCTTATTTTATTTCTTTCGTCTAAAGGAAAAATAGCTGATAAGTTGGGGAGTTCCCTTAATCTTTTTAGATATTTTTCAGTAAGCCTTCTGATTTCATCCTTCACTTTTTGGCATTTTGAGATCGAAATGTTTTATATTATTTGTAACATACCATGGTAGATTCAAAAAAGTTCGAAGGGTTTTTGATTGAAAACGTTGTAAAATTTCTATATTGTCCCCTAACGTTGAATTCCATACGTCCAAATTGTTTTGAGGATTGATTTATAAATTCTTAATTTATTTTCAACGCTTAGTGGGGACTTAGGGCGAAGAAGCCAGTGTATTTTTTAAGCTTGATGTTTAGTTGATCACGTTTAATTCTGATATGGTGTTTCCATGTCAGTCTTCGGTCCATGTACATCCCAAGGTACTTGATGCAGGTTTTATGGGGTATTACTGCATTGTTAACTTTGACAGCTCCACAATTTTCTCTCCTTAAGGTAAAAGTTATGTGACTGGATTTGCTAAAGTAAACCTTTATATTCCATCTCACCAGCCAGTTTTGTAAAATGTCAAGGTGTCTTTGTACGAAGAAGGAAGCTTCGGATGGAGAATTGCATGCAGCTAATAATAGGCTTTTTACACTGATCAACATCTAGCATCTACCATCAAAGATGTAGAAAATGTGAAACACTCGTTTACATTGCTCACATCTAACATCTACCATCAAACAAAAATGTCACCATTTTTGAAAAAAAATGTTTTGAAAACAAAAAATGTTTTTTTTTCTACAAAAGTGCCAGAATTTAAAAAGAAAACACAAAAATGTATTTGAAGTTCCATTTGTTTAAAAATATTAAAAATACCTAACAAAAAAACATTGCAATAAAAGAGAAAAGTTGACAAATGGTAACGCTGCTTTCAAAAAAATTGTTTTTTGTCAGTGATGCCACAATAATAATAGAACTTATTGCCACTTTTCTAGGGATGACACTAAAATAATCAAAAGATGTTGAATGGAATACAATGAGATTGGAACATCTTTTAAAGATGTTGAAAGATGTTGGTTTTTAGCCCTATGTATTTCTTATGGAAAGATGTTAACATCTTCGCAAATTGTGGAAAATTGATGGTAGATGTTAGATGTTGATCAGTGTAAAAAGGCTATAAGGTGTCATCAGGATATGTGGCTACTAGAACGTTGTCAGATATTGGTAGATTAGACGTATAGCTCGTATATTTAAGCAGTCCAAGGAGACTACCGTGAGGAGCCCCAGCTTCAATTTGTAAAAAGTTGGAGTATTCGTTTTTATATTTAACATAAAAGAAACGATCCAGTAAATATAATCGCAAAAGCAAATAAAATGGTGTACGTAGAAGCTTCTTTAACTTGTACAATAGTCCCGCGTGCCACGCTCTATCAAAGGCTTGTTGAACATCTAAAAATACTGCAGAGTAGTATTTTTTGTTCTCCAAGGCTTCAGTTATAAATTGTATAATTCTATGGCATTGTTCAGGTGTGTGAAGCGAAAGCCGAACTGGTGCTGTGGTATTATATTGAGTTCTTCGACCAAGGACGTAATTCTACGCATAAATATTCTTTCGAATACTTTCGAGAATGTCGCCAGCAAACGTATAGATCTCTATGACGAAATGCAGTTTTCCGATTTATTAGCTTTGGGTATCATTGTGATCATAGCATATTTTCATTGTGCTGGAAAATGGCTAATTCTAATTACAGCATTAAATATATATGTTAAGAGTAATAACTATTTTTTGGGTAAGTGTTTAAACATTTGACTATTTATTTGATCATAACCTTACATTTAAGTGATCTATTTCTTCACTTATCTCTCTTGGGGATATATGTTTAATAGGTAGATCCATTGGAGAAGGTGAGTGGAGAAAGTCGAGAATGTTATTTTCATGTGATGAACCAGAATTAAAACGGAACGGCTTAAAAATCTTTTCTAAATAAAAGGCAAACGCCTTAGCTTTGTCTTGAATGGACTTCAACCATTCATTGTTGTCATTTTTAATAGGTGGATCCCTCTTTTGTGGTCGCTTTATATATCTAAGTGCTTTCCAAAAATGTTGCTCATTTTTGCTTATGTCAGAGACACACTATACTATACACTATATCCACGGCTTCGATCTTGTTAATACAAACCATCCAGATGATGCAGCGCATGGTGACACTGCAATTCTTATAAAGTCAAATATTTCATATAATGTCTCAAACGAAATTCAAGAAAAATTTTTGCAGTGTGCACTCGTTTCTATAAAATGCGAATAAACACCGCTAACAATTGAAGATTACTTTAGACGTTTTTTTTTTTGACCAACTAGGATCGAGATTGTTAATAGGAGGTGATTTTAACAGCTAGCATCCTTGGTGGGAATATCTAACACATAATCCAAAGTGAAAAGAGCTATTAAAATGCACTTTTGCTTCGCGTTGCGTTAGAGATTCGCTTTGACATCTAAGATGAAATATTCATACTTATAAGAAACATGTCACATAAAGAACTTTTAACGCAAAGCGAAGCGAAAAGTTGGGCAACGCTCATCTTTTTGGCGCTTTGACAATCTGCTTGTATAAATTTTTTTATTTATTTTCTTTTTAACACACAATGTGTAAGTGTTGTCAAAGTTTTCATTGTGACATACACCTTTTGTGTTACGCTTTTCTTTCAAAGTTAGAAGTGTCACGCAAAGCGATGAAGTTTTATCTGACATGGCCTTAAACGCCTCCTTTAAAACTGGCACATAAATTGACGAAAATGGCGAATACTTTACAAACTTGTTGCTCAAAGCAGCTTATCGTTCAACACCCGGTTATTTTGATAGATCAAGTACCAACAAATTTATCTTGTCCTCTGAAATAAAAGCAATCATAGCTAAGAAAAGAAAACTTCGTTAAAAAAGGTCATCACCCACAAGACAAACTAAACCTGAAAGACCCTTTTCGGAAAACAGCTTGTATATAGACTATTTTAAATTTTGGACCGATTCGATAGGATTGGTCTATGTACCAATCAGAACCAAATTTCATCAAACTATCTTCAAAATTGCGACTTTTACTTTGCGCCCAAAGTTACAGGTACAGCCAGCTAGCCAGCCATACGGACGGACATCATTAGATCGACTCAGAAAGTGATTCTGAGTCAATCGATATACTAGGACCAACATTTTAAGCACAAATGCATAATAACCCTGTTGGCCAAACTGCCGTCGACGACATTGTCGTCAACTATCATGCACGACAATTTTTAGGAAAATATCGTGGACGACAAAATACTCGACACTGTCTAATGCACTGTCTTTTAAAGAAATTAATAGACAGACATTGTCTTTCAAGTTGTCTTTTGCCAAAGCTTATCCACGACAACTTGAGAGACATTTTCTTGTAAGGTATCCTCTATCAACAACTATACACGACAGTATGAGCGACAGTGTCTTGTAAGCTGTCCTGTATTAAAGTGTATGCACGACAACATGACCGACAGTGTCTTGTAAGGTGTCCTTTATCAACTTCTAAGCACGACAATATGAGCGGCATTGTCTTCTAAGCCTAAGTCTTCTAAACAAACAAACATAATTTGTTCCCAATAAAAAATAAAAATAAAATAACGATAATAAAATAAAGTCTTAGAGCTCAAAGACTAAGGTCTGATTTTAAAAATATGTATGTCCTATTGTGTATTTTTATTTTTTCGTTTAGGTTTATAGGCGACATTGTTGTGTAAGCTGTAGCTCCTGTAACTTCATCGACATTGTCTTATACGCAGTCGTTGACGATAAAGTAGAATCCATTGTCGTCTATATAGTCACCAAGGCAATATGGACGACAATGTGCATGTGGACATCAACGACATGCAGAGTGACCTTGTCTCTCTTTGTGTCGTGCACGATTTACGCGACACTTGTTTGAAAATGTCATCGACGATCTGCATTAGTTGTCCCTTACGTGTCGTGCAGGAATTAACATTGTCATGCAGGAATCCTTGATGATTCGTACACGACATAGACAACTGGGACCCTCTCCACTACTGTGGTGTGGGTATAAAAGCATTTTAGTTTTGTTAATTCTTTAATTTAAACATATCGCTCCTTTGCTGCAAGACCGGCATAACTCAAAAAATAACATTTTGGAGTTAGAGATGCAGAATTATTCGCTTTGTTTTTCTTTATATTGTGTATTAAATTCATCTTTATATCTTTTATGCTTTCCCAGTTTGAAGAGAATATGTCTTCTTTTTTTTTAAGTAGTTAGAGCAAATCAAAAACTTTAAATGCGTTTATCTTGAAATGGATTTTTTTTAGTTATGCCGGTCTTGCAGCAAATGAGCAATATGTACATAATTTTCTCTTATTAATACATGAACAAGTTTTTGTTTGAATAAGTTAAGCCATCAAATTTCTCCACAAAATAGACATTAGAGTTATACATAAAGTTCTGCTCTAAAAGTACAATTTATAAAAGTTTATACAAACAATTTAAATTAATTTATAAAAGTTTTAATTTGTTAAAAAAAAAATTAGAAACATCAGCTGTCATTTTATAACACAACATGCAACAAAACTTTCAATGATGAATTTATGTGATTTTTAACAAATTTTAAATTTAACCGCACAAAAAACATTCCACACATTAATGAAAATATGAAAGGTTATCAAGGCTACAGCTTACAATTCAATTTATTTTTGTAATACATAGAACGAGGCAAGTCATATTTTTGGTTTTTAGTACAAAAAATATTTTTAAACTGTCACAACAAATCACTTAACCAAAAAGGCACAAACAAAGTTTAATTCAGGTTCGAAAGAAACGCCACCGCACACATGCCCTACATTATTTTTTTTTTTGTAACTTAATAAAAAACTGAGTTGTTCAAATTACAAACATTTTAAAAACAAAATTTATACTTTCTGGAAAAGTTTTTTCACTCAACCAGGAATTTGAGTAGGTGTAATGTTTGACTGCTGCTTCTGCTTCAGTTCTTTATGTTCGAGTAAATTTTTGTATATGTGTGTATCTGCATTGTGTGTTTGGGTGTAATTTGTCCATTTTTAGTGAACTTGTGGGTGAAATATTGCGGTTTAATAGATCCATATTGTGGTTTAAATTGTTGGTAATACATTTTGGTTGTAGTCGCTTAAATAAAATTGAACCGACAGCAGATTGATTTCAGCAATAAAGCATTTTTTGCTCTGTTAGTTTACAAACCTTGATGCTTTTCTAGGCATTTTAAAACTAACGTCTACTTAGTGTAAATTATATTTTATCGCGGAAATATTTTGAAATTTTTTTTAAATAAGAGCTTAGAACTAAACATTTTGCGGTAGTGGGTTAGATGGGAGCTATTGTTAACTTCCGAACTTTCGACCTTTAATAGATGAATAAAGTGTACTTTATTCTGCAAAAATTGATTGCCGATTCGGACCGATTTCAAAAGACTTTATTCCTATGTTGGGTCATTGGACATCATTATTACTGTGGTTACCTGTATGATAGCCACCATGATCCACCATGTTTTCTTTCGACCGAGTGAAAACAATTCATCTATGGACGCTACCACTTGTGGACACCTACAGATGTGCTTGGCTTTTAGTACATCTTACCGATGCACACAATTTCTAGCACACTAAATATCCACAAAAAGAAAGAAAATTATATACTAAGAGAGCCCAGGTACTTAAAACCACTAGCAAGCAAAGTGCAAATCCAGGACCTTTGAGTTAAGAGTAGCCTTAGATTCAAGCTGCCATATAAGACTCTAGTAAGCCGTGATCTATTAGTGATTTGCCAATTTTAAGTCGAAGATACCATCGAATTTTAAAAGATTTCAGAAAAAAATCTATATATATTTATAAAATACTCTATATATTTACAAAATAATATACAGATTTCTTTGTTCTCAACAAAAAAAAAAAAAAAAATGCATTAGAGATGTTGGTTTAAAAAAATCTTGGATAATGGCAAACATTTTGACTGTAGAGT
The DNA here is from genome assembly GCA_963931875.1 of Pollenia griseotomentosa. Classification (NCBI taxonomy): domain Eukaryota; kingdom Metazoa; phylum Arthropoda; class Insecta; order Diptera; family Polleniidae; genus Pollenia; species Pollenia griseotomentosa. The sequence goes on from OZ007563.1 coordinate 122,626,408, forward strand.
ACACTTTGAAACAAATATCTGATAATTCGTAATAAAATAGTATTTTACTTTTGTTAACTGAAATTAACTAAAACTTTCTTCACAACCATGTACAAAAGAAAAAAATATATGTATAGTAGAACGGAAATATACAGCCTAAGAATACTTGACACTATCACACAAGTCTTACGTATTCTGAGAAAAAACAACACTGTGATGATAAGTTGTTATGTTTTTTTTTGAAATGTTCAAGCAATAACTTGGTCAGAGAAGCATATTCTTAAAAATATTTATTTGTTTATTTATTTATTTAATAAGAGTTACAAATACAATTACGAATTATATACTAACATAATTAACCGAGCAATAGTAACGTAGACCTTCAGCCCGTTGAAGTGAAACAGACCAGATTCTCTGGCGGGAGTCGAAACCGCAACCGTCGCACTGATAGACTAGCTCACTACCAACTAGCCTACCGGGGCACATATTCTTCAAAATATTTCAGGGATTTTCTTGTAAGAAAAAATTGGCCGTTTTCTATCATTGATGTTAATTTTAATTTAATTAAATGTAATCTTCTTCATCCAATGTTTTTATTTGTTCGGTAATGAATTATATATGAGTTCTTTTTCAATCGCTAAAGTGATAAATCTTCGTGAAGAAAGAAAATTAAAAATATAAATTTGATTTAATAAACATTTTAGATGTTTTGAAATAAATTTAGAACTTAAGAAATAATTATATAACAAAAAATTTTTTTGTTTTAAATAAAATTATTTAATCCTGTGAAATTGTTGTTGGAAATTGTCAAAATCAATCAACACATTAGCTGCGTTCGTTTACACCAAAATTTGTACAAATTTGTACTGGATTTTACTGAAATGCGTTCGCGTACACAAAAAGTTGTAAAATTTTCATATTACTCACCTACTGGATTTCACCGGGATTTTACTGGAAAAGTAAACGAACGCACATATTGTTTTATACGGCAAAGTTTTTTGATCATTTCTTAAATCAAAATTAAAAATATCATTTATTGAAAAAAAAAAAATATATATATTCTAAATATAAAATTTTTACAATTTTTAGTAATCATTTTGGTAATAGGTGCAAAATCAACAAATGGGTTGCTTCCCAGGAAAAACTTTTTGATTTTTAGTAATAGGTGGTTATTTCATACGTTACCTGTTAAGTAGTTGTTATTGCAATTGCCATTATTTTGAAAACTTTAATAAGTACTTACTAGTAATGACCACAGCAACTACTTATTACTTCTATTATTTTCACTACTGAATATTTGCTTACTAATAATCAGCTCAATAACTACTTATTACTTGTGTTGTTTTCAGTACTGAATATTTAGTTACTGGTAACGTACTTAATAACTACTTATAAGGTCTATTAACTAGTGATTTTTTGGCTTCTGGTAAGTATATTGTAAGTACTTACAATTCAACTTACTAGTAGTTAAATAATAACTATATATTTTTTGACTTCTAGTAAGTGTTTTGTAAGTACTGAATTCTGTGGACACTTCGAACAAAAATAAGTAGTTTTTCAGCCGAAAAATAATTAGTGTTTATTTTCTCCAACATTATTTGCTAACTTGCCTGGTAAGTAAAGTTTTTGCTGGGTTGATTCTATGAATTTGGTAAAAATATGGTGATTAGAGATAATTTTTAATTTTTTCTGTATACAAAATACAAATACATAGTTTCATTTCTATGGATATTTTATGATTAAAAACCTGTAGCGATTTTTGTATAGACAATTTTTTTTTATCGCGTAGGGAATATAAGGGATTTTTTTCGGGTAGTGTAAGCACTTTTCAAAAAAGTGTAAAATATCACTGGGCTTACTACCCAGAAAAAAAAGCATTTAGTAAGATATACACAATTTTTTTTTTTTTTTTCAGGAGAGCAAAAAAACTTTTTTTCAATGCTGGATTACTTATTTTTTAATTTTTTTAGATTATCAAAATTAATGATAATAAAAACTTGTATTATAAAATAACATGCAAATTTACAGTTTATAACTTTTTTTAATTGAGAAACGTTTCATATCCACTATCGCGATGTAATTTAAAACGTTTTTCCACTACGCAAACGGCTTTTAAAACACTATTCCAAGTTGCAAAACGATTACTTTGTATAATTTTTTTGTAACTTACAACGTTCTTTCACTGCAATTTGAAGAGGTTAAGGTGCATAATTATGGGTTATTTGATGTTTAAACAATGACAGAGAATAATGTTAACGATAATATGCAAAAAAGAAAACAGATTTTGCTAAAAGTTGCTTTTACAACGTTATTCGCGGATGTGCTTCAATTGTAAACACTTTCCTTACTCCTCGAACAAGCAAGAGAGAGAATATCATTTTTAATACTATTAAAAATGTTTATGTCACTCTTTTTCTATTTGGTTATATATGTTTATTAGACCGACTCGAAAAAAAGAGTTGTTCATGTACCCCCCTCAAAACTAACTTTGACATGTTTTATGAAGATTCCCAAAATATTTTGGCTTTAGCGATAATCTCCCGTGAGCTAAATTGCGTCAAAAAAGAGTCCAAAAATTGTATTTTTCATAAATAAAAAGTTCGGCAATTTTTTTTTTTACAACTGGAATTCAATTTTTTTCAAAATTTTATTTTTTTTATATGTCCTCTAAAAAATTTTGGTCATGAAAGGGTAATTTAATAGTAGCTTAATATATTTATAAAACGTGTTTCCTGGGCAAATATATACTTTTAGTGGTTATAAAATGGGTTTTAGTGATGTTTTAATTAATGTTATAGTTCTATTATATTTGGCCATTCGTTGGACAAAAAAAAAATTTTGCGTACTTTTTATTAATGAAAAATAGCATTTTTGGACCCTTTTTTGAAGCGGTTTAGCTCACGGAAGATTATCGCTAGAGCCAAAATATTTTGGGAATCTTCATAAAACATGTCAAAGTTAATTTTCAGGGGCGTACAACTTTACTTTTTGTTTGCACATATAAGGGGATTCCGTCTAGTATTTATCTTCATTGTTCTCATTTAAAAATTTTATGTATTTAAATCAACAATTTTAACAAACACCAATCGGGAATTTTTTTCTTTTTATGAATTTTTTTTTTTATTTTTTATACATGAAACAAAAAATTATTGCCATTTGGTAACTTTTTATTTTAAATTGAAAAGATCCTAGAAACTAAAATTTGCCTAAAAACCCAATTTGTCGACGATGAAACCAACCAAAAATTATGTTTTTTCTCTTGTAGTATTGTTGTTGTTTCTGAAACAACAAGTACTAGCTAAAGCTTCTCTGCATAGGCTCCTCTCCTCTATGGTATAACAAATACGGCTTCGCTAACTAAAGCTTCTTCGCACAGGCGGCCTTCGGCCGGGCGCAAGGATTTTCTCTTCTATGGTAAAACAAACACCGGCTTCGCTAACTAAAGCTTCTCTGCACAGGCGGCCTTCGGCCGGGCGCAAGGATTTTCTCCTGTATGGTATAACAAATACCGGCTTTGCTAACTAAAGCTTCTCTGCACAGCCGGCCTTGGGCCGGGCGCAAGAATTTTCTCCTATATGGTATAACAAGGTATAACAAGTAAAGCTTCTAAACTCTGCCTTGTTTCCGAACGAAGGCCGACTACGCAGAGAAGCTTTAGTTAGCGAAGCCAGTTTTTTTATGCAGCTTAATACATTTAAGATAGCTTCATTTTTGATTTATCTGCACAAAAAATCGTGCAAAGGAGATTGTGCAGCTAAGTCAAAACTACTGTATTTTAAAAAATATCCATTTTTAATAACACAAATCTCTTGGAACTCAAAACAAATAAATATATAAAAATTTAGAATTTAAAAAATTTTTTTCTTATTTCAATGTCGATGGGTATCTGAGATTCGACCAAGCCGAATATTGCAGGAGCAATATTTTGTTCACCACAGCCTGCAGTTAACTTTAAAATCTAATTGTATAAATCAAAAGTAAAATCGATTACTTTTGTTCTCTAGCCTTGGCATGAATATTGAGCTTTTAGTTTTCTTCCACTTTATACTGTTTAAATACTTATGTACATATGAATGTATAATGTGCATATTAGTTCTGCACATTTAACATTAGTTTTCAATTTTATATTTGACTTGTTTAATATTGTTTAAAGTTTTAATATCAGTAGCTTAGGTTATGGACCCAAAACAATAATTGTGATCTAAAATTTCCTTTATTTATTGATATTAGTTATTTAATTTATTTATGTAAATTTTTGACTCAAATTAATTTAACCTTTATGTCTACAGCCATAAAAAATATATGGCTATGCTGGGTATATGCACCTAGGTATGCCTCTCCTGGTTTCCATTAAAACCTTTATACGTTGTAAAAATAATAATGGAACATCAACAAATTATGCATATGTTGCCTTATCGGAGTTAATGATTTTTCGTTTGTACACTGAACCAAATAACAGCGGTAACATTAACTAAAAAATTTAGTAAACCCTTAACTAAAAAAATAGTTGAATCAACTAAATTTTTTCTCAAATATGCACCAAATTTATTTATATACACAAATATTCTTCAAATCACCACAATGTCTTTCGTTCAAAATTTAGTTTAATAAAATCTGTGTATATGAATAAAATTTTGCTTAAATGATATCAAAAAATTTGTTAAATGCGCAAAAAATTTGTTAAAACAGTAGTAAACCAGTAGTAAAATAGTGTATTAGAAACAACACAAAAAATATTTAAATTAACATCCTCCTAGAATGTTTTCTTAAATACTTTATACGTTTATTTGACTAACTTTTGTCAATTTAATTATTCACAAAAGTTGTTTTTAATGAATATTTGTTAAAATTTCGTTAAAATAAGAAGAAGAATTTTTTGAAAAATATTTAGAAATAAATATTAGCTTATGTGAAGAATTTTCGTTAAAAGTGTAATTTTTTTTTTAATGTGTTTATTTTTACTAAATGGATGTAAATTTTTATAAATATTTGTAAAATAAACTAATTTAATTTACCGTTAATAAATAAAATTCTTAAAACTTTATATTTACAATGGTACACATTAAGGAGTTGTATATGTAAAGAATTGCTATTAAATACAACTAATATTTTATTAAAATTGAATAAAATAATGTCTTATAAAATCAACGATAGTAAAATTTAAGAAATTTTGTTGAATTTAAATAATAATATTAGTAAAGTCTAACAAAATTCTTCATCATGACTACCGAAATCTAAAATTAAATAAAGGTATGTGAAACTGAAGAAATTTCGTAAAATGTTACAATTTCATTTTTGTTAAAATGAATAAATAAATGTAGAACCGAATAAACTTAGTTTTTTCATTTAAAAGTTAGGTTTGTGTGATTCAAGTGAGAATGTTCTATTAATTGTAAATAAAGCGTACAGTTGAGTGCTTATAAAAATTATTATAATTAACTATAAAGGTAAAGACAATATATAATATAAATATATATAAATAATTTCATAAAGCTAATCAAATATTTTTCAGTGTTTTTTTTTTTAATATATAAAATAAAAAAGTAAAAATATCTAAATATCCGCTAAATTCATGTGCAAGCTTCTGGATGACCCCAGATGCAAGAAACAGTCTTAAAGAAGTATTAAATGAATGGAATTTTGGTATTTAATGATAAATTTATAAGACAAATATTTATATTGCCAAAGTTTTTTATGCATAACTTTTACATGTATTTACAGATGAATGTATAGATATTGATGCGTTAAAACTAATGAATCCACAACATCTAAAACAACTCAAAAAAAGGGGAAAATAAAGTAAGGCATTCAAATAAAATTTGAAAATTCCTTAATGTCTTGGGAAAAAAACAAAGGATATTCTACTTTTTCCATCAACGCCGATCCTAAGTCTAAATTACATCAAACTGCAAATGACTCTTTGAATTCTGAGCACACCATTCCAAAATTAATAGAAATTGAAAATATATTACAATTATTATCACAAGGGAGATCAGTATTAAAATATTTTGAAAATAATTTAAAATTAAAGGAAGGATCGCGTGTTATAATCGTTGATCTCATAACAAATTATTTAATTCAGAATGATATTAGAATGACTGTTAGTTTAGCTCAAAAAATAGCAGAGGATTTTGTTAAAGTTTTTCAAACTGAATCTTTGGTAAGAAAACGTTTTATTTGCTTCATTTTTGTATGACAAAATTAGTAGTACAAGCTTTTAATATATTCTGTTTTAAGGATTACTACTACCTTAAACAAACTGGAAGAAAGCCGCAAGGGAAGTTATACGATAAATATTTCAACATGGTGCGTAAACTTAAACATAGTGGTGTTCTCCTTAAAAGGCCATATTGCCATAAAAATACATTGGACACTCATAAAAGATTTCTAAAAATAAGAAAGAGTAATTTCAATTCCTTCTTTACAGAAAATTTCAATTTGTACCTATTTATATATAGATTCTCCAGAAAAAGGCATTAAAGGTATATATTGAAGCTATTTTTATTGACAACTGCTCTTGGGAGGAACTTGAAAACCATTGGAGTGCAACAAAAAATTAAAGGCTGCATGAAATTTCTCCAGCGAAATGTACTTCTGATGTCTTAAACAAATGGACACAATATAAAAAGACATTTGGTTTCAAGTTGGTATGTATAAAATTCTTATAGTAAGAAGTAACCTTTTGTGTTAGTTATATTTTATGTCAATATTAATAGTGTATGTTTCTATATACATTTTTCAGTAGATATGGACTTTAAGCAACTTTATCCCAAAGCTGAGTGTTTTCACACAAATTTCAAAACGTTTTCTTTAAAAATAAACGCTGTATTTCAAGATCGCATAAAAGATCATTCAAATGGAAAACATAACCGAAAGTGAGTATTACAATGTTTCACTTTAAATCTATTTGAAAATTACTAACTTTTTAATTATTTATTTTCTTAGATGGTCGTTGTATTGGCATTTTTTATCTTTTGCATATTTTTTTGATTCCATCGGCTACAATATTTAGTGTAAAGGACGGAAAGAAATCATGTACAAGATATTTTATTCGGGACTCAAAGAATCAGTTTTATTTTGGTCCTTTATAAAGAAACACTTGTACAATATTGCTACAAATGCTGATTATATACAGGCCCCAAATTAATTCGCTTATTGCGAATTTAAAATAGATAAGTCATTATTCTTATCAAGTTATTAAATTTATAACCTGATTTTTATTTTTTTTTATACGAATTAATTAAATTTAAGTTTTTATTGGTATTTATAAGTATTATGCATGTAATATAGATATGTATGTATGAACATATTTAAATTATATTCAACATTTTTTTATTTTTCGAATTTATTCTATGAGTTACATTTCAGTTATGTATTTTATAAAGCTTTTTTGTAATAGTTCTATTCCTTAAATTTTTAGGAATGACTTTTATACACCACCAGACTATTATATTGTATTGGTGTATAAAAGTCATTCCTAAAAATTTAAGGAATAGAACTATTACAAAAAAGCTTTATAAAATACATAACTGAAATGTAACTCATAGAATAAATTCGAAAAATAAAAAAATGTTGAATATAATATATGGTAACCTACGAAAGGAGATAATTCCCAGTTTCATATTTAAATTATATATAATTTTTATAATAAATTATTTTACCTTGTCAATTTACAATTTTATGTTTTTATTTAAATTAAAGATTTATATATTTACTTTTGATGTTAAAAATAGTTTTTTTTATTTCGTAAACAATAAGAGTTAACAAGATCTGTAATTTTTGTTTAATAGATTTTTTTAATTTTTAACACTAAATTTTTTTAAATTAGAAAACATTAAACAAAATTTATATATAATGTTAACTCTTTCATTGTTAACAAAATAAAAAAAACTATTTTTAGCATTAAAAGTAAATTCCTGATGGGGTTTAGAAATTAATAAAAGGGGGTAGTTGAAGCGAATAATAATTCTTCAATATAAATAAAAGAGTTATTTATAAATACTAAATTTATTAGTGAATTTAAACAATTTTTCGTCAATTTGAATAAAATAATTATTAAAAAAAAACAACATTTATTAGTTAATATGAATACAAATTCGTCAAAATTAATAATATTTAACTAAAATCGTTACTTAATATGACTAAATTTGTAATCGATTTAACTAACATGTTGATCATAAATAACGAAAGTGTTAAAGTTAAAAAAAAGAAAAATTTAGTCATATTAACTATTTACGAAATTTTTCGGTTTTTACGAAAAAGTGCCGTAGACTTGAATACCAAATTAGAAGGTTGTATAATGACCTACATTTCTTCATTTTTACACCCTATTTTGCAGTATTTAGGTAAATTTTTGGTTCAGTGTAGTCATTTGCAGTGAATTTATTATAAAAATAGATGGGGGAATCACACGTTTTGAATATATTGATATTCAAAAGTTCATTTATGATCAGCATATGGTAATTTTTAAAATTACTCGGAATTTATAACATAATTAAAATTAAAAAAAAAATTTCTTGAGTTCCATAGAAATGATGTTGGTACATTATCTTGAATTTAATATTTACCAATTTTAAAATGACAAACATGCGCAGGTATGTGGGTGTAGACATAAAGGTCGCTGTTAACAAATTTGATAATATTTGATGTCCTAGAACGTCAAAAGTAAACGTCAGATACTTATTAAAAAAAATCAGTTATAAACTTTTTTTCTACCCAAAAAAATAATAATAAGAAAATAAATATCGATGGCCTTTTTATATAACCATCTGTGAAACAATTTCTTGAAAATCACTTTTTGATGGAAAACGTTTCATTGACAAAAATCTAGAGATCAGCTAATGACACGTAGCGCCATTCTGCTAAAACCACATCGCCCGACCATTCATATTTTCACATCAAAAATCATTAGTACCAGTTCGGTAACGATTTATATGTAACGCAAGCTTCGGCTTCATTTTAAGAGACATAAGGACCGAAGATAAAACCGGCATTAAACCACATCAAACACTGCATTTTACTGGATGTAGTGGAGTATTTAGCGTCCTTTATATATTTTCATTACATAGGCGGCAATTTTGTTTTTTAACAAACCCAAAGAAATGTTCTTTATACAAATCAAAAAGTGAGCTACGCAAATCGATGACTAACTTTCGAAGTAAATTTGGAATATAATATATATAATATATATATATATATATATATATATATATATATATATTATTATATATTATATATTATGGTACCAATGCTTAAGTGTGAATCTAAACGTAATGATTTGTCAGAGTGTACTGATCATAAATGTCAAAAAGTAAGCTAATCCTTTTGTATGTTTTATCGGGCTTTAACAAACCTCTTACGAAAGGTGTTTGGGCCCTTACGAATATTTCCCTCGGATAGGAATCTCAAAATGTGCTTGAATCAAGAATTATAAAATTGTTTTAATTCGAATTCGTACTTAAAATAATCCGAAAATGAGATTGATTTAAGTAAAACTAAGATTGAATCAATCTCAAAATGCGCTTGATTCCAGAGTTATAAAGTTTATTTTATCCTGAATTCGTGCTTGAAAAGAAGAAGTTATTATGATTTATTTACTTACCCGTATTACACATTACAGAATGATAAAACACCAACATCATGCCCGATATGGTTTTAACTTTAGAAATCCAATGTACATATTTAACCAAAAATATAAGCTAAATGAGAAGTTCAAATTTACTGTTTATCCCTTCGTGGTACACCTGAGTCTGGCCAGACCTTTTTTCAATGTGCATAGAAAATCAAAACATGCGTAAGCCGGAGGGTTAAACATGAAAATAATATATGTTTAATCTTTGTTTTTACTTGATTTAAGAATTTTATACTTATTTCAAGAAATTCCGGGATTGATTTTCGAATGTAATCCCATTAAGGATTGTTTTGGGTACGTTTTAGTGTTATTCGTACTTGAATTTTTGAGTAAGACTTGTACTTAAAGTAATCATAAAAAACTTGATTTATCCCGAGTGCTTTTCTTTCTGTGTACGTTACCAGTTATACAAAATAGCTGATAATGTTGACCATTTCTTAGTTTTATGCATGAATTATAATCTTGCTTAAGGAAAAAGTATTATTTATAACTTAAAAACCATTTTACTTAAGCTATGTTCACACCTATTAAATATTTGACATCCTACACGTAACCCCTAGTTTTATTAAAAATGTAGTTGCTTGTGCAAAGCGTTTGCATATAACATATTTCTTTTAACAGTTTCTAAATTACATTATACAATTACCTTCTTATAAACAAAGTTTAGTAAATCAAGAGAAATGGTTAAAAATAAAGCTTAATTTTTATCAATTTACTGGTAAGGTTTTTTTGGATTTTTTCGTCAAATATTTGTTAGGTCTGAGCATACCTTAAGTTATATAAATATGTTTATCTTTTTATTTTCTTTGAATTCTAATGTCTCGATTATAATTACATACAAAACTTCTTATCATACTTTTTAAAAAGCAAAAACTGGCGAAATCTGTTGTCCCTCAATCGGGTTCTTTGTTGAGTCATAACCTGTGCCACATGCGAAAATAGTCTTTCTAAGGGACCCGATGTTCCCACTATCGTCCGCTATTTAAAGACAATTTAATGTAGTTTTGGAAACAGAGTTTTATAGCCCTTTTAAATTTCCAACGGATTTTTGTAATGGTTCGCACATAATGAAAATGTGTCTTCTCTTTTATCGGACTTTTCAGAGTCAGACTCAACGACCTTTCCGCAAACAAACTTCCAACAATTCCTGTCGTATAGGGCATCTCTCGACTTGATTCAAGTTTCATTTGTATTAAACCTTCTCTTGATGTTTTGATTTTTTATCGCTTGGAGTCATGGAGGCTTCTGACACTATTTTCACGAACTTAACAAAATTGAAGGTCAAAGCGCGGGCTCTTACACTTTAAATAAATTAATAATATTTTACAGAGGTCTAATGCAGACAAATATACGACATATTTACGCTATTAAAAGTCAATACGAGACCCACCCTATTATATAGATTACTAAAAATTGTAAAAATTGAATATATTTTTTTCAATAAATGATATTTTTGATATAAATTAAAAAACTTTGCCGTTTCAAACAATGCGTTAAGCGATTTCATTAATTATTGCTGAAGTTTTGAGAAGTCCCAACAACAATTCTACAAGTTTAAATTATTTTATTTTAAACAAAAAAATAAATTAAGATTTTCTTAATATTTTAACTAATATTTTAATAATAATTAAACAACTGAAATATTTATTAAATCAAAATTATATTTTTAATTTTCTTTCAACCAAAAAAAAAAAAAAAAAAATAAATACCTCATTCAATTATCGCATTAATTAAATTGAAATACTTTTAAAACAATTTTGTTAATTAATAAAAGAAACTACTGATAATTTTTTCTGTGTATAAAAATAAACAGTAGTGTGCTGGAAATCGAAAACGCAAGAATTTAAAAAGTCGTTTTTTAATAAGTTCCCAATAAACCATAGAACGATATGATAGTGAAAACGATATTATATCTTACGGCGACTATAATATTATATACTAATGTCTAAACTTACGCTTAGACAATATAAATTGATTGTTTTAATAAAAAAATGGTTTAAAAATTTGAATCCTGAAATTTGAATTTTTGTAAATATTAATCTGTAGAATGTTGGTCAAATGAATTAAAAACATATGAATCTAAACTTATGTATCTAAATTTGAATTTATGTAAAGTAAAACTATTGGAGTTAAAGAATTGAAATTTAAATTGTAAGATTTAACGCATTAATATTTGAACTTGAAATGAATTGTAAACCCTTATTAGTACAACATTATATTACAGTTTAAAAGCCTTTGGAGTAGTTGTAATTATCCGTAAGTTGCAATATGCAAATGAATTTTTTTTTATCAGGTTAATGGCGAAAAATAAAGTTATGTATCGTTCAATTATCACTAAGCAACAGGAGCGAACAGTTCATACCTAAGCCTATCTACCTAAATCTAAATTATTATAATATTCTTAACCTAATTTATAGACTAATAATAAAAAAAAAATAACCTCACTTAAAGAATAAAACTTAAACTACCTTAAAATTAAAAATTAAAACATTAAATCGAACTTTTTAATGATAAAGGAAGATTGCATACCCTAACCTAATTACCAGCTTTCCGATTCAGTTTGCCCACGCTGGAAACCAAAACCCTAACAATCCCAAGGTAATAAGATATAGTTCTATTTATTAGCAATAAGCGCAACTTAGGAAAGAAATAATAAATTCTCTTTTTGTTATTTCTTTTGCCTAAATCCTACAATTATAATCACTCATATGAGTGGTTATAATTACAATATTCCATTAAAGATCATCCGGCATCTTTAGTGCCCTGCAGTTCTGCAATTAAATCGAAGATTGTTTAGCATTCTGTGTTAATCCTTTAGACACAGAAATACAACTATTATTTAAAACGATATCGTTAAGGCATCACTTTTTTAAATATTTTCTTTAAAATTAAAAAACAAACATTTGAAAAAAACATCAAAAATTGTTTAAACATAGAAAATTATTTTAACAATAAGAAGATAAAACGTTATCAAAAAAGTTCTCATTGGATAAATTGCGAATTATCTTTATATAAATACATATTACAAAGAACCGTTAGTAATATCTATTAAATTTTAAGATGAATTTAAAATGTTTCTTAATTATTAAAATATTTATCTTTGAGAAGAATAATAAGTTTAATGCAAGAAGATGCATATCAAATACATACATACATACATACAGTCTGTCAAGAATGACTTTTCACATTAAATTAATTTTGGGAAATTTTATAATTTTTTAATAAAAAATAGTCTTGTTTAGTTTTTTAAAAAATTTTTTAAGCTCATCCGTTTTTGTTCTTTATTTATAATGCTAGAAACAAAAATAAAGACCAAATTCAGTGAAAAAGACACAAAAATATTGCAAAAACCAACATGTACTGCAGTTTATTGGTGTCAAATAACTCTTTGCACAACGCTACGTTTTTTAATGTTTTTGGACACTCTTGACTGTTAACGGTAACATCCCGATATTTATGACGTGTGTTAGTTTTCTTTGTAATTTTACAACTCATTTGGCACAGAATTTTTGTAGTGCATACGTAATTTACATAGTAAGTTTAAGTGTTAAAAATTGCCAGGGAAACGATTATCGTAAAAAGTGATTCAACTGATTTATTACAACCACCAATTGGAGGCAAGTACTCAGGAGCTATAAGAAAGGTTTTTGGTATCAAGAATAACCATATACAATGTGCTTTACCGTGCTGAAAAAGAGGGTAGGCTATAATTAAAGCCTGGAGAAGGTCCTCATACTAAAATAAATAAGCGCGCAGAGCGCTTAATTCTAAGAAAAGTGACCCATAACCCAAAGATTTCTACGAGAAGACTTGCAAAGGAGCTTGAAGAAGAGTCTAATGTTGTTGTTTCTCATGAAACGGTTCGACAGGTCTAATTAAAAAACGCATACTGTTCAAGAGCAGCCGGTAAAATTAACACTGTTTTCTGCAGTAAATATAGAGAACGTTTTTCCTTCTTCATAAGAAACATATCGCAACCTGTGGACTATTGGAACGATGTGATACTTTGCGACGAGACCAAAATAAAGTTGTACTACAACGATGGACCAACTAGAGTGTGGAAAAAACCCCTAACATTGTATGAAAATCGCAACATTATTCCAACAATAGAATTTGGAAAAATGTCGACGATGATTTGGGGCTACATTTCGAGCAAAGGGGTAGTAGATTTAGCTTTTATAAAGACAACCATGGATGCACAACAATATTTAAGCATTTCGCAAAATAATTTGATAAGCAGTGCACAAAAAATTTGGGTTCATACGAGATAATAAGCAGCAATTCAAATTTTATCAAGATAAGGACCCCAAAAACAAGTTCCATGTAGTAAGAATGTGACTACTATATAATTACAAAACAGTTATAAATACACCTAACCAAAGTCTGGAATTAAATCCGATTGAAAATTTGTGGGTTTATTTAAAAAAAAGTAGCTAAATGACAACCGACTAACAAGACAGCTCTAAAAGCCGCAATATTGGAAGAGTGGCAAAATATACTAGCCAACTATGACTTAAGGAAGTAAATTCACTCGATTAAAAAGAGAGTCCAATGAGTGGAAGATGCTAAGGGTAGTCACATTAAGTAATAAAAGTAAAAAATCCATTTTTTTTGTTAAAATGTTAATGCTTAATATAGGTCGCAATGTTTGTGAAAAGAGTTTCTTGACATCAAAAAAAATTAAGTATTAACTTTTTAGTTATATATTTTGCTTTTTTTTAAGCAAAATGGTTTTTTTTTTTTTTTGTTTTATATCATTGAAAATTATGTAAATAATAACAATAAATAAAAAATAAAAAGTACTTTTCTTTTTATAAAATAAGTGAAAAAGTTAATTTTTTTAATGTGAAAACTCATTCTTGACAGACTGTTTGTATATACATAGTATATCTTTATAACTTAAAACGCTAAAAACTGAAGTATTTTAAAAGTTTTTAAAATGAGATTTTACTACCGTTATTATTGGAAATTATGATATCGAAAACGATATCATAATTGAATGGAAAAACGATATTATAAGGAAAGGTACAATTTAGTCCGAAAAAACTATCGTTTTCGGTTCGTAAACGATTATCACTTGTGATACTTTCTACCACCTGTATGATATCGTTTCGATATCGTTACAATATCGCTTGATTTATTGTGTTTTCTGTTATAAAAAAAATATTATGGCAAATATTATACAAATATTTCTCTATTCAAAAGAATTTTATAACAAAACTTATAAAAATTAGATAAAAAGTGTTTTAAAGACAACTTCCAAATTCTTGCGATTTACGTTTTCGATTTCCAGCACACCGCTGAAAGCTTTTTTAACCCACGGTCTTACACATGTTTTTATTTTCACATTCGTAACGCATGAGTCTAGCCAGACCCAACCAACTTTTGAATAAATAAAACTAATTTTTTTTTAACTAAATGTTATATTATACACATTTATAATTTTAATAAAATATGAAATTCATTATATAAAATAATATGCGTATATATTCGTATTATTTTTATTTATAATATACAAATTAACATATTTTTAGCCATCAAAATATTTCTCAAAATTGAAAAATAAGATCGTTTTATTTCATAAAATGTATGTATATAACATGTTTACAAAATATGCAACACAATTTTATTTGTAATTAAAAAGAGAAATAAAATAAACGTATTAGCATTATGGATTTTCTTAGCAACTTAAACATTAAATTTTAGTTTTAGAATGTTGCTGATAATCTGAACACTTTGAACAAAAATTTTTTTTGGATTATATGAAAATTCCATTTTCAATATCAAATAGAACCAATTCGCTTGCAAATTTTCAAACATCGTTCCTTTTCAAGCAAATACTTGACTACAATTTGTTTTAGTTATGATTATAAATGTAATAATTGGTGTGCAAAATCTCTTGGGCGCCTGAATTGGAATAGAGCCTTGTTCCACGGGCCCAACTCTAATATGCATATTATTTAGACTCAGCATCTACCAACATTAAGTTGCTGATAAATCCATTTTTGGTCAATCTTTACCATAGAAATAATCATGGGCAGAGTACAAAAAAAAAAAAAAAAAAATAAAAATTGATTTCAATTAAAAAATTTGTGATATTAATTAAAAAATTAATTAAATTTGCACCAGTAAACAAATTAATAGTATCAATTAAACCAGTTAATAGTATTAATAAAACGTTTAATTCACTTGATTAAACGTTTTATTCACTTGATTAAATTTTTAATTAAAACTGATTATATTTTTGATTAATGCTTTAATTGGTGAAAAATTTTGGTGAATTTTTTCTGTGTATTGTTGACAAGTTTGTACATGTGGTTCTTCTTCATCATCCTTAGAAGCAAATGATTCATTTGGTTTTATGACCAAATTATTTTGAATTGAATTTCATAACCTTTCTCAGCAGCTTTATTATATTCTAAGTCATAAGCCTCCACTCTTCACATGCAAAAATCAGCTTCTGAACGTGAGTTACTAGTTACTGTGCTCAAATTGAGAGCTAGATGGAGCTACTAGTTTGTGTGTTAAATAAAATTAAATAAATAATAGATAATTAAAAAAAAAAATAATTGAAAACAGCAAGAAAGAAAGTTAAAAATACGGCATCTTCTATAAAAAATATATATGGGTCTGGCCAGACCACATGTGTTACAAATGTGATGTGTGCAGTAAAATATTCGAATAAGTTTCCTTATATATCCTTTTCTTGATATATTTTTCAGCTTTTTATAGTAAACTCAATCCTAGAAGGGTACCTGAAATTTCAAGTCTCTGCCAAAGTTTAAAATATACTAAAATAACATTAAAAATCAAAAAAGGTCTGGCCAGACTCATGAGTAAGACGAAGGGTTAAACTTAAATAACGCTCTCTTCCAACAAATCATAATATATTACAAATATTTGGTCCAATATGCAAATCACACCACCTGTTTTTGATGAAATTTATCATAAGTCCTACACAAGGTGAATACTGCTGCAATATATTTCTTTCTATTTTAAACGCCGGCGAGCGACGAAAAAAATCAGTACCAGCTGTTCAAAATTTTTCATTTGTCTCAGTTGTGTTTTTAGCATAAAACCGTAACGAGATGCCATAAAATTTGGCACCGATAAGATTTATATGGCTAAAAATTGTGATATCAGATTTTATAGATCATAATAAAATTGTTTCTAGTAAAGTTCGGTAAATCGAGAATAAATCAATAGGTTTTTCAATTATTATAAATTATTGCTTATTTGCAACAACAATTACTGGAATGTGTGGACGTACTAGAAGAACCAGCGACGAGAGCATACAAATTTGAGAGACAAACATTTTTCTGAAAATTTCTGATAGTAAAATTTTGACTAGCAACAATTATTACAACACCATTTTCATGTGTATAGTATAACCAGCTGCTTGGTCCCGGCGCTGCTCGGGATTTTTTAAATAAAATAGAAAATTAAATGCTGGAGTATTTTGTTAAAAACTTAACCCCAGCGCTATCTACCGGGTCAAAAATTTTTCAGAAAACTTGTTTTTGTTTAATAAATATAAAATTAAACTAACATATCACGACTACAACTCCACCTATCAGGATTAAACTTAAGAGAAACCTGGCTTCCAAGTCCAAGTTTGGTATCAGTCGGTCCAGCGTTTCTTGAGTTTGAGGACAACAAAGTTATACATATCGTCAATTAAAATTCAACACAACGTTTCATCAAAAAATTCGAAATTGACTTTTTGATTATTTTTGTTTTATTAAGCTACATGTTCACCACAAAAATGATGACTTTATTAAAGAAATTCAAACCCAAAGTACACCTTGTTGTCTCCTGTAAACTTATAAAAAGTGTTGTTACGTTATTTTGCATTTAAGTTGACGATATATACATTTATTTTAAATTTCATTAAAACGCACATCTTCTAATGAAATAAAATAAGATTACCTTTATTTTTTTATTACCCAATTGAAATAATACGTTTCTTCTTTAACCCATTAGAGGTCAAACCATAACTGGCCATAATTTTTTAATTTTAACTTTATTTATTTATTAAAATAAGTATTAAAAAAAACATAAAATGGAAAAAATGTAAAAAAAATTTTTTTAACTGGGTTTTTGGGGTGTACTTAACTGAGTACACTGACCTCTTACAAATGAAAATTTTCAGAAAATTGTTTTCAGTGCAAAGTGTTTTTAAGCACTTCTTATTCTGCCAACAAACTCTTAAATATCAAAAAAAATTTACCGCAAATGGTTTTGTAGTTTATTAGGATAGTGTCCAGCCCCAACTTGAGATTCATCTGCAAACATTGACCCAGACGTTACTCCAAATATCAAAGATCAACATAAAGATTGTATCTAGTAAAAAGCTATAAAAAACACCAACAAATGTTTAACAACACATGAAGCAAACGGATCAGAAGATTCAGAATATTTAAGTATTGACTCGTTTTTAGGAATATTTTGGCCACCGCTAAGCATTTCATTCGAAGAAAGCCAGTTCGATTCGACTTCAGCAATTGAAGGCTATAAGATCAAAGACATTGGGATCAAAGATTTTTCAAATATTTCTTGACATACACTATTTCATCTTTTACAAATTTCCGAGTTCTGCTGAGGGGTTGAGCTCTGCGATGGAAAGTATTTGCGCCAAATATGAATTATTTGCTTTGCAAAGTCTTGCCGAGTTTTCTTTTGTGCCAACTGTTCATTATCACTATCGTCACTGACGTCGTTGTCAATAATTTCAACATTTACGAAAACTTTAATAGTACCAGGTTTATCTTTTGATAGGCTTGAAACCGTTATATTTTCCTAAACACCTCTTCACCACATGATATGCTATCAACAGCTTCTTGAAGGCTTTTGAATCACTTTTGGGATGTAAAATGTTATCCACTCATAGTTAAAATCTAACAAAAAAACATTTTTTTATCTATGCATGTTGTCAGTGTACTCAAACGAGTACAGCCCATTTTATACTGCTCTAAGTTTATTGTTTTTTTAAGTAAGTAATTTTTTTTTTTTTGTCTGTGAGTTATTTTGATACGATTTTCATTATAATAATTCAAAATTACCAAAAAAAATTCAATATTGTTTTCAATATCATTAATATGGTGTTCATACCTTCACACTGCTTTTGTAATACAAATCAGACTTATTCTTTTGTACAGAAAAATTAAAAAGAAACACAAATTCTTTTTTAGCTGCTGTTGGTATTATTGTTGTGAACAGAAATAATGGTACATTGATTAAAAATTCTTTGTTGTTGCTTAGAAACTTGTAAAATGCCAGCTGTACTCATTTAGGTACAGAGACTTCTAATGCGTTAAAAAGAATGAATTAATCAATACCAATTAGTTGGTTTATTTACCATAATCGCTGTTCATAATTCCTGACAGATCAGAAATAACTGTTAAGATAATTTTGCTAGTTACGTTATTAAGCAACTCCTGCTGCTCATTAAATTATGATTGATTATTGTATTGGTGCAACGACAACTCAAGAATCATTGTGATGTTAGTGGTTTTCATATGTGAATATAATAATTAATATAAAATAGTAGGATTCATATAAATAGATACAAAATATTTACTTGGTAAACACCCTCATTGACTAAAATATAAATAAAAGAAAACAAATTTTCGTACAAGCACAAACATAAAACTAAGTATATATGATTATGAGTTGCGTTGTTTGTAACAAGCTGTCATTAGCGCCTCCATCGTCATCGAAACCACTATAAAAACAACAATGTAATCAATAATCACAACTTAATAAAAGGGCAAATATTTATACATAATGGTTAACCATACCTCTTAAACTCGTGTACGATTATATTAAGAACAATGTATATATGAAGAGTGGCAGTACGGCAAACAAAGAGTGGTAGAAATCGAGGTCGACTTGTAAATTTCTCTACAGGAAAAGTTGATGTAAAAAAGAAAATCTAGTTCTTAATACATGAAGAAAATTTTTTTTGCTCCATACATTAATACTGCTGATTTTATATATTTATATGCAACAAAACAGGAACCACTAAATATTATAAATTAAAAAAGTAAAGTTGGAAAAGCTTAGTCGTATTATACCGAAAACCAATTGCGAGTGATCAGAATAATTATCGTTAATGGATTCTTCAGGGTTATTTAACCTTTGAATAACAAAAAATCTTAATTGATTTTTTCGTGTAAAATAAAATAATTTAAACTTGTAGAATTGTTGTTGTGAATTGTCAAAACCTGAGGTATATTTAATTAAATCAATTAACACATTGTTTGAAACGGCAAAGTTTTTTCATCATTTTTTTAATTAATACTAAAAATATCATTAATTGAAAAAAAAAATATTCACATTTTTAACATTTTGAAAATTTTGAGTAATCTATATAATCATTTTGGTAGTAGTGGAAGATCAACAAACTATTTGCTTGATTCTATGAATTTGGTGACTAGAGACAATTTTTAGTTTTTTCTGTGTATAAGCTTTATTGGCTAGTACTATGATTTAAAAACTTGAATCCAATATTTTTACGAGTATTACACAAAATTAAAATTAAGCAATTATTGTATTAAAAATTATTTTTGATAAATAAAGCTCATGTTTTGACAATAACCAATACATCATTAACTAAAATGCATAAACAAAAAACGAGAAGCCAACAACTTTGTAAAATTAAAACTATTAAAAAAGTCAGAAAATCATGCATTGGTAAGTATTCCATGGAATTATTCAAACAATTTTCATGGAAAACCATTTTATTTATATTATTATTTATGAAATAAACACACTTGTATTTACGTCCCTTTATTTTTTTGCTTATAAAAGCGTAAATATTGATCGCAGAAATGTAAAACTTTGTCAAGATATGTAGTTTAATGGCATTCATAATAATCAAATAATCAAAAAACTACATTTTTAATTTTTTGTTAGTTACGCCTTTTTGCATTTTAGCTAAAGATAAATAATTTCCAATATTACAAGTTCACTCACAATATTCTGTACGTAAAATTTTAATATAAAATAAATGAAAATTCAGTTAAAAACCGGTCTACTTATTTTTTATTTATTTTTAACAATATGCTTATTAAATTTTTTGTGTCAAAAATTCAACCCCATGTTCCGTAAAAACAAACAAATTTTAAGTTATTTTATATAAATTAACTATTAAAAAATTAACTACATATTCCGTAAAAACAAAGGAATATTCAGTTATTTTATAAAATTCAGTAATTTTTGTTTACTCCACAAAACAGGCGAATTTCTAAAAAAATCCCAGAAAGACACCTGTCCGCTTGTTTTTATAAAGAGAATATTGTTATTTACTTACCCCGTTACACACGTTTGTTACACTTTTGTTGTACTGACCCCGTTGTTTACAGAAGAACTCTCAATAATAAGACACCAGCAGCATGACCGATATGGCTTCGCAATTATTTTACTTTAAAAATTTGATGTATTTAACTAAATTATTTTAACAAATAGAAAATTGGAATTGCTTACACAAAAAAAAAATGTATTTTTTGGTAGTTAAATTACATAAAATAACTGATTATTCCTTTGTTTTTACGGAATATGTAGTTAATTTTTTGCTAGTTAATTTGTATAAAAAAACTTAATATTCATTTGTTTTAACGGAACATGGGGTTGAATTTTTGACAGTAAAAATTAAATAAACTTTTCGTTATTTTAAATAACATTCTTATTTAATTTTTTTTTTTTAATAATTTTAATAAGGCTTAAGTTCATTAAATTTAATTTTCATTAAATTATTTTTATGAAGAAAGGAATTTTACAACATGAAAATTAATTAAAATTGTTATTGATAATCTTTCATTCTTGACCGTGGCCGGGGCTCGAACCCGGGCCGGCAGGTTACCATGACATGTTTCGATTGCAACCACTCGATCTCCTCAGATGGATTTGCCGTTTTACACTCGCAGCCATCGACGACTGCTGACGTCAATAGTCAAACATCAATCCTTAAACCAATTTGTATTTTAACCTTCGGTAGATCGAAGTTTGCTTTTCTGAATGATCATCCATTTTAACTGATTTTACATGTTCTTCCTTACTTCTGTTTTTTCGTACTTTTGTCAAGAATTTGTCTTGAAGTCTAAAGTACATTTTTTGTTTTCTCATTTTTTGTCCTTCTTTTTCTTGTTGACCTTTTTCAGCACAACTTGAAGGACAAATGAATACATAGAGCTCGTGCCTTAGCTTTTAACAATAATTAGTATTGTGGTTATTTTGTTGAACTATTTATGGTCTTTAATCCAAATTTTTAATAATTTTAATAAGGCTTAAGTTCATTAAATTTAATTTTCATTAAATTATTTATATTATTTATATTAAATTATTTATATTTAAATATAAATATATAATTATATTTATAATTTAATGAAAATTAAATTTAATGAACTTAAGCCTAATTAAAATTATTAAAAATTTGGATTTAAGACCATAAATAGTTCAACAAAATAAAAGCAATACTAATTATTGTTAAAAGCTAAGGCACGAGCTCTATGTATTCATTTGTCCTTCAAGTTGTGCTGAAAAAGGTCAACAAGAAAAAGAAGGACAAAAAATGAGAAAACAAAAAATGTACTTTAGACTTCAAGAAAAATTCTTGACAAAAGTACGAAAAAACAGAAGTAAGGAAGAACATGTAAAATCAGTTAAAATGGATGATCATTCAGAAAAGCAAACTTCGATCTACCGAAGGTTAAAATATAAATTGGTTTAAGGATTGATGTTTGACTATTGACGTCAGCAGTCGTCGATGGCTGCGAGTGTAAAACGGCAAATCCATCTGAGGAGATCGAGTGGTTGCAATCGAAACATGTCATGGTAACCTGACGGCCCGGGTTCGAGCCCCGGCCACGGTCAAGAATGAAAGATTATCAATAACAATTTTAATTAATTTTCATGTTGTAAAATTCCTTTCTTCATAAAAATAATTTAATGAAAATTAAATATAATGAACTTAAGCCTAATTAAAATTATTAAAAATTTGGATTAAAGACCATAAATAGTTCAACAAAATAACCACAATACTAATTATTCTTATTTAATTTTACATAAAGAAGAACAAAGCTTAATCAACGGACAATATTAACTGCAACTTAAAATAATTATTAATATGCACTTAATTTTTTGAATATGTTAGAATCAGTTAAAAATAAATTTGCTTGGAATTTTAAATGTTTATTTATTTAAAAATGACTGAACGGAAAACTTCTTTAATAAACTACAGTCCGTTACTGTAATTATATTTTGAGTGTTTAAGTTATTATATTTTAAACGAAAAAATCAATTAAGATTTTGATTTATTTAAATAATATTTTAATTATATATTTTTTTTTTTAACAACTAAAATGTTAATGGAATCAAATTTTTTTTTTTTTAGTTTTTGTTCAATTAATAAATTAAATTATTTTTTAATTGATAAAAAAAAACGAATGAAAGTTTTTGTTTTTTAATTGATTTAACTAAATATAGCTCAAGTTTTATTTTAAATAAAAAAATAATTATAAAATTTTTTTATTTAATTAATATTTTAATTTAAAATTTATTTCAAAACAACTTAAACGTTAATTAAATCAGAATTATATTTTTAATTTTCTTTCAACAAAAAAAAAATCATTTATTGAATTATCACATTAATTAAATTAAAATACTTTTTAAACAATTTTTTTAATTGATAAAAAACTACTGATAATTTTTTCTGTGTAAGTAATTTAGCGACGATAATAGCTATTTTATCTCGGTAATAACTATTAGGAGCTCGTAGGTTCAGAACTTATTATATGTCCCATATAAATCCTGTCCCTTGACTTGCTTTAATGTTGATATCTTGATAATATTCTGCACATATAATTCTTATATAAATCGCACTTCCCCGGAACCTGAAATGTGTCTATGAAATCTGTAGTGTAGGATGTCATATGGCCGGGCTTGACTAACTAACTATTCGTTCTTCATTATTCTTTTTTGATATTATCGATAGTTTTTTTTTTTCAAAGAGATAACAAAGTTTTTATTTGCGTCTGCACGAAATAAGCCTGAGACACGGTAACAACACAACTTCAAAGTTTTTTGATTTTCATTCTGATATTTTCCAGCTACCACCCACATAAAATTCATTTTTATCCAATATGTTTTTTAACTTTGTGTAGAATGTCTGCTTAAGGACCGCCTAAAGCGTACCTACCTTTTTTTTTTTTTTTTTGAGAAACATAAGGCAGCAAAAACACAAAAGCTAAACATGTTTAAAAAAAATTGGTGACATCACGTTATAAACATTTTTATTAGACTTAAGGAAATCATGTATTTGCTAAACTTAGAAACATATATATATATATATATATATATTTAAGCATGTTTGTATTTTTGTGCGTGATAATCAATTATTATCATTAGGTTTAATGAATTCCTTAAAGGGCAAAAACCTACATAAAGGGCAAAAACCTACATGCTACAAATTAAGAAAAAAAAAGTAACATAAAACTTAATATACCACAAAATGAAATCGAAAGCAAAACAAATGGGAGAAAAACTATTTTTAAGACTATCATATTGGATATATATTAGACGAAGCTTAAAATAACATGCAAAAGCACAAACATTTATATCTATGGCACCTACTTAAATTTCAACATGACAATGATATTCCGTATTTAACGGAAAAGGGAGAGAAACAAAGAAAATATAATTTAATTCAATCCCACAAAAACAATGTCAAGTTGTTACACGATAAGATAATATTGAGTTTAGTCAAGGATGAGTGTGTGTTTTCTTTTATTTTGTTATTCTTAGTCCAGTTTTTTATTCAATGCTTGCACACTGAACCAAAAGTTGTAGAAAGTGTAAAAAAATTCGTAGAGTTAAACAAAATTAGTTTTCTGTTAAGTGATTATATCGAAAAAAATGCTTATTTTTTTACATTTTCCATCTAACAGAATGACAATATTTCAAATTTATATTTATTAATTCAGTCAATCCCGAACTTGTTTTCTATATTGATATTTTATATATGTTTGATAAACCGTGGTTATACTGTTATTTAAATCGAAAAAAAACAACTTTGTCACTAAATTGTAAATGAAATTAAAACTTGTGCACCAATTTCAAAAAAACAAAGAACTAAAACATCCAATTTTGCAAAATTTCTTTTATAAACTCCATAGAAATAGGGTTGCTTTTAATGCTTTGGGGGGGGGGGGGGGTGTTTGTTAGTGAATATTCAATTTCATGCTCCACAAGTGCATCACTATTAATAATTTATTGACATAATTTTGAATTTTATTTAGCTGTATAGAAAAAAATACTAAGAATTAAGGAGAGGAGAACACAATTTAAATTTTTTTTCTATCTTAATTACGTAACAAGATAAATGGATTACCTAAAAAAGAACCAAAATTATCTATATTTTTGTCTTTTTTGTCCTCAAAATGTACAAATTTCAAAAAATAATTAATAATTGTCAGTTAAATCTTTTATTCAATAATGATATTTTTTAAATTAAACGTCGTCCCCTGTTAGATCACGAGATATAAGGAATTGAATTTCCAAAAATCCCTACCTTTTTTATCTACACATCGGGAGGGGAACTCACGAAACTTCAAGTCTGTGGCTAAAGTTATTTGGGCTAGGTGACGATTACCCAGTCAGTCACGCTAATCTTATATAAATAGAGGAAGTCACTAAAAATGCTCAGGTTATTAGGGCGGCATGTGGTGGCAGCTGAAATGTTTTATAGTCACTTTTGATACTTAATAGTAGTAGATGTCGTTAACACTTAAAATCTCCAAACCAACTTTTTTGTTATGTTTCTTTTTATACCCTTCACCACAGGTGGAAAAGGGTATATATAAGTTTGTCATTCTGTTTGTAATTTCTACAATATTGATCTTAGACCCTATAAAGTATATATGTATATTTTGGGTCCTTATGAGGAGAGAAGTTGATTTAACGATGTCCGTCTGTCCGTCTTACGTTTGATACGTGTTTTCCGGAGACTCCAGACATGATAGCGGCTAGGTTGTCTTACATTTATGTCACATCGGTTCACAAATGGCTGAGATATGACCAAAAAACCCCGGCTGCCTTTAATTTTTAAAAAAAATCCCTTGTGGTTGTTGTATTTTTATTACTTTTTTCTGTATATCTGGAGAACGGCAAGAGCCACAGTTTTCAAATTAGGTACAAACATTTAGGTTATAAGTACACACCATCCCACAAAATGTGGGCGGGACTGGAGAAGTGGGCGTGGTACCTCCCATACAAAAAATATCAAAAATTGTATAAAACCTGAATTTTTTGACTGCAATATGACCTATGGTTACGCCTTATATATCCAGATCGGAAATTTTTAATGGTAAATATTTTCTGAATAACTCGTCAAAATCGGTTCAGATACGAAAAAGTTATGACCAAAATATTAATTTTTTTTTTTAAAACCCATTTTCGGGAACCATAGATCTTCCCGAGTCCAAGTTTTATAATCACAAGTACTGGCAAATTTCTTCTTTAACACGTCGGTATATAAATTTGTAAAATAGGTTAAGAAATAGTAGAGTTAAGACCAAAACACTGAAATCCCAAAAACTACTCTTTTTTATAATTAAGTTTGTTTTTTATACCCTTCACCGAAGGTCCTATACCCTATAAAGTATATATATTCTGGGTCCTTATGAAAACCGAAGTTCAAATTCGGTTGTCGTCTCTTCTCCCCCCCCCCCCCCTCTTTGTATTTGTTTACATATACTAGCATAATGCCTAATATGATTTTCGTTATCACCCTTCTTTATTATTTAATCTATTTAACGAAATAATTTTAACAAATAGAAACTTGGAATTTTTGTGTTTTTTTGCTACTTAAAAACTCGACGAAAGAGATAAATCTTTACAAAAAGAAAACAAACAAAAAACTGTGTTGAGTTGTAAACAGTAAACGGTCCATATTTCATTTTAATGATATATAACCGTTTTGGTATGTTTTTCTATGGGAAGTGCCACGCCTCATTGTGTATTGAATAGCAATATGCTTGTATCTAATTTAAAAGCTTTGGCGCTTACCGTTCTCTAGATATACAGAAAAAAGAAACACAACAAGGCATTTATGGGTAAAATTTGAAGAAGTTGTGGTTTTTTGCTCATATCTGAGTCATTTATGGACCGATCTGGCTGAATTTCAATAGCAAACTTTAAAGGAGTATATGTGACTTAAATATATAACAACCAAAGGCCCAACTATTATATGCTTAAGTTTGCTTAAGCAATTGTGCAAATACATGTGATTCATATGTGTCGAACCATATTGAACTTAGGAAAACTTTTTGTAAAATTTTTGAAACTGTCATTTGATAAAGCAAAGTGCGAAACCGGTCTCACTTTCCGTACGGAATCAAATACTACTTAGAGTCCAGAAAATATATATTTTATGGGGTCTTATGTCAATATTGTAGAAATTAAAAACGGAATGATAAACTTTTTCTACGTTTTTACTTTCGGTAAAGGGTACAAAAGTAATCCGGAGATAGTTGATATAGATTAAAGAATTTATCATTACGCCTGTGAAATTTCTTTAAGTGTAGGCAGTTTTTCAGCTTGTGTTTCCTTTTCCTTTTTTTTGTTACAAGAAGAATATTTTGTTGTTTTTAAAATGGTTATTAGCTTAAACATTTGGTTTTCAATTCCTTTTTAGTTTTTTTTTGTCCATTTGTAATTTTTTTATATTGATTTTTCGTGTTCACTTTTTTTGTTTTTCTCATATCTTTTGTCTTTTTTATAGTATCTTTTATTATTTTTTAAAAATGTGAAGGACACTGAGAGCCATTGTTTATCAGTTGGTGTATTACTTTAAATTGGTTAAATGTTTTCCCATAAACAAAATACACATATTGTTTTGCCTTAGGTATCATTTTGAGCAAAATTTAAGAAGTAAAAAATATTAGATTTTTACATGAAATGTATGTGTACTGGGATGGGCCGAATTGTAAGAAGAGAAATTCTTCGATATTGTGCCATCGATTTTTCGATAGCTTTTGCAATGAGGAAAACAATTATTTTAGAGACGCCCAAATTTAAATTTTTGACTTTTCCTTAACTCTTATTTTTAAGGTTTTTTTAGTAGGTAATGATTTAATTTTTTTTAAATATTACCATTCTAAGGTAAAAAAATTTATATCAGATAAAAAAGTTAAGAAAAAAAAAAAACTTAAAGTTGGTCGCCTCGAAAATTATGTTTTTTTTCAAATATGTCGAAGTGGAACTTGTTTTTCCGCACGCTTAATGCTATTGAAAAATTGCTAAGTCGCCCATCCTAATGTATATGTATATACAAATTCGATTTTGATTTTTTTTTTTTTTTTTTTATTTTTTGCAAAAAAATAATGGATAAGTTTTGAAATTTTTGAGAGCCTTGAGTGTTTTAGATTTAATAAATTCTTATGTCATTATTTGTACCAGGGCGGATTCGTATGTGAATTTTAAATGTCAAGCTCCGTACAAAAAAACTTGACAACCAGCATATCTACATATGTTTGCATAGCTCTCTCTGGGGGTACTTGTATAAATTTGCCTTGTTTGGTGCTAAAAAACCCAAATTGCATAGCAACATTTTTAAGCTGCCAGCTTTTTATAGATATTACAAAATTTTTGTATAATTTTCAAAAGAAAACTCATTACATTTGTGTTCTTATTTCTTGGAAAAGACATTTCGTTTATTTTGTTGTTTATTTCATTGACTAAATTTATTAGCTTTACAAGAAAAAATTTTACTTTGTTTATTTTTCCAAGGGCTTTAAAAATAAATTCATTTTATTATTCCAGTTTCAAATAATTAAACTTTTAGAATAATTTTGAATTTGACCTCTGTATAATTGATACTTAATTGCTAAAAATGTTTACTTCTGCATAAAGATTTCTGTTAACGAATGATCTGTTGCATGATTAATATTTGTATGTATATGTATTTAAATATTACTCATACGTAACACTTAAGACCGTTATACACTATCCCACAAAACCTGACCATTTAATCTGTTTTTTCGAAATTAAAGGAGGTATTCACGAAAAGATTTTTTTTAAATATTATAAATTACAAAATTGCGACAAAAAATATTACTCACAGTATTATTGTTCAATAACAAAGGACTGCGATAAAAATCTTTTTTATGTAATTTTTTGTTTTTTAAATATAAACTTCTATTTCGGGAGCCATCCAGAGTTTCGACTTTACTCATAAGGTTACAATAGACAGATAACAAGCCTACTAGCCAGCCGGACGAACGGACATCGTTAGATCGAATCAGAAAGTAAGTCTGGGTCGATCATTATACTAAATGGTAGCTCTTAGACCAATATTTTGTAGTGTCACATACATCAGCTGACACGCATAATACCATATCCAAATTTTACCGTAACGCTAGGTCCGGCTTTATCTCAACAGCGCACAAAGGGACAGACATATGGGGAGGTAAGGTGATAGATAAAAAATCAAAAATGGGCTTAAAAAATATGTTATTTGAAAGGGGACACTTTTTCAAATCTTTTGTTCCAAAGAGTTGGTTGTCTTAATGGAATCTCAAAGAAATAAATACTCATAAATACTTGAGTATCAAAGAAATATATACTCATAAATACTTAAGTATTTATTTCTTTTTGCTCAAAAATTTTTTCTAATTACCATACTGTTATCCAAGTTAAGAGTCCAAAGTCAAGTAAAATATTTAATTTTTAAGTTATTAAAAAAATGTTTAAAATATAAAAGTTTGACATGAAAACATATTTAGTTTACCATTAAAAAATTTATATTTTGTTTCCAGATTGTATAAGTATAATTTTTTGAGAATATATTCATGTAAAATTAGTTAAAAAATTGTGGTCAATTCATGGTTAGTAAATACTATAAAGATCACCAATATTTCCCGTATCTTTGTGGCCTGGCCAGACCCATATGTATTTTGTATTGAAGTTGCAGTATTTTTAACTTTCTTTCTTGCTGTTTTTAATAATTTTTAGTTCGCTTATCTATTATTAAGTTAAATTTATTTAACCCACAAACTAGTTACTCCATCTAGTTTTCTAGAGGGAAGCGAACTGACACCAATGTAGTCCCGTGATAGGTCTTTGGTGGTAGAGACCGGTTCTGTTTTAACACTTTCTATGTATAAGATCTATCACTTTTACATAGGGTTGCCATTGGAGGGGGTCAATTGACACCATATGACCAGTCACACATCTATTCTCAATCGACGTGTTTAGTGACTGTTAGTACAATGTAGTATTATTTCAATACAATGTGGCATTATTTCAATAAAACAAGTCCTAGAATTAAATTCAAGAACCAAATTTAAGAAAGTCCCAAAAAATGTGTCATACCACCGGTGAAGACTGTATTGTAATTCATTACTTTTTCTACAGTTTTGTTCTTCATAAACCAGTTACATGATTAGTTCTCCTCTCACTGGTCATGAGTTCTTTATTTTTGTACCTGTTCTATTTTCACAACTCCCAGGACCAGTCCGTTGGACCAATTGACACAAATTTCCCGCAGGGTACCAACTCACGTTCAGATGCTAATTTTTATACATGAAGAGCGGAGGCTAATGACTTAGAACATAATAAAGCTGCTGAAGAAGGTTATGAAATTCAACCGTTCACAGCTGAACAGAATCGTGATGTGGATTACGTTCCAAATAAAAACGATTCATCCGGTACTAAAAATAATTTGGTCATAAAACCAAATAAATCGTATGCTTCTAAGGACGATGAAGAAGCTCCACATAAACAAACTGGTCAATAATACTCTGCCTTTGAATGATAAAGATAAAGACGGTAAAGATGGACGAAATTGGAATAAGCAGTAACTTAATGTTGATGGATGCTGCGTCAAAATAATATGCGTTTTGGAGTTGGGCCCATGGAAGAAGGCTTTACATTTTACAACAAAACTATCCACCAAAAGATGGATGTTGGCATTCTTGTGCAGTATTTTGGGCATTATGGCAATGGCTGTATATTGTATTTGCTTGAAGAGGAACGATGCTGGAAAATTTGCAAACGAATTGGCTTCAATTTAATATTGAAAATCGAATATTCATATACTCCAAAAGTTATTTTGGTCAAAGTGTGTAGATTGTCAGCAATATTCTAAAATTAAAATTACATGTTTTGGTTGCTAAGGAAACCCATAAAGCTAATATATTTATTTTATTTTTCTTTTTTATTACAAGTCAAATAGTATTGCATATAATAAACATATTATATACATACATATTTTATGAAAAAAAACGATCTTATTTTTGAGTTTTTATCAATATTTTGATAGGTCAAAATATGTTAATTTGTTTATCCTTATATATAAAATTGTAACGTTACTTACTGATTCATCATTGCACACCTCCAAAACTAACAGAGATACAAAAAAACTTTAATACTTATCGTTGTTGTTTAGAAAAATAAGTGGACGTGTGTCTGGTACTTTTTGAAATTTCTCTCTTTTAGGGTGGAAAAGGGTAAAACCCGATCTAGGTATTTTTTTTTTGTCACCCCATCTATCTTTTGAACCAATAAATCTAGAAATAAAGTTTATACCACATTCGAAACTTATCAAAAAAAATACGAATATAGATTTTTTACTTTTTCGAAATTCGAACGTTTAAAGGGTGAAAATCGTAACTAGTTTTGATACTTTTTTAAAAAACATTTTCGTACTAAATTATGGGCCACACTGCAATACTGCAATTTTTGATACTTAAATGGGAGGAAAAAATAGTACCAAAATGGCAAATACGGCAAATTTAATATCTTTCTTCAGCTTTTTGGTTCTACACTCACAATATTCTGTACGTAAAATTAACTGAAATTGTAATATAAAATAAATCAAAGTTCAATTAAAAACCGGTCTACCTATTTTTCATTTATTTTTAACAAAAAGTTCATTTAATTTTTACTGTCAAAAATTCAACACCATATTCCGTAAAATCAAATAAATATTCAGTTATTTTGTAAAATTTTACTGTCAAAAATTCAACACCATATTCAGTAAAAACGATTAACTATTCAGTTATTTATTAAAATTTTACTGTCAAAAAATTGACCCCATATTCAGTAAAAACAAATAAATATTCAGTTATTTTATTAAATTTTCGTTTACTCCACAAAAGAGCCGAATTTCTAAAAAATACCAGACAGACACCTGTCCGCTTGTTTTTCTTATAAGCGATAGAGGGAGAATATTTTTATTTACTTACCCAGTTACACACGTTTGTTTTACTTTTGTTGTACTGACCACGTTGTTTACAGAAGAACTCTCAATTGTAAGACACCAGCAGCATGGCCGATATTGCTTCGCAATTATTTTACTTTTAAAATTTGATGTATTTAACTAAATTATTTTAACAAATAGAAAATGGGAATTGCTTACACAAAACAAGCAATTCATTTTTTATAGATAAGTAAAAATTAATTTTTGGTAGTAAAATTATATAAAATAACTGAATATTTAATTGTTTTTGCTGAATATGGTGTTGAATTTTTGACAGTAAAATTTTATAAAATAACTGCATATTTATTTGTTTTTGCGGAATATGTAGTTAATTTTTTGACAATTAATTTATATAAGATAACTGAATATTGATTTGTTTTTACGGAATTCGCAGTTGAATTTTTGACAGTAAAAATTAAATGAACTTTTCGTTGCTTTAAATTACATTTTTATTTACTTTAACATAAAGAAGAATTTAACTCAATCAACGGACAATATTAACTGCAACTGAAAATCCGTATTAATATGCACTTAGTTTTTTGAATAACTGTTAGAATCAGTTAAAAATAAATTTGCTTGGAATTTTAAATGTTTATTTATTTAAAAATGACTGAACGGAATATTTCTTAAATAAACTACAGTCCGTTACTGTAATAATATTGTGAGTGTACAACTGTAGTGCGATTCACTATGCTTTTTAAACCACAATTGTTTCGTTTAAAAATGTTAACCACAAAATTAACCATTTTGCTATTCACTAACACTATTAACGACATCTGCTGGTGTTTAAAGCCAGCTGTTTCAGTCAGCTGTTATTTTTAACAAAACAAATTGTGGTTTATTAACACCAACATTTTTGGTGTGGTTAAATCCGCTTTGAAAAGTGTTTATTTTTCGTTGTACCTATATAGTCGATGAATAATATGGCTTTGAAGTATTCAGCCTACAATTTATCCTTTATCTTGTCACACACCAATTTACCGTGGAGCTTCTTATTTATTTGTCCTAAAGCCAAACATTTACTCAAATAAAATTAAAAAAATTCATTTAGTTAAAAATAAATTAATAAAATATGATAATAAAATAATTAAAATTAAATTCAACGCACTTTGCACAATATCATTTAAAATCTATAAATTAAAAGTTTTTTGTTTTGTTTTTTTTTTTTAATTCTTCTTTGTTATTTTATCCTATTTTGATGTTTCTCTTGGCAGAGTTGCCACGATATATCAATTTGAATAGAGAGAAATATAAAACTGTTTATTATGGTTATAAATAAGTTAGTGAATCACATAGTGGTTAGTGCAAACATCAAAATGTGTGGTTAAAGTTAACACTTTTTAAAGTGTTAAAAGTTAGTGAATCGCACTACTGGTATTTTTTAATTATCGTTAATATTGGACGTTACAACATAAAATTCAACATGCAATGTCCTGAGTGGATAAGAATCTATAAGAGGAAGGTTTTTATAACTTTTTTGTATAATAACTGGTACTTTTTGAATTTCCGTTAGTACTGGAACTAGAAACATAAAATTAAACATGCAATGTTTGGTATTTTTTTGTCATATAAATATGTTAATGAAAGAAAAGGCCCGATTATAAAAACTTATATTTAGTGCGAGTTTCAAAATATTCCGGAACATACGCGATTTCTAAAAAAGTCAGATATTTTTCAAATATTTTTATTTGAAAACACAAATGTTTTCAACTGGGATATAAAATAAGGTTTAAATTTTAAGTTTGTGAGAGTTTGCTTCGCTAAAATTCTGAATAGCTGATGCTTTTTTGACCCAATTATTTTTGTTAAATATATTATTATAAAATTATACTTCGTTCCAAGCATCACATACATATTTATAAATAGGATATAATTGCAATCGATATTCCGAAATAAGTATAAAAGAAAAAGCTCTAGCTCTAGAATTCCAACGATCATTACCGAGTGCTGGCATTGCTCCAAATTTTATATAGGGAATTTATTTTTTCACAGTACTTGAAAGCTTGGACCAATTCATATATTTATTGCACATATCTCATGGCGATATGTATATGGCTATATGATCTTATAAAAAGTTATTGCGTGTAGGGAAGAACTATTAAACGCTGAACTTTCCCCTACATCCATGCAATAAATATCTTGAATGGTCAATTAGCATAACCTTTTATTGACTTAAACGGTATACTTAAGAGTTTTGAATTTTTTTAAAACAAATTTTTGATTTCCTCTTACATAAAATTTCTATTATTACTTACAAATTTCAATCCATTCATTTTTGTGTGGAAATAAGTAGAACATTTAGAAAGTGCATTATGAACATAAAAACCTACTAATTACAAATTAAAAACCATCTTTTATTCATCAACCACATATTTCAACCCTCTCAATCACATCTTTCACTTAATACTGTTTCCATTTACAAGTGTAACAGAAATCATTTCAAGTGTTCAACTTAATATTATCAGAAAAAAAATAAAATATTCTGTTGGAAGAGCATTATAATGTGTCACTTTTAGCTGTGTTGCAAATTGCAGGTTGCAAAAGTGCAATGCTCTCATTTAAAACCATAAATAGTAATTTAAAATCAATAACTTTTAGTACATATAAATTACAAATATATAATTTTAGGCATATGTCGGTATTTGCATATCACCCATATGCAAAAAGAGTGTAATAAATAAAATTTTAAAATATATGTTAAATTGGAAAGTGTACTTTTTTATTAAAATTTACTATTTTTTAAAATTTGTATGTATATATATTTAAAGGGTCTTTCATTAAGCGCCGTCTAACTTTAAATTTAAATAAAACAAAGTGCGTACGAAATATCATAAACATTTTTTATTCGATTCAAAGACCAATTGATACCATTATGAGTAGAATATTGTTCAAATATCTGCCATGTCTTCTCTGGGTGGCCAATTTTCAATGCCCCTGGCGGATAAATCGAGATGAATTTGGCCGGTGGCATGGTTGATGTTGGCTTTACTTATGAAAACCTCACAAGAAAAACCTCTATCGGGGTCCAATCGCATTTTGCTAGTTTACATCAACTCCACGTCCAATGAGCAAGCTCTCAAATCGCTGGTGCAAAATATCCAATGTGGCATGAGCTGTGCTGCACGTAGCGCCGTTCAGTTTAAACCACATGTCGTTGGAGTCTGGATCATTTAATTCAACGCCGAAAGAAGTTGGTAATCATCCACCGATGCCATCAGTCAAATTCAGTCTAACTTATGCACCAGAGTCATGGAGAATTGTACATTTCCAAATTTACTTTGGAAATCAATCATCGATTTGCGCAAATTAGACGACTTTGAGATTTAAATAGCAAACTTTCGATGGGGCTCTTTTTTGGCCTAACTGGGTTGTCAGTTCACGATAGACCCTACAGACTGCAGTGCAGAAACATGCACATGTGACATTATTTTATCTAGTTTTTTTTTAAGTTAAGCCAGAGCACGTGTTACGGGACTATTCTGGACGTCGAGTATTCGCTGTCAAGAAAAGCTGCAGTGCCCATATGTCCGAAATCATTATACCTCAATTCTGGACATATCCACTGGATAAAGCAATCGGTAAAGTTACTGTTGCCAAATTTAGAAGTATTTGTATGGGAGGTATGATCAGATAAGTACCGATTCCAATAAAATTTAAGAAAATGATTTAGAATGGAACCAAATTTAATCTTATTACTAACGTGGCTAATGATCATAAAGACTCTATGCCGGGACAAGCTTGTATGGGGGTTATGTGAAATCGTGAACGGATTCTTACCATTTTCAATGCGCTTAATTACAATTATAATCTAAAGTTTATAGAAATTATAAAAAAAGTTTACTCTTTCCACTATTGTATGGGTATACAAATTTAAGTACGAAGCAAGGCAAAAACACAACATTGCATCTAAGTTGTTGCTTTCTTTGGTCGATACGTCAAAAATACAAGGGAGTTTTGACATTTCTCTCGTTCGCTTACAAGTTTGAAACGAGTGTTGTGAAAACAATGCAACTACGTAGAGAAATTTATTGCAAGCGTACGCAATTTCGATTCGTTATTTTTCCCTAAATTTAATTTTTAAATTTACTAATACTACGTTAATACACACGACTTATTCGCAAATAAATATATTGGAAGTAGAGAAAATTGCCGCGTAAACAGTAAATTAGATTTTTATTTGCAAGAAGCCAACTCACGAAAACAATTACTGATTAACGGTTTATATGCAAATAAGATTTTAAGCATTGCCACACTTTTAACCGTTTGTCGTTTTTATTTCGATGTGGCACATCCATATGACAACAAAAATAAAATTAACTCAAAATTGTGCAAATAAAATTTACAAATACACACTCATAAAATTATTACAGTAACTGATTGTGGGTTATTAATTTCGTTTTCCGTACTGTTAAAATTAAATAAAAATATATTATTTTACGAATAATTTTATTTTTTGACATTTATGTTTGTTATTCAAGCTTTTAGGATACTGGAACCAATCAGCACGAATTCAAATAAATGGAGAATTTAGTGACGAAATTGCCATATCAAAAGGAGTCAGGCAGGGGTGTATACTATCGCCCTTGTTATTCAACATATACTCAGAAAAAATATTTCGGGAATCAGTAGAAGGAAAGAGAATAGGTATACTAATAAACGGAAAGTTTATCAATAACGTACGATACGCTGACGACACAACGTTACTTGCAAGCAGTATATCTGGCCTACAAAAACTGACAGACGAACTTACATATGTAAGTGAATCATATGGTCTGAAAATCAACATTAAAAAGACAAAATACATGGTTGTCAGCAGGAAGAATGCTCAAAATAACACGACGCTAAAAATAAATAACATAGAAATTGAACGTGTAAAAAATTTTAAATATCTAGGAGTTTTGTTAAATGATCAATGGGACGCATCAAAGGAAATAAGATGTCGTATAGAGATGGCGAGAGATGCTTTCTTTAAATACAGCAAGGTACTGACCAGCCATGACATCAGTCTTGCAACAAAGTCACGGTTTATCAAATGCTATGTGTGGTCCGTGCTTTTAAAGCGACAGATGAGAAAAGATTGGAAGCATTTGAAATGTGGGTATACCGGCGCATATTGAAGATACCATGGACTGACCACGTCCCAAATATCGAAGTATTGAGAAGAATGAACCTGGACCG
The DNA here is from genome assembly GCA_963931875.1 of Pollenia griseotomentosa. Classification (NCBI taxonomy): domain Eukaryota; kingdom Metazoa; phylum Arthropoda; class Insecta; order Diptera; family Polleniidae; genus Pollenia; species Pollenia griseotomentosa. The sequence goes on from OZ007563.1 coordinate 122,663,454, forward strand.
ACAACTTTTAAAAACCGTTAAAAACCGTAAAATATCGTATTTGGGACACCTGATGAGAAACGACAAAAATAAATTTATCCAAACCATTCTCAAAGGGAAAATAGAAGGAAAACGCGCTAGAGGTAGAAGAGAACTTTCCTGGTTAAGAAATATTAAGAATGGACAGGTTATCGTGAAGAACGAAGTCTCCTATATGCCGCCAAAAATAGAGAACTGATTATTTCTGAATTGTAAAAAAGACTTCCAAAATGAATTAATTAATTATATGTTTTATACAATGTACTGTATATTGTATGATCGCTAATATCCGAATAACGGATGGGCAAATAAAAGAAGAAGATTCAAAAACAAACTACCAAAAAATAATGTTCCTTCGTGTTTATTTTGTTATGTAGTTGGATTTTTCTCGGTTAAAAATATATTTTTTAAAAGTAAAAACTATTCAATTTTAAGGAATATGATGTTCAATAAATAAAAAAATTAAAAATTAATGTAAAAATCATTTGTTTTAAATGATATGTAAATGATCCGTTTTTTAAATGAATTTTAATTTGTTTAAAATGAATTTTCGTTTGAATTTAACTACATAATATTTTGAGTGCATTTTTTTTATTTCATATTTAATTTAAAAAATAATAAGTTTATATTCATACAATAGTACCCAATAACTAAATATTCCATCCGACAGCACATAAAATAAGAATTTTCAGTAAGAAAATTGACAAAAAAAGCAGTAAGTTAGTTAATCGCAAATAATTTTTAAACGTAGTATATAATATAAAAATAAATAATTTCAAATACGTAGTTATGACATTTTTATTACAAATATTCGTTATGCAGAAAATAAATATGAGATTAAGTTAGTGTTAGCTTTTTCATACATTTTTACATTTTTCGAATGCCGTTTGCATACAGGAAATGAGAAAAAAATTACAAATGCCACTAGAAATTAGTCAGAACTATTTCCGCTTTAAAAGGGTTTATTTATGTATTTACACGACTACATTATTTCTTATTAACATACACTTGCATGCATTATGCAAAACTTTTAACTCTAAGCCAGATTTATTTACAAATTAAATGCATTTTAGCAGTATTTAACTTCAATGGGAAAATTTTTTGATAAAATATTTTTTTAAATTAATATGAGACAATTTAAGTACACCATTAATCTTTTTTTTTTTTGCAATATATGTCATTAAATTTAAATGTTTGAATTCTTAGTAAGTTTTGGATTTAAAAGTTTTGTTGATATTTAATAATTTAAAAAGAGTAACGAAAAACAAGTAAGAAAGTATTGTCTGTCCAACCTGACCATTTGAAACCCTAAACCACAGTATATACAAAATTTTCGAGAGTGTGTCAAAATGGACGCCAAGGACAATTAAGTACCCATTTTATCTAGATATCTTCATCGTCGTACAGCGGTTTTAGAAAGGGGATTTATTTGGGTCATTATTTATATAATTATCAACCTTTATATGGAAGCTATGTCAAAATGTTGATATAAGTTGCAATAAGACCACATTTACTCTAAATACCAACATCATAAGATGTTGGACAAAGGACAAAGAAAGTCATTTGGGGATTGGGGATTTTTTTGGGGATTTAATAAAAATAATCGGGGATTTTTTTTAGGGGTTTTACACATTTTTAATATATTTGTTCTTTTATTATTTACGCTTATTTTTCTTTGTTTCGTATACAAAATATGGAAAAAAGTAGCAACACTTTTATCTTACTCTTATCAAAAACTAATACGGTGTAAAGGGTCCTAATTAAGATTACCATTTTTGTTAATTGTGTAAAAGCTACTAAATAAACTTATGTTATTATTCTTGAATGAGTGTTTAAGAAAAGAAAAATTTAAAAAATAATCTAAAACCGTTGAAAACGCACACATTTTTTTATTTTTAAAGACAATTTTCAAGCATCCCCAAAAATAAGTAAATATGAAACACAATATAAAATAGTTTGGGAAATATGTATTTTTATTGTTGACTTTTAGGATGGCTAAAACCGATTGAAGAAGCTCAAAGGGTTATGTTTCTTAATTTAGGGAGTTTTGGGGATTTTTTTTTAATTTTCTGGGGACAGGGAAAAAAGTACCTGGCAGCCCTGATTGGAACGAAGCCTCAATCTCGGTATGTGAAATTATTGATTGATTCTTACCATTTGTATTAGGTTTCGTCCTTATGACAATTAAAACTAACATATCGAATTTCATTAAATTATCCTTCAGCCAGCTGGACTCACATATTGAGATCGAATCAGAAAGTGATTCTGAGTCGATCGGTATACTGAAATATGTAAAGTTAATATTTTTATTTTTACATCACAACAGACGCATAATAAATACCCTCACCATTATTCTGGTGTGGTATAAAACTTTGTGTTTGAGAAAATGTTAGTTGCTTAGGGTAAAAACCATTTTCTTTCTCCCCTAACAAAACTTAAAACGAGGGTCTTTTCATTTCCAATGAACATCAATAAAACGTGTAAAAATAAACACCTTTTTAACTTTATTGTTAAAGGTCTGGTAATAATTCGCAACTCCTGCTTCAACTGAACTTATTAAACATCTCAGAATAAATAAAAAACTTTTTAATTAATGCACACTTAACACCACCTTGACCGTACTACAATTGTTTGCAATAAACTTTTAAAAACAGTTTAAGTAATTTTTTTTTTATAATCTTGTTATCCCCCACTTTTTTTCCTTGATTTATTAACTTTTGCCAATTCATTTTACAAATTATAGCACTTTAAATGTTTCGTTTTATGTATTTTGAATTATTGGAATTTTTTGCAATAAATGGACGTCTGTAAAAGCTCAACATACACAGCTCTCTCATACTCATAGCGATAAATAATTACACCGGTGGACACGACTTTTGGGTCTGACTTCTAAATGTCATTTTATAGTTTCTTTTATGTTGCAAATAAAAAGAAAAACAATTTTTTTTGTAAAAGTTTGTTTTTGTGGAAATAAGACTTTTTTTTTTGATTTTTAAGAATAATGACTGATTTTCTCAAAATTTTATTATGCATTACAAAGAAAAACAATTTTGCTGAACTTAATAGTATTTTTAATTCAAGAATAATCATAAATAAAAGCTTAGAGATAATAACTAAAATAAAATTAAGTCCAAAATTAATATATTTAGTCATTTTCCTATGTTTGTATGGACTTTCTCGTTTTAAACCCCAACTGTAATCTCCCATCATATACTGCCCTTGGTAATGCCGTTCAAAGTCCATCACATCTTGGTAAAAACTCTCTCCGTCTTCTGAGTGAGCTCCCATATTATTTTTAAATTGGTCCAGTCGAGCATGTAGCATAGGAACTTTATGGGACATTCGGCAGCCCAAAACTTTAAAGTTTCCAATCATAGTTTCAATTAAGTCTTTATAATTATCTGCTCTTTTGTTTCCGAGAAAACCATGAACTTCCTCTTTAAAATTCTTCTAGGCTTGTTTTTCTATGGTATTGAGTAATATTGCGAATTCATCACTGTCCATTATTTTTTTTTTATTTGTGGTCCTACGAAGATTCCTGATTTTATCTTCGCTGTGGATAATTTGGGAAGGAATCCTTTTAAATATTCGAGAGCTTCAGAATTTTGATCCAATGCCTTTACAAATTGTTTAATAAGGCATAATTTGATATGTAATGGCGGCATTAAGATACTTTTTGGATCTATAACTGGTTCCCATTTGATGGTTTGTTTTCCAATATAAAACTCGACGCGAGCAGGACATGTACGTTGCTGATAGTGTACTGGATTTTTGCAGTTAACACAGGCAAAATGAGGTACCCAGTTTTTATCTTGATTTTAAATCTGATGTTTAAAATATGCTTCACAAAGCTTTAAAGTTGATGCTAAAGAAATTTTTTTTTTCATCACAAGCAAGAAAATGGATCAACATTATTTTTAAACCGTCTTGTCGCCATTTTTAAATTAAGTAATACACAATAAAGTTTGTAACAGCTGCAATAAATTAGTGAACATCCACTACTACGCTTTATGCAAGAAATATGCACTTTGCAACACTTGTAATATAAGTGCTGCCAACTGCTGATCGCAAATTCGATACAAATCTTCAAAACTTACTTTTCGACGTAAAACAGATAAAAACAAATTTTAAAAGCTATCTATCAATAGAATTTATGCATTACAACAGAAACCCAAGAATTTTCATTTTTTTTTTTGTTGACCGGTGTTATCAGAGGTGTATGGGAAATCGACGAAACGCAAGAATTTGGAAGTTATTTTTAATACACTTTTAATCTAATTTTTAAATTTTTTCCTATAAAATTCTTACTTATCGAAATGATTAGTTAATTTAACGTTAATTTTAAAAGTTTTGTAACTGCTAAAACTGTATGACTTATGTCTTGTCCGATAACTTATTGATTTTAATTACACATAATCCAAAATTAATCACGTTTACTTTTTAATATCATAAAACAGTTTCATGAAATGCTTAACAATTTTAAAACTAAAAACTAATTTTGATTTTTTTTACAGTAATCCAAAATACTCGTACGTATGCCGCGGTACGCCAGTTGGTAGTGAGCTGCTCCATCAGTCGAAATGGTAAAGGGTTTAATTCCCACTGGACACTCTGCTCTGCTTCAGTGCAACGGGCTGAAGGTCTTAGTTACTACAGCTTTATAAATGAAGTTAGCATATAACTTGTAAATATATGTAGTCATCTTAAATGCATAATAACGTAACACTACTATTTATAAAATTACATGAGAAGCAAAAAACGTTGTAAAATAAAAAGTATTTGAGATATAAAAACAATGTTTTATATATAAGCTTAAAATGTGATAACTAGGCCAACCAAAAAAAAAAGCAAATGCTTATTTTTTGGTTTACAAGATAGAATGATTTTGATTGAACACAAATTCCGATCATAAAAAACAAAGAAAATGAGTTATATTTGTTAGGGATTTTTTTTTTTTTTTTTTGTTTTTATGGCAATATCGGCTTTTTTTTTTAGTTATTTTTGCAATATCGCCTATTTTATTTATTTTGCCAGTTTAAGATAATTTAAAATTTTTTCATACGAAAAAAATAATATGATTTAATAAATTTTTTGCAAAAATCGTTTTTATTTTTTTGATGTGCAACTTTTTTTTTATAAATACTAAAAAATCAACCCTTTTTGTGCATTTAAAATATCATCCAATATCCTTTATTGTATCTGTATGTTATTTTACCCATACCGTAAGAGTGGAGAGGGCATTATGTATTTGTGCTGATGTGTGTTACACCTTAAAATACTGGTCCTTAAGTATACCGATTGACTCAGCTGGGTGTCCACGTAACCTTGTACGCAAAGTACAGGTCGCAATGTTAAAGATAATTTAATGAAATTTGGTACATACATAGTTTCTAATTGGCACAAGGGCGGATCGTTCCAAACGAAATTTTATATAGCCCCCATACAAGCTGCTTTCCGGAATAGGTTCTTTGTGCCCACTATCAAGCCAATTTTTATGAAATTTTAAACATATGTAGATAGATCCATATTTAAATGGACACGTAAGGTATGCATTTTTTACGAAATAGGATCACGAGAGGAGATAGGGGGCTATTTCTGCCTATCAGAAACAACTATTAAACTGATATTAATGAAATTTTCATGTAGCCATACACTCTCGAAAATTTGTTTTTAAATATGCGATATTATGTTTCACATGGTCAGGCTTGACCGACTAAACTTTCTTACTTGATTTTTATCCCTGCGGGAAATTTGTGTCAATTGGTCCAACAGATTAGTCCTGGGATTTGTGAAAATAGAACAAATACAAAAAGAAAGGACTCATGACAAGTGAAAGAAGAACCAATCCCTTAACTGGTTTATGAAGAACAAGCAAATAGAAAAAGTAATGAATTTCAGTACAGTCTTCACCGGTGCTGTGACACATTTTTTGGTACTTTCTAAAATTTGGTTCTTAAAGAACTTCTTTTATTGAAATAAAACTACATTGTATTGAAATAATACTACATTTTAGTAACTGACACTAAGTACGTTCATGGAGAATAGACCTGACCCCCTCCAATGACAACCCCATGTTAAAGTGATAGGTCTTATTCATATAAAGTATTAGAACTAGAACCGGTCTCTTCCACCAAAGACCTCTCACGGGACTACTTCGGTGTCAGTTCGCTTCCCTCTAGGGATGTTACTCTGTCTTAGCGGTATTGTAACGTACTGTTTATATTATGGTATATATGTATTTTTTATGTGTTTAAGTTTTTAGTTTTTATTAACGTATTTTATTATTTGCTTGTTTAAGTTCTTTTCTCTTGAAATTCCATAGCTGCGTTCTAACGATCAAATTCCTCAGTCGCACAGTCACTTTATACAATAAAACTCTGTTCCCGTTTTTGGTGTATTAACGTTTTTGTTTTTTTTTTTTTTTTTGCTTTTTTAATATTGTTTTAGCTATTAAGAAGTTATCTGTATAAATTGCAATGAAAGGGATTTGCGGAACCAAATATTGTTCATTTCTGCAAATTTTGGGTTTTTAAACGAAGTTTGGGAAATTGGGATTAAAAAATCTTTCATTGGTTTCCTTAGTGAATATAGCTATGGACACCGTAAGAAAAATTTCCGGTGTTCCAGGGGATAAAGAAGACAATGTTAGTAAAAAATTCAAATAAGTTAAATTAAAAAATTAAGGATTTTCGGGACTTAAAGATATTTAGGATTTTATGGGAGGCAAGTGGTATTGTGAGTCCAATCATATAAAATAAGCTTCAGAGCATATACTCAATTTTAAATATGCTCCCTTAACATCTGTAGACGTAGGAAGAACTTTTTCTATGTACAAGAATTTGCTGACTCCAAATAGACATAGTTTTCTTTTCAAAAATTTATTGCACCAACTGTAAAAACGTATTAAAGGAATAATGGTTTAAACACAACTGGGACGAACGACAAACTTATCATAGTACGACGAATTCGTCGGCAAGAATTCGTTGTGTAAATTCGTCAAATGAGACACAATAACTGCGTGAATTCCAGGTATTAAGGCGACTTTAATTTTTTTTTAATCTATAAAAATTAATACCTTAATTATATAAATATTTACATCTATTTTCATCTTTTTTAACTAGCAAAAAATTTTATTAAAACTTCTTTGTAATTTATTTGTCTATTTACATTTATCAAATCATAGGTTGTCCATATTTCAACAAAAAAAAAAAAAAAAAAACATAAAAAGCTATTAATTGGGTGTGTTATAGAATCCGAATCTACTCAAAAGTGGATTACTTAAGCATTTTTGGTGTCCTGCATTTCGATTTAGCAAACTCAAATTAGTTTTTGTTTCAAGTTTTGCAATTTTTCGCGAATTTCAGCCATGTTCGCGATGTGTTCCTGTAAGTTTTCGGATTCTTTACAGTTTTAAAGATTTTTAACAATTATTAGACTTTGCTATCATGCCGCTGTTAGAAAATTTTTGCGAATTACGCTAATTTAGCAATTTTTAACGAATTTTTGCCATTCCTAATAGTCTAAGCGTCTTTTAATTAATTTTATGGGTTCTTTGAAAAATGAAATATTTTCGCGAATTTTCGCAATTTTTGCAAATTTTTTTTATGTTTTTATTGGATATTTTGATTTTTTTAACTAATTTAGCGATTTCAAATAAATTTTTGCGTTTGTTTAAGTTTTGCAATTTTTCCGAATTTTAGCCATGTTCGCGATATAAGCGATTTTTATCTGTAAGGGTTGTGATTTTTAACAGCTTTAACGATTTTTAAAAAATATTAGACATTTCTATTATGCCGCTGTTTGCAAATTTTTAATCAATTTTATGGCTTGTTTGAAATATAAAAAATTTTCGCGAATTTTCGCCATTTTGCAAGTTTTAGCCAAGTTCGCCATAGGGCGATTTTTCCCTGTAATTCTTTACAGCTTTTACGATTTAGCTGAAATAAACTTATCGCAGTGTTCACTACGCAGGACGAATTTCGGTCTACGCAATGATTGCGTGTATTTTCATACAATGTGTTCTATTTCTGTCTTCAATTTAAGCCTTGAGTGTGTCAAATCAACTATACCCAGCAAAAACTTTACTTACAATCCTACTTTTAATGACTTCAAGAATTCATTACTTTGTAGCTTTATTCGCCACTTTTTGGATTATTAGTTATATATTAAATAATAACTTTATTATATCTTAAATATACAGAAAAATTTGTATTTTCATTATGACAATAAAAATGTCATTATAGTCATAAAACATAGTTTTTTAATGCAAAAACTACGCTGCCCCGGTAGACTAGCTGGTAGAGAGCTAGTCTATCATCACCGAGGTTGCGGGATCAAATCCCACCAGAGACAGAAAAAAAAATAAAAAATAAAATAAAGTAAAATAGAATAAGAAAAAATAAAAATAAAATAATTAAAAAAAAACAAAAAAAAAAAAAATTAAAAAAAAATAAAAAATTTTTTACTTTATTGACTTTGTGTAACTATATATTTTTATAAAAATTTTAAGTATAAAAAAAACATATTATTTTTTAGATTATAATAGGCTAAATTATAAGGGATTACTTTTGGGACATCTCGAACAAAAATAAGTACTTCTTCTAGTAGAAAAATAAGTAGTCTGTTCGTCAAGTTCTCATTATTTTTCTACTTATTTTGTAAGCAAAGTTTTTGCTGGGTATATTTGGGTTTCCTCTAAAGCCTAGTACTCTGTTCAAATTTGTGAAAAATGTTGAGCAACATTGATTTTTTCACACGAAAATTTTGACATGTATCAATGTTACCTATCTTGTGAGTTTGTACAATTTGACGTTTTTATTCCTGCAAAGTATGCGACATTGATTTGCGTATGTAAACAAACCCCACATGTATTTTACTAAAAATGATTTTTTTTTAATAAAAAATTTAATAAAATAGAAAGTAAATATGGATAAAAAACTGTTACCGGTTTTGTTGTTTTAATTTTTTATTTCTTATTTAAAAATCAGTTAATAATGTTTTGCTTTTTTCAAAAATTCCACGTGAAATAAGTGCAGCTCACATTGTTTCGCAGTTGTGAAAAAATGTTGCCAGAAAAATTTCGGAACTTTTTCACAAAATGAACAGAGTACAACTCTATCAACATTATTTCATAGATATTCCTCACAAGTTTTTTTCATATGCGTTTTGACAGCATTTCACGTGAAATGTTGAACAGAGTACCAGGCTTAAAGCAGCAAAAAGGAAAAATAAAAAGTTTTTTGTCTCTCCTGTAAAAGTTGTTGAAAAGGAGTTAGCAGGTTTGCATCTTAATCGGCCGAAATATTTATAGTGGAATAGTACTTATATGGAACTGAAATTTTTTGAATAATTCCTTATGAAGAGTCAAAAATGCATTAGAGTCAAACTTATATTTGCAAAATTTGTTCATTATAAAGAAAGGAATAAAAAGCAGTTTTTAAAATCAAATCAGTAAAGGGAGGAACGTTATTGTATTATTGTTCACTAAAAAGAAGTACATATGTACGTCCATGACACAAATATAGAAGGTAGTTCCACTTCTCTCTCAAAATATTTTTTTTATCGGAATTATTTGAAATTTATTTTTTGTAAACATAAAAAAAAGCTTTGCCACTTATAAAAAAAGACAATAAATTCCTTTTGAAAATTATTAGTAAAAATGTGTAATTTGTATATTTTACCAATATGTTATTAATATTTTAGTCCAATTGTGTTAAACTACTCATTTAACACCAACCACAAAACTAATACGACACTATTGTTAGGAAATGAATATATAAAAGTTAAACAACTATATGGTCAGACAAAGTTTCGAGAATGTATCCTATGGGAAATCATAGACCCGTCGAAAATTATGTTAGTTTCATATACGATATATTTTTGTCGAATATTATGTAGATTTTGTTGACTAAAGTGATTAATGTTCTGCAATGTAATACATAGTAGCTTTTATAAATGTTGTCGGTCTAAACAACAATACCATTTATAGCAACACATTTATAAGGAAACTATGGAATGAAAAGCTATTTTGGGAGTAGTATTGTTGAGGGAGCTATGACCAAATATGGACCGATATTAATAAAACTGTGCAGGATGATTAATAGGTCGATGATGTATTGCAACTAAAATTAAATTTGTGTATATTATGAAAGGGAACTTTTGTCAGTTGAAATTTTGACAAATCGGCAACCGAAAAATGTAAACAATTAAGATAAACAAATGAAAATAAGTAAAATCAGCAAAAAAAAAACACATGATTAGTTCCGTCGATTTTTTTTTTCGATGACTAAGAAGAAGAAGTAAACGTGGCATCTGTTGAGAGCACTTCTAATCTGCTAGAATCACCGTCTTGACTTAAAAGAAAATGTTTTTGCTTTAGGGCATATTTTTGTCTTCTTAAAGATGCTGAGAATTATTTGGGACCGACTGTAAGCACTGAACACAAATTAATTTTTAAATAATTTTTTGGTGGTTGATATTTATTTCTATATAAGTGACAAATTAAAACAAGTGTTTTATTTGGGAACGGGAAATCCCGGGAATTTCAATTATTTTATTTCCCGTTTTCCCGGGATTTTTCTTGCGGGATCCCGGGAAATAAAAAATGCCTCATAATAGCTATTTATACTTTGAAATTTAGTTTTCTCTTCTCTAAAAATTAGCATCTGTGGATGGGTTGTGGATTAGATCAATTACAAGAAGTGAGTACATGTATTTAAATCAATGTCTCCTGATGCAATAAATCTACTAAAAGCAGAATGGGCAGTGCAACAGTTGATAATTATTACATTTAGTGAAGTGAAGCGTTAATAAAGTACATTAATTCAAAATAAGATGCAGGCAGTAAAGTTTCATTGTCCATAAACAAGTCTTAAAAATAGGAGATACCTAAACATATCGCTCCTTTATTGCAACATAGTCATATCTACAAAAACAAACGATCTTGGCAAAATGCAATTAAAGTTTTCAAAATGTACCGATTTAAAGATATATTTTGCTATAACTTCGGTTCAGTTTGAGATATAATACGAGAAGGTATGAAGGAAAACTTTGCTAAAGTTACTTCAAATTTTGAGCTATGACTATGATGCAATGAAGGAGCGATATGTTTATTAGGTGATAAACACAAATTCCCAATTTCAATTTCTATTTGTGTTGGTTTATATACCCGTGAAATGCGTTGAAACCGAAATAAAATAACATTTTGGAAACTCGTGTAAGATACTACAACATACAACTTGAAAAACACATTGTCCTAAATATTACAAATGGACCTATTGAAATGAAAAGGTTTGTAAGAAGCAGTCCGGTTGATGCTATTTTTGCATCAACCTTGACATACATTTGACTGATATAGACGTTGTTTATAAAAAAGAAAAAATTTCTTCTGATTGTGAATCCGAAGCATGCTACAACGGTGCACTTTTAACTATTTGTCCAACCTCGGTAAAAAATGAACGAAATTTTTCGGAAACATGATAATTAGTAAATAAAATCAGGAATATACTTTTTGACGACTTACTAAGCGCTTTGAGTGTGTCAGAAAGTTATTTCCTAAGCCATTAAAAAATGTTGTATATTTCTTTAAAGTATTTTATCTATTTTATTAATTAACTTTTTGATCTTATATCTTGAGTACCTCAATTTTTATTTTGTTTTTATTATTTTTTTATGAATTAAATTGTTATGTTTATGTTATCTTTTTATCTTGTATCCAGAGCATAATAGTACTGAATAAAAGCATAATAATAGGGAATAAGGGCGTGAGTTCCCTTGCTTTTTTTTATAAAAGTTTTTTTCATTAATTAATAACAAAATTTGCTTTGTATTATTTATGTGGAGCGGGATACCGGGATCCCGGGAAATTTTAAAAAATTTCCCGCTTTCCCGGGAATCTAAAAAGTCCGGGAAAAAAACTCTATATATGATACAAGAGTTGCCAATGAAGTCATTTATTAAAAAAAACTAAAATCGAAAATTATGTCGGTTACGTTATTATATGCTTGAGTTACATGGGCGCTATTTACAATCTGTAACAGCAAATAAGAGAAAAACACCTGTTATTATAATCAAACAGAGCGTTTTTATTAGTTTTATGGCCGTTTTCTCATTACGCGATTATGTTTTTTTCCCAACGAAAAACTGAGCATTAAAAAATTTGGTTTTCTCAATGTCTCATTTGCTTCTCTTTTGTCGCAAAGATAACCAGCACTCATCTGTCAATTATTTATTTTCCTTTTATTTTCCGTACAGATAAATTCCATCACCTGACTCCCAACTTTTACAGGTATTTTGAGAGGTGTTGTCAACCGAAAACATTGTTTTTTGTCGGTATATTGAAAAACCCAAAATCGTTAATGGACAGTTTATCGGTCTAATAAATTTATGTTTTCTTTAAGTAACAGTTTGGCGATACATTGAGAAAATGGCCATTAGATAGAAATAACCAGTTTCGTTAATTGATTGTTACAGACTCTTTAAGAAAAGCAAAAAAAAAAAAAATATATAAAAACGCTACTTTCAGTTTTATGATAAAGGAATTTATTTTTTTGCAATTGGTTGTGGTTTTGAAAATAAAGAGTTTAGTGGCTTAATATAACCTATAATAAGGCAATTTAAATACGTGGTGGCAGCAGGTAATACCTAGTATTTTGTCTTATACAAGAAACATATTCTTATTTTAAGTTTAGCCATTTAGTTTCCACTTTTTTTAGTTAATTTGCCTTAGCTGAAGCCTAGACTCTTAAGAGAATCTTGACAACGAACAGACCAATTCAAAGGATTGAACTAAATGTTAGATGTTTTGTAGCATTGCTGAAAAATACCATCCAGTTCATAGAAGCTTAATGGCTTATATAGGGTGGCGCAGAATGAGCTATATGGCTTAAATGGTTTATATCTTTATTGTTCATGCGATTATTATTTATTTTTCTTAAATACAGTATTGGGCATTTTTTTAATAAGTTGTGAAAGAGGTCATCTGTAGGTGATGTCCATTTTCTGATTAGCACATACGTGCTCTTTTTAAAATCTTTTCCGAATTTATGGATATTATTTGTTTGATTTTTTGGTTATTCAAAATCAATTCCTCAAGTTTTCTTTACAAAATGCTAAAAAAATACTATAATAACTAAAAAAGTAAAAAGCATATAGCTTATTGTGGCCCACCCTGTACTAAATTTTCTGTCGTTACAAAATTATAAAAACCCATTTTTTTAATAAAAAATGGCCTGTGTTGCGAGAATTAGGAAAAACATGTAAGTGATTTCTTTACTTTAATATAAGAGTGTCCAGATTTGTATACCCTTAACCTCCAGTGGGGAATGAGAAAATACTAAGTTTGTCATTCCATGTGAAACTCTTTTTATATTCAACTTAGACCCCATAACATACATATATACTGGTGCCTTGAGCAATTCAAAAATGAGTTAGCCATGTCCATTTGCCGTTTGTTTGTTTATTGAAATAACGCCCACGCTTAAACGATACAAAAGAAAAGAACAGAATTGACGTCAAACTCTTTCTAGTTCTCCTAAGGAGTTTAAGACGGAAATCCAGCACAAAGAAATAAACCCATATGTGGACCAACCACCCAAAAAAATTAAATTTTTGTTTGAAAATCTTACATTGGTTGTTGGCAGAATGCATCAATTGTTATTAAATTTTGCACAAACTCGTTTCAAATGACCAGAAATCATACTTCTAAATCCATAATTCACTATAGGTCCCATATAAGGCCCTTCTCGGATTCGGAACAACTAAATATAATTTAATTTAATTAGTAAAATATATATGTAAAACGATCTCAATCAAATTAAAGAAAAATTTGAGAATTAATGCTGTTTGTTTGCTATTTCGTACTTTATTTTTCAATATGTAAGATTAAAGGATTATTCATTTGATTGTAAATAATTTCTCACAAATATGCACAAAGTAATAAATATACACCCAAACGAATGCAAATACAATTGCAATTCGTAAAAAAAAACTAAAGACCATTTCGCAAATACTTTTTCCCTAAATTTGTCCCTTCTACAACTCAAATTAGAAGACTTTAGTGGAAGGAAGGTATAAATACAGAGAAAATACAAGGGAAATGAGAAAAAGTTTTAGATTATCACGATGTACTGTTAGCGATATTTTGTGGTTTATTTCAAGCGTTAGTAAGAATTCAACTATTCATTTAACGAATTCAATGTTCGCAAAACATAAAAATAATGATGATGAACAATAAAAAAAAAAAAAAATACAATGGTTATAACTGGCGAAAAATATATAAAGGAAAATATTAAAAAAAAAAAGTGTAAATATAAAAATGAGTAGAATTTTAAACCAAATGTTGTGAAATCAAACATGTTCTTTGCACAACATTTGCACAAAATCATTATTGAAAGCTTACAATAAGATTTAGAACCATTTGCAGACAAAAAAATTTACAGTGGAAAAGAAAAATTTGCTTATGTACTTTAAATCAATAACACAAATTTTAGTTAACATTGATACGAGTAAAAGGACTAGGCAAAATAATGGGTATAAGTTCATTTGCCACAAGCATAGAGTATCAATGCAATTTTTATCACAAAGGGCCCACTAAAGCAAACCAGTTAACTGTCCTCTCGATAGCTGCCCAAGGAACATAACCGAACTTCTATGATGTAGAAACATTAAATTCGGCTGTGGCGAATTTTTTAAATCAGCCACTTAGAATTGGTATTATTCGAGAGTGATTTTCATATTATAATTAATTAATAAATTATGCCATTTACATTCGAAATCACATCAAACTAATGTGTGCGAAATTTTGTGAGAGTTTTATTGTTTTGTAGCTGTGTTGGCTATACTTAGGCTTTATTTTTTACCTGGGAAATTTGATGTCAAATCGGCCAACCCCTTTCGATTAAAATGAAATTTGTTAAGCAGTTTCCCTTGATCCTAAAAGGAACATATATGAACGGAAAAAATTTTAAACTTTTTTTTACAAAAGTTATATCATATTCAAAATGTCATAATTTCGCCGAATTAGCCGAATGTGATGAGCTTATTTCTCAATATCTCGAAAACTACTTTATATACGAAAATGATTTTTATGTCGTTTTAAAGAGAACACTTAGAGCCATGATACAAATACAGAAGGTAGTACCACTTCTCTCTCAAAATATTTTTTTTGAAGTTTATCGGAATTATTTTTATCATGCTTATGCCCAATTTTTAGGATTGATATTAAAACACATTTATGTTTAAAATCGTTTTAAATACAAAATTCTTTTCTTCACTAAACACTTAAATGTAACTTAATTCACCGATGTGGTACATTTAAATTCATTTTAAGTTTCCATTGGAAAAACTTAGCAAGGTGGTCTCAATATTAAACCAATACAACAACTACAGGCAAAGCAACGGCAGACAACTGTTTTTTGAGGCCACCTTGTAAATAAATACACTTTTTTATGATATTATTTTGTATTTAGTAGTGCTGCCATACTTTTATATTAATAAAATTAGACTTTTTAAACAAAACTCAATAAATCAATCTGTATTTAAATACGATTTAAGTTTTTATGAAAATTAACTTAATTTAGATTTAATTACTATCCTGAAAATTGGGCATTAGAGCTATAAACATATTTTGAAAAAAAAATGTATTTGAAAATTTTAAAAATGCAATATCTGCAAAATATAAAATTTTTAAAACGGACTAAGTCAAAAACCTATTTTTTTATTTGCCTGATTTTGTTATATAATACCTCAAACCGTTCTTTAAAATTCCTTAAACTTTGAAGGAGTGTTTTTTTCTTTTTTAACCCATATTCGGCCAAGAAAATTCAAGCGTGATATTTTTAAAAATGTAAACTCCTTTTATATCAATTTCAGTTTTCTGAATCCAAATCCGTTGTCGGTGCCTCTTCCATGAGTCCCAGTAATGGGTGTTCGCAAGTGCGAACACTGGCTGCTATTTGACATGAATTTGCAGTATCAACAAATTATTGTTCATTTATAAAAATGTTAAAAATAAGATAAAAACAAATGAGCAATGTTTCAAAATATATTTATTAGGATAATAAAATAATAATGTCTTAGTTTAAATGAAATTTTTCAAAGCATTTCGGATGCAAATGCACGTTGCATTTTTGGCACATCCATTTGATTGGTTTGCCACATCCTTTAAGTTGGCACCTTCGACGTTTTCCTTGTGGCTGAACTGTTGGAATATGCTCCCCTACAATATTTGGCAATTGATAAGCAACGCTTTTGTCGCATCTTTTCTGGGCGGATTCAGCATATGTTTGAGAACTAAGTAGCAAAGCTTTGCTTACACTTTCTCTGAATTTTTTTTTTTTGAGATGGTATATTTTTCTTGTCTTCTTGTTTCAAGAAGCAGTGCAGTTTCCAAGCAGTAGTGAGTGAGGAGCTGAGAACAGAAATAAATAAAGGCCAATACCACTTCTTTGACCTTATATTTATTCTGTAATTTGAGACGGCTTTGTCGTGAAGATCTACGCCCCCCATCCGATTATTGTAGGAGTTGAGAAGCAATGGTTGTGGTACATTCTCGTATTTCTGTACATCTTTTTTTCATCTCTTTAAGCTGTGCATCGGTTAAATTTGTTCGAAGTTGGTGATATCCGTTACCTCTTTGTAATCTGCCCAACGGCAAACCAATATAGAATTTGTTCTATCATATTGATAGTTACTTTCTCCCCTGATTTTTGTTTTGTACCTAAGAAGCAGCTAAAATATCAAATTGATTATTGTTACAAATTCTGAAAGAGAGATCAATCCTAATCACAAAGCTTAACTCATTACGGTTCCTGTAAATAATTATTATTTTTGAATTTGAAAGGAGAGCAAAACAGAAACTTCAAGAAAATATCGGAGAACCAAGTCATATATTTTAAAATTTTTATACCCTACACCGAAGGTAAAAGGGTATATATAAGTTTGTCATTCCGTTTGTAATTTCTACAATATTGATACTACACCCTATAAAGTATATATATTCTGGGTCCTTATGAAAAGCGAAGTTGATTTAACGATATCCGTCCGTCTGTCCGTCCGTCTGTCCGTCCGTCTGTCAATCTTGTTTTTTCAAAAATAAAATTTTTTTTTAATTTTTTCATGTTCTGTAACGATTTAAAAAAATATTTACTAGTTTTAACTTTTTAAATTTAATTTATAATGAAGTTTTATGTATTGTATATATGTACGTTTATGTAGAAATTATTTAGGTTTTGTCTAGTTGCTCTGTATTCTGCTCGCACAATGGTGAAGGGTATATAAGATTCGGTACAGCCGAATATAGCACTCTTACTTGTTTTAACTAAATTTTTTATAGAATCACATGTTTTTTAAATTCTGTGGCATTTTGACAAAACATCTTAAGTTGAGATAAGATAGCAGAAAAGTTTTTAAAAAATACTCAATAAAAAAATCATTTTTGTAAAGTAATAAAATAAACCAAAATTAAAAAAATATTTCGTTTATAATACAAAATTTTAAAAACGTAAACAAAAATGTTTTTTGAATGAAAATTGGTATGATTAAAAATATTTTTATCAATTTTTTAAATTTTTCTTAAGATCTTTTGTCAAAATGCCACAGAATTCTTGATTTATTTTGGCAGACATGTTTATTATATCAGGATTATTTATTCCTTCTTACCCAGCTAGCATTTGGCTGATTATTTTTTGGAAAAAGCACCCAAATTATTCATTTCAGATCAGTTTTGATGAAGAAAAACTGATTTATCACTTAAGTGATTAAAAAAGAATTCATATATGATTCATTTATATGTTTAAAAAATGATTTTTAAATATTTTGAATTTTTGTTTTTGCCAAATAAAAATAGAAACTTTCATGACAGCCAAACAAATAAGAAGCTTGGCTAAAAAAGAAGCCCAAAAATTATTGACAATTTATGAACATTAATGTTGGTGCAAATGGTTTCTTCTCTTCTTTGCGAAAAGCAAATTTTTTTTGTTTGGTTCAAAAGCCATAATGGTGCTGATTTAATCGGAGAAAAATTAAAAAACATGACAATTAAAAAATGATATGAAATATAATCAAAAACTACATATATAATTTACGATTAAAAAATGAGACAAAAACGATTCAATAATGATAAGAAAAACTAACATTAAAATGATTCTTTCAGGTGATTCATCGGTAGGGTACCATTTTCTCACAACGAGAGTATCACTTATGATTAGGGTTTTTTCCCGGGATTTCCCGTCCCGGGAATTCCCGGGAATTTCAATTATTTTATTTCCCGTTTTCCCGGGATTTTTCTTGCGGGATCCCGGGAAATAAAAAATTCCTCATAAAAGCTATTTATACTTTGAAATTTAGTTTTCTATTCTCTAAAAATTAGCATCTGTGGATGGGTTGTGGATTAGATCAATTGCAAGAAGTGAGTACATGTATTTAAATCAATGTCTCCTGATGCAATAAATCTACTAAAAGCAGAATGGGCAGTAAAACAGTTGATAATTATTACATTTAGTGAAGTGAAGAGTTAATAAAGTACATTAATTCAAAATAAGATGCAGGCAGTAAAGTTTCATTGTCCATGAACAAGTCTTAAAAATAGGAGATACCTAAACATATCGCTCCTTTATTTCAACATAGTCATATCTACAAAAACAAACGATCTTGGCAAAATGCGATTAAAGTTTTCAAAATGTTCCGATTTAAAGATATATTTTGTTATAACTTCGGTTCAGTTTAAGATATTATACGAGAATGTATGAAGGAAAACTTTGCTAAAGTTACTTCAAATTTTGAGATATGACTACGATGCAATGAAGGAGCGATATGTTTATTAGGTGATAAACACAAATTTTCAATTTCAATTTGTGTTGGTTTATATACCCGTGAAGTGCGGGGAAACCGAAATAAAATAACATTTTTAAAACTCGTGTAAGATACTACAACATACAACAAGATTACAAATGGACATATTGAAATGAAAAGGTTTGGAAGAAGCAGGCCGGTTGATGCTATTTTTGCATCAACCTTGACATACATTTGACTGATATAGACGTTGCTTATAAAAAAGAAAAAATTGCTTCTGATTGTGAATCCGAAGCATGCTACAACGGTGCACTTTTAATTATTTGTCCAACCTCGGTAAAAAATGAACGAAATTTTTCGGAAACATGATAATTAGTAAATTAAATCTAGAATATACTTTTTGACGACTTACCAAGCGCTTTGAGTGTGTCAGAAAGTTATTTCCTAAGCCATTAAAAAATGTTATATATTTCTTTAAAGTATTTTATCTATTTTATTAATTAACTTTTTGATCTTATATCTTGAGTACCTCAATTTTTATTTTGTTTTTATTATTTTTTTATGAATTAAATTGTTATGTTTATGTTATATTTTTATCTTGTATCCAGAGCATAATAATACTGAATAAAAGCATAATAATAGGGAATAAAGGCGTGAGTTCCCTTACGTTTTTTTATAAAAGTTTTTTTCATTAATTAATAACAAAATTTACTTTGTATTATTTATATGGAGCGGGATCCCGGGATCCCGGGAAATTTGAAAAAATTTCCCGCTTTCCCGGGAATGGAAAAAGTCCGGGAAAAAAAAACTCTACTTATGATTGAAAAATTAGCTCATATACGGGTATTTTGCTCTTGAAGCTGATTCCTAAATGATTAAATTATGATACAAAATGCTAGCTGGGTAAAATGTGTGATAAATACATATCTAATTTCCTATGAAGATTTTTCAATAAACATTTTATAAATCAATAATATTTTTTATGAATGTATGGGTAAATTTTTTTTTTAAATACAGTACAATTAACAAAATGCCACGATTCCACCACCAAACTTGTTACGTGACAGTTCTAAATCTAGCACTTTAACATGGCGATGTCCTAGGAGAGGGCTTATTGGCACCTTTTTGACACTTTGTAATGGTTTACTAAAATAACCTAAATGCACACATTCAATTTCGGTTAAAATAATGCCTGTAGCAGATAGATCCAGAGTGAACCATGTTTATTCAATGGATATCCTTCATATAACGTTATATAAACAGATAGCTTCAGCCCGCACGAAATCCAGTCGCATGACTAGTGTCTCTTCCTCTGCACACCTTGACAAACTAAATATAGTGAAAGCTCTAAATGTGGATTTCTAAGTTTCATGTGCACACATTAAAACGAATGATCCGGTGGACGGACACCTCCCACCAGCCGACAAAATTGTCTGGACATTCGGTGACCGCCTAGCAGAGGTTATAAAATTATATTTATTTGATTTGATGCCCCACCTATGTATATAAAAAACTTCTTAATCCATCCAGTTTTGCATGAGTAATGTAAAATAACGGACTGATGCGCTCATTTGCAACATTTTCATTTAAAACTTTTTTCGACCTACACTGTACGCATTATATATAAGCTGCAGACAACACGATTGAAAAAACCTCTTCTAGCGAAGCGTCCAATAAGGATGTTTATTTATCATTCCCCAAATCTATAATTTACAAATGATTTCATGTTGTGTTTGATACACACACATATATACCCAACGTTTTTAAAATATACCATACAAATCAAATAAAATACAAAATAACTTTGGTAATCATCCCCGTTGTAACGTATTTAACTTCTGGCACATGGTTGGTATCAACAGCCAGCCAGTCTGTCAGTATCGTTGGGTGTAGTAAATTTTCAAAATGGCACAAGAGCGCGTATTGTAAATTTTTGTTTGTGGCCACATTTTAAATGGGTGTTGAGTGTTTGGCAACAGAAGATTTAAATCGCAAATGAAGTTGAAATATTGAAAAACTACTGCAATAAAAAGAAGAAAAAAAATCACAGCTTAAGTCTAAAAGTATGTTTACACTTTACATATAATTGATTAAAAAATCCAAAAAAAAAACATGACCACTAAATATCCAAGCCTTTAACTTTATTTTAAACAGTTTTTGTTTATTTATTAAACTTTATTTCCAAATGATAGAAGAATGTTGCTTGTATTTTATTAAATGTTTTTTTATATAAAAAACACTCTGCAAAATAAAACAAATATTTACTAAAAATAGTGGTTTCGTACTGTGCGTCAAATATTTGTTAAGTGTGACCATAGCTTAAGTATTTTGGGAAAAATTTTGTAATGAATAGGCAATTTTTTTTTTTTTTTTTTTTTTTTTGCTTAAATTTATTACTCAAAACAAGGATTGGAAATAAACGCAAATAAAAAATATTTCAGACATTCAGAGGGTTTCTTCATTTAAATTCCACATCGTAGAAAAAAAGATTTATGTTTTATTGAATTGAAAGTGGTGTGTAAGATTACGGTTTGTGTTTGAATTTACAAAAAAAAAAAGTAACATATGGCTAAAGCTTATATAAATACAATAATATGGTCATTAGGCAAATAATCTAAAATATATTAAAAGTTAAATTTAACAGATATTCTAAATACCAGTTATGCAAGGCAACCACGTCCCTATTCCTCTTTGGAATGCAGCGTATCATCTTAGACCAGGGCATTAATGAGTTGTTCGTGAGCTTATTTGTCTGTTGTAACGATTGCTGAGTTCCATATTCTTCTAACTATAACACCAGCTATGCTCGTCAGAAAATGGGGTGATCCTTTATTCTTCCAAACATGAACAATCATTACTTTCTAATTAAAACTTAGGTAGCAATAAAATCAAAGTAGATATGTACATATGTATAATAAATAAAAAAAAATAAATAAAAAAAAAAAAAAACATAAGAAAATTCGGAAGGAAGTTTGGCTTAAAAAGAACAATGATGTTGTTTATCTCTTCCTTCTTTACCCACCCATGACCTATGCTACTCATTTTATTTTCCTGAATAGCCCACATTATATCTAACTTTTGGTACTTATATGTTTCGTAAAATGATTTTAGGACAACTTAAAATTTCATATTTATAACATACATCTTTTATTTTATTGAAATGTTGTAGTTATTGTTTAAAGAATGTAACATGAAATAAAAAAACTGACCAACAAACGTAATTCATAACTCAGTAATTAGTAAGTGATGTAAAAATTATTAGAATTAAAAGTGTGAAAGCATATCAAAATTTTCTAACACAAAAAAAAAATAATTTTGAAATTTTAACTCAATTGTTTTACGTTTTAAATAATATATATAAATAATTTATTTTATTATTTAAGATATGGATATTAATTTTTAAACTATTATTTAAGTGGCAAAAAAAAAAATATGAAGAAAAACAAATATTTTTAATATAATTTATGTATGTATAATTAATATTTTCCTATTCAACATTAGCCAATTATAAAAAAAAAAAAAATTTGTTAAAATTTCAATCTTATTTATTTAACAATGACTGAATTGTTTTTGTTTATTGAATTCAAATATGCAAAAAGTTAACTCACCAAAATCTCGTTCCAATGACTGCAGGCCTGTTGTCATAATAGTCTGAGAAAGGTTTCCCATTTTAAATCTTCAAACTTTGAATTCAATTTCGTTATTTTTAAAAATAGTGTTCGTTAGAAATTTAGGATATAATTTTTGGAGTCTTTAAGTAAGTATGTAGATTATTTATAAAAGATAAGTGTTAATACATTCTGCAAAGGTAAGTATGTTTATATATGTGAAAATGTCTTGGTCAAAATAAGGTATGTTTTGTAAGAGTAAGTATGATTATACATGAGTTTATTATAGGATAGGGATGTAAATTTAATTATCATTTCAAATACCTGTTATAAACGGTATGCGGTATTCGTCGAATTAGTTTTCCCTCTTCCCTCCCCAAATTAACTGTTACGAAAATTGAGGAGAAAATCTATAGTATAGTTCTGCGTATGTTCTCCTCTGAATATTCCGATTCGCAATTTTGAGTGCTGGTTATTAATGTAACAAGTTGTACAATGAGATTTAAAAAAACAATTGAGATTTATCTCGATGAGATAAATACAAATTTGCAGAGCTCTTTAAGCTATCAATTATTGAAATCTGCAAACTAATTAAAATTTAATTAAAACAAATATAATTTGGTCAATATAAGTTCAGATATATTACCTTCTATCACAATCTCTTGATGTTTATCCAACGAAATTTTATCTTAAGCGAAAAATATTTGGAAATCACCATTTTTATGATCAAAATATTTTTTTAGTAACTTTTCAATCAAATTTTAGTTTTAAAATGAAAAATTTATTGAAAAATTTTTACATTTAAATCAAAGTTAATTTGAAAAATTTGATTTAAAAAAAAAAAAAAAAAAATATTTTAACTGATGGAAATAAGTATAAGTGCAGGTCCTCACACTGTAGAGACTGAAATAAAGCTCTGAAATGATCATTAAAATATAATTTGAGCAAATAATATCCTGCCATTCAAATATTCTTCGGAATTGTAGTTAGGACTGTAGATTGACTTTAGATATAAGTTAGAGTAAAAAAGTTGTAAATATTTTACGTGAAAAAAAAATATTTTGGAGCGTTAGCAATCACTTGAACCAGAAAGTGTTTTCGGTATTGTTGAATTATTTGTGTCAAATTTCATGACAGAATAATTACTCATTAAGCTTTGAGGCGTATTAAAGTGGGAGGAGCAGGCCGTTGGTAAATTTTTCAATTGGCATTATGTAGGACCTATAGCAAATTATATACCAAATTTGGTTGTTTAATTTCTACACACAGAAGAAATACACGGATAAAGTATTGTCAACAAAACCTTTATAGCTCCAAATTTATTTCACATTAAATTACGCGTTTAAATAAATAAAGACACTGGTATGGTCATTATAAACTATAATAAATATCAACCATATAGTGTTGGAAATTAACAATATTATGATAAATATTGACCATATTAGGTAAAATGTGACCAGATTATGGTTACAAGTGACCATACTATGGTAAACATTAACCAGATTATATTCAAAATTGATCATTTAATAGAATAAAAGTGCCTACGTTATTTAAAATGTTGACCATATTAGGGTTAATATTGCCAATAATACAGTAAAATGTGAGCAAAATCTGGTACTTGTATGGGTAATATTAACCATATTGTGATAAATATTGACAACATAATGGTCTTTATTGACCATGTTATGGTCAGCTGACATGAAATAATTGTGAGATTTTAACATTATAAGGTTACATCTTATCACAGTATTTATTATATACGACAACACTATGTTTAAAGGCTGTTTTCTCGAAAATAATTAAAATGAGAAAAACACTGGGTAATATTAACAAAAAATTTTTTAAAATTTCTCGTTGGCTAAATTAACGAATAAAAAACCGCGGTTTGAAAATAACGAAAATACTTTTAATGTTTGTAAATATTGCTTTATATGACAAAAAATTAGATTCTGTTAGTTGTAAAAATAACCCTTTTACGTTGGATTATTAGCCCTCGTTGTAATAGTATAAAAAGGGGACGGGATGTTTACGCGAACAGTGTGAAAGTGCCCTGATTACTATTTAGTAAAGGTCTGCACAAGACTATAAAATTCGTACTCAAAACATTTAACATAAAAACAGTTACTTCAGGTCATTTATTTTTATTTTTCAAAACGAATGAGTTTATGCAAACGACAACCACAGCCAACGAAAAACAAAACAAACAGGCTATAAGTAAGAGTAAAGGCTCAGTTAGCCGGGAGTAACAATAACGTTGCAAATCAGCTGTTTCATTTTGTTGTATGTAAAGCAATTAGAACGATTATAGTTAGCAGTAAGATGTAACGTCTCAATCTGTAAGAAAAAGATTGGTCTTACTTTTTTTATGTAATGTTCAGTTACTGTAACTCCCGTCTAACTGAGCCTTAAGTTTATGTCAATGACAAAAAGTCCACCGAAAAACAGTGCACTCTTCTCAGTAAGTACTGGGTTCGGAGTCGACAAGAAAATGTTCGCTATTTTCTTTTAAATTAAAGTTATAAGCATAAGCGAACGAAATCTTTAAATTACGTTTTATAACATTGAATTTTCCGAAAATATGACTCTGAATAACACATGTTGTCAGTGCAGTCAGTGTACTCACCCAATATGCCATTAACTCGTAAAATGATCCCTTTATTAGCATACACAATATACGAACCAACATAAGGCAAACTCACATTAATTTTTTCGTTTACGAGTAAAACACTCCCTGACTTTTAAATTTCTTTTTATTGTCATGCACTCTGCAATTTGTTTTTTGTCTTTTTTTTTAACTGTTGTAAGGTACAATTCAGCAAATGTCTTATTGATTGTGGAAAAATGAATGTGCCTGTGCAGCCCTTTAATATTTAGTGGACTAATTACTGTTTCTTTAAATTATTAATTAATTGTATTTTCTGTCAATCTTATGATTTTTTATTACTTACTTTTGTAAACCTCAAGCGTACGGTAGGTACTGTCGAAGAAACCCTAAAAAACACAAATAAATAAAACCCCAACAATATTTTAACCTATACATACAAAAATTAACCCCGTCTTTTTAGTTGAATTTTTTTAATTTTCGAGAAAATATTTCAAAAAAATTTATAAAACTTAGTTCTATATGTCTAAAATATTGTTACGAAAGTAACTTTCGTTAAGAATAAGTTGTAATTATTTATCTTGTATTTATTAGTTGTTTTGTATTTAAAGGTAATTTTAGAAGTTCACATTGTTATTGAAAAATTGTTACACTTCAATCCAAATGTTCAGAAAGCCCTCGAAATGACCGTTAAAAAAGCTTCAGTATAAGTGGTGGAATTATGTAAACATAAGATCCGCCATAAAACATAATAGTCGTTAAAGTGGTGAATAGTAAATGCTCGAACCTTCAAAAGAAATCTAGAGGGCACCAGAAGATTGAATGGAAGTATAAATACTAGCGAAGATTGGCACCGAGAGTCAGTATTATTTTAGACTTTGTGAAGTTGATACGCATCACGCGGAGAAAATTATAAACATTGAAGTATTTTGATCACAATAGTAAGTTGTGAATATAAGCTGTAAATTACGGTTTTTAAAGTCACGAAGTTCTTAATAAATAAGTGTTATACATTAAAGTGTTCTGTTTACTTAGTTTTATTTGAACTACAATCAACGATCTCGAAACGGTATATTATAAGGGAAATAAACCAAAACGTTATTGAATATATATATATAATAAAAATATTTTTCCGGTTCCGGTTATAATTGTTAGATGTCAAAGGTATAGACACCTACCAACATAAAATGATCACGTCTAGTCATACTTTTTTTTAAGCACAATTACGTAAATAATGCCAACTATTTTATAGTAGTTTTGCTGATTTTAGCTGGATCAAAATACAATTAATACGGCCGTCTTGGTCTCTCAGGTGGAAAGGTTGTTCACAACCCTTTAATTGTGAACATATTTACATGTGTCTCAGTTAATAAATGGAGTTATTAAAATGGTTGAAAAAGTGTAAAATTAAAGTTAGCTTTAATAACTGTGTAAATAGAATTTTATAGGAATGTAGGTTAAAATTTGTGTCCATAGTATGTTTTAATAAATGGTAAAAAATCACTATAGTAAATGCTGCTAAAAAGTTTTAATAAGTTTTACCGAGACAAACCATGTTGTCTCACTTCTGGGTCACATACACAAAGCTGCGGCGTATGTGTTCTTTAAAGCACGATACTTCTTTTTATATAACACAACTTCTTGCTAAATCTGACCTGGTTCCTGGTTTAATCTACGTTTTTGAACTTGTTGCAAACTGTGACTCAATAAGCAAAGGCAAGCTAAACGTTTTATACAATAATATTATTAAAAATGTTTACAGACTGAAAAGCTATAGTTAAGTTACTGCCTTTTAATAACGTTTTGGTTTATTACCTTTTTAATAAACCGTTTCGTGTTCGTTGATTGCAATTCAAATAAAACTAAATAAACACAACACTTTAATGAATAACACTTATTTATTTAGAACTTAGTCACTTTAACAACCGTAATTTACAGCTTTTATTCACAATTCACTATTGTGATCAACACACTTCAATGTTTATAATATTCTCCACGTGATGCGTATCAACTTGACAAAGTCTGAACTAAGAATAATCTTATGCTATCTTTTGCGATTCTATTTATACTTTAGCCCAGACGAGCAAATGACCATAGAACGTTCGAGCACTAACGTCTAGATGGCTCTAGAAAGTACGACATGGCATCTACAGTTATTAAAATTGTGGATTATCTATATTTCTGAATTAATTAAGTTATTATGCATTATAAACTAAGGCATACTCTTAGGCGTTACAACAAATTAAGATAACTTAATAACGAACATTCTAGTATTCACAGTGGGG
This sequence comes from Pollenia griseotomentosa, assembly GCA_963931875.1. Lineage (NCBI taxonomy): Eukaryota > Metazoa > Arthropoda > Insecta > Diptera > Polleniidae > Pollenia > Pollenia griseotomentosa. The sequence goes on from OZ007563.1 coordinate 122,690,756, forward strand.
TTGAAGTACAATTATGCACAACAATTTTAGATGTGTGCAAAACTAATAAAATAACAATTTAAATAACTCGCAAATACTAAATAACTAATCTATACAAGATAACTTATAAATTATTCTAATTCTTAACTAAAGTTACTTTCGTAACAATATGATCGATCATGTTATCCAATTTTCTTCGAAACTATAAGCAGTTTCGTTCAAATGTGCTAAATTCCCATTTCATACTATTGATAAACTGAAATTTATTGTTGATGGGATAGATAGATAGAGTTGACAAAAAAATCAACCAATTGTAGTCGAGACTGTAAGAAAAGATAAACTCACTGCTTATTGTTGTTGTTTTCGTTTAAGCTTTGATATTGTAACAAGTAAAACTGTTGCATATAATTCTTATTCGCTTAACAGTTTTATTTGTTTAATATCTTTAGTTTTTCTAGAATCTTTGGTGAGTTTTCTGATGATCTGGCCTAAGCAACCAGTAAAATGCGCTTAGGAATAGCTTATCCTATCAACAATAAATTTCCGTTTATCAATAGTATGAAATTGGAATTTAGCACATTTAAACGAAACCTTGTTAATTAATATTTGAATCCCAAGAAAAACTTTGGAGTTTCTTCTTGCAGTCTTCTTAGCTTACGTTTTTACAATAGAAAATATTATTATATAAGCTATTTTTAGTTAATTTTGTTCAAATATTAAAAATTACATTTGCTGTCTTACCCCCGTATTCATAAACGATTATAAAATTAAACAAATGTTTATTAAGAATAATTTTCATAGTAAATTTGTTCTTAAAACCTTTATAAAATTTAAAAAATTTTTATGAATACAGGCATTAAACTTTTCGATAAAACTTTCCCGTACTCTAAATATTAACAAATTAACAAAAAAAAAACTCTTCTTTACTAAACCGAGTATACAAGACTTTATATTAAAGCTGCTTTGAAATTTCTACAAGTTGAAAAAATATGATTTCGGGAAAATTTTTGTGGATTTTAACCATACTATAGTCATATTTAAACATAATATGGTTACCTGCAAACATAAACATTGTTAAAATCCAACCATATTTGAAGTTTCAAGGGAGGTTGGCGCTTTACATAGAAACAAAACATTATCAATAGTGAAAAAGGTTTTGTTAAAAACAACAAAAGTTGGGTTGCAGCCATATGCCAATATGTTTTTTTACCATACTTCAACCATGTTTTTTCTCTGCGTGTATATACAATTTTTTATTTGTATTTTAAATGGACTAAATCGATCCATTATTCCATACATCGCCTTATTTAAGTTCGCACGCATTTCTTTCACATTTCGATAAACGGAATAAACGCCAGTTTAGAAAAATTTTATTTGGTTATCTTAAATTAATTTCAAACTTACTGTTGACCTTACCGTTTTTTGCCGTTTTATTAAACTAATAATAGTGTATATCATGCCTAGCCGAACATAGCCTTCTCACTTGTTACAATTCACAAATTGACCTTTACAACTATCCGTATATAATGCAAGTCAATTATCACATTTATTCTTCATCATCTTGTCAATGTTGATGTGCAAAAAAAAAAATTAACGAAATATAAATGGAAATACAAAATAACCTTCAAATTTATTCGATCAATTTCTAAAACACTTATTTTCTTTTGAATAACTATGTAAATGTATACAGGATAAAGAAGTCCTTGAGATTATTTATTACTTTTGTTCCTAAACTTTTGTTTTATTTTCTATTTTATTTTGTTTCTTTTTTCCATTCAGTTAATGTTATTAGAGTTCTTGTGATTTATTTCAAAACCTCTTCAAAGCCAAAAACGTTTTCCGTTAAGAAATAATAAATAAATTTGAATTAGTTGTTGTTGTTTTTATCCTCTTAAATCGTATTGCCATAAATCTCTTGACCAGAAAACTGCCGAAGTTTAAGCAGATTGTTTGCTTTATTGTTAATGTTAAAGATTAATTTTTATTTTGTTTTTGAATAACTTGATGAATGACTCTTTAATGCCGTATAATATAAACTAATCAGAAAGCATTTGCTGTTCTTATTTATTAGGATTTTTTTAAACAATTTATAACATTAAATTTATGGAGCAAATCTATGAAGAAAAAAAACTTAAATTATTTGTTAATGTGGTTTGAATTTGTGAATGTTTTTTTAAATATATTAAAATACATATTGGTTTAATATAAAACGTTTAATTACAAAGCTTTAATTAAATTGGATTTAAAACCAAACCTGGGGCCAAATTAAGCATTCGATATCAGACGAAATTCCCATTTAAACTGTATTGCAATTTCTATCGATATCGAGTGCGATAATTTGGCCTCTGATTTTTCTTTTAATACGTCGAGTTTACACCAAGGCGAACTTACTATAGGTGGCGGCAAGACTACAACAATCCAATAACACAAAAAACAACAAAGTGTTTTGTTTTTGTTTCTCGGCCATGTAATGTCAAAAACAAGGCTAATTAATATATAATTAAATTCGCCTTGTACAAAACAGTTGACTTAAATAGGGCTACCAGATTTGGGGTTCTAATCTCAAATTAGATTAAAAAATTCATATCGGTCTTATATTGAGAACGTAACAAAAACTATTTTTCTTTTTGGGGAAATTATTGATAGATTTATTTCTTTTACAAGCCATCATATATACGATTTGCCAGATTTTGTATGTATAAAACTCATTTTAATACAAAATATATTAATCAAATTATAACGCAAATACAATATCAGACTGCTGAAAAATTTGATTTACTGATCGCTATATCAGTTTTTTATTTTACATCTTAAATCAGCAGCAGAATTTTTCTTATCTAACAAACGTTTGCCCCTTATGTTCAGGTTGACCTGTTAAAACTCAAAGAAGTAAAAATACTTTTGAACGTATGTCCATAAATATAATGGCTAAGACAATTGATATTTTACGCGTTAAATGGATGTGTTTGTGGGGTCGTTATTGTAACCCTTATTCTTCACCTTGGAAATGTTGTTAACATTTCAAGTTCGTAAGCAATATAAAATGGTTAAACGTTGATTTTCAAGCTGACTCCATTAATGCTAGAACCAAGTTGCCAATATGCACATTAGGGCGAGTTGATTTGTATGGAAAAAATGAGAAATCGTACAGCATAAACGTAATCTGCATAAAACGCTAATAAAATTCTCCGAAGAAACCATTGGTCTTAAATCAAACCCAAGTCCGCGCCTCTCGACTTGAAAATTTTTTTCATCTTCTTTCGCTAAAATGACTTTTTTTTTTTTTTAAATATAATATATTTTATTATATTATAGTTTATGCAATACAAGTTTTGTTTTGAGACTTATCAAAATATTAAATTATCAAAAAAGCAGTTGAACCCAAATTTGCATTCCGTCTGATTTGCGTTTTTTTTTTTTTGAAAATAGTTAGAACACGTTTTACCCAAACTAAGTTTTGCATAAAAAAATAATAATTAAAAAAAATAGCTTTTTTTTTTGTAATAAAATACGCAAAACACACTTCTTAAAACAGAAAAAACATGACCTCTTATCCAGTTTATTTGACCTCTAATTCGTTTTCTGTGACTTCTAAATTTATTTGTTTTGATTAATTTGGGCACTAAACTGTTCGAATTTAAAAAAACGTGTGACTCCGAAAATTTTCCCGGCCCAAGTTTTCTTCCCATTCGGAATTTTAGTGCTTTTGGCTTTCCAAGCGAATTTAGTAAATTCAATTTGCCAAATAATCGGGATGTTTTAAAATACTATTATGAAAGGTTTTCTTCACAAGTGAAGTTTTCTTAGTATTCTATAATTGCTTCTTTGTATGTATTTAAGACCTTATATGTTTTAATGAAACAAAATTAGTTTATGGTAAAAAAAAATACTGAAATATTGTTTGAGTGAAAACATTTTTTTGTTTGTTTTTATTTGCATCATAAAATCAGAATTGAAACAAAAAAAGGTTATTTTATAAATACTGAAAACAATTTTTTGAGTGTAATTTTTTTTTTTTTATTTCCAATCTTTATACCCACACCACAATAGTGGAGAGGGTATTATGCATTTGTGCTGATGTGTGTAACGCCTTGAAATATTCGTCCTAGACCCACCTTAAAGTATACCGATCAACTCAGAATCACTTTCTGAGTCGAACTAACGATGTCCGTCCGGCTGGCTGGCAGGCTGGCTGTCTGGCTGTCCATGTAACCTTGTGCGCAAAGTACAGGTCGCAATTTAAGAGATAATTTGATCTTATTGACACGAGGACCAAGCCTATTGAAAATGGGCCAAATCGTAGAACCCCCTAAATTTCTTCCTCTCAAAAACTATCAAGCCGATTTTAATGAAATTTAAAACATGGATAGATCCATATCTATATGGACACATAAGCTATACAGTTTTAAAAAATATAGGAACACAAGGGGAGAAAGGGGCAGTTTTTGCCTCTCAAACTGATTTTAATGAAATTTAAAACATGGATAGATCCATATCTATATGGACACATAAGCTATACAGTTTTTAAAAAATAGGACCACAAGGGGACTTAGGGGGCAATTTCTGCCTCTCACAAACTTTCAAACCGATTTTAATGAAGTTTTTAAGCATGGAGAAATCCATATTTATATGGACACATAAGCATGATGTGTTTTTAAGTACTGTGGTGCTGGGTATCATATGGTCGGGCTTGACCGACTATACTTTCTTACTTGTTTTTATTAAATTATGAAAGAAATTTTTTTTTCTATGTTTCTTACAAAAATATTAAATATAAAATTATATACAAACTTTTTTACTTGCGTGAATATTTTTTTAATATAAAAAACTTTTGAGTGTAGAAAAAATATATAAAGTGCAAAAGAACTAAAAAATTTTATTCAGAAAATTCGATTTCTTTTCGGAAAAAGCTATTTTTTTTACATTTATTTTTTTTGGCAAAGGCAGGCATAGAAATTTTCAAGCACATGATGCTGCAAGTATTATATTTCTCCCAGAAGTCATACAAGAAACTTAAAAAGTATTAATAGTATTTTAGGAAAACTGATCAAAACTTCACATTCTTTTAACAACGTGGATTTTTGGTCAGAATTTGAAAGATAATTACCAAATTGTAAAATTGGTTAAATTACATTATTTTTTTAGTGTGCTTATATATGCTTATATAAATACATAATACGTAATATTTAAACTAAATAATTTATTTAAAAATAATTCATTTGGGGACTTTTTATTTTTAGAGGGGATGTTTTAAGAAATTTTTATTTTAAATTTGGGATTGAAAAAAAAATTTATCTGGCATCCCTAGACTAAACTTAAAAAAAACATTTGAGTCAAAAAATAAAAAAAAAAATAAATTATTTTTGGAATTCGGTTGAATTGAATGTTGTATTAAACATAATCTAAACCGTTTCATTTATTAGTTCAGTTTATGCATTTGAATATTAAAATTGTACATAATCATTCGCCTTGAATTAAACTAAAAAAAGTCGATTGAAAAAATATTGCTAGTTCCGATTTTATAGGGCTCTTGCCAGTTAAGCATTTTGCATGCTAGATCTATCATTTTTTAAGGTCATTTGGCATGAAAAAAAACAGATTTAGCATGTAGCATTTTTTCTAGCATTGTTTAAATTTTCTGGCATTTTTTAGTTCTTGAGGTATTTGTAATATTCTTCTTTTTTATAATGTTTAATAAAAATATAAAAGAAATCAAGTTAGAGTGTTATATTCGGCTGTGCCGAATCTTTGATACCCTCCACCGACAATTTGAATATTTCAGGAGTGATATCTTTATGACGGCTATTTATTATTAATCTATCTTTATAAAACCGACATCAGCATTAAAATTGGTTGCGGTTTAGAACTGTATTAAATTATTGACCGACAAATGCTATTATGATAGCATTATTTATTACGGTTTTAGGCGTACTTAACTGCTTTCTGGGAGTAGGGTTTATATGGGGCCTAAGGTAAATTACGGCCCGATCTTCATGAAATTTCACAGTGTGATTTCCAGTCGAATAAAACGAAGATCTGCAAAATTTCATATCATTTCGTGCATTGTTTAATCATTTATGTTAGTTTTTGTAACAAAATTATCAATTTTTTAAAGTGGTGGTTCCACATTTTGATTCATAACTCTGATCCTACTGAGCCGATTTCAATCACAAACTGCTTAGGATAACTACAAGCAATTTGACACCCAGTTTTTTTTATTTCTTTTGAGTTTTTCGAAAGTGAGCGTGTTTTCGAACATGGCTAACTCGACTTAGAATTACTCAAGGAGCCAGAATATATATACTTTATGGGGTCTGAGCTGAATAATAAAAAAGTTTCACACGGAATGAGAAACTTAAACTGGGATCACACGATTGCCGCAAATGCACCAATATGACACAATTTTGATTGTGCTTTATTGACGCACAATATTGAAATTGCACCAATCAAATATTCTGAAATCACACGATTGCCCTTTTTTATACAAATTAAATTGCCGTTAGTTGGTACAAAGTGAAATGGGTACAATAATTGCCACATCACAGTCACACGATTGTTCTTACTTGACAACTGCGAAAACAGCTGTTGTGGTAGCGTATTTAATTGTTTGGAAGTTCTAAACAAAGTCAAATTCTATTTTAAAATATATAGAGAAATAGAAAATATTTTTATTCCAATTTTTGAATACAAATTAAAAATATTTGTATCGCTTTAGTTGATTTAAATTTGGAATCAAAATAATATTATCTTAATAACTAAATTCTGTAACTTTATTAATTTAACTGCCGATATCGTTTAGTAAAAAAGAAATCTCGGCTACTTTAACGAATTTTTTATTCTTGTTTTTAACAAATTGTTAACAAATATTTTCTTTAAGAAATAATAACGACAAATATCTTTTAAAGAGAAAATATTGAGTTTTATTAAATATTTTCCATAAAAGAATCGCACTGAACAGCTACATGTGCTTGTGGACATACATATTTTGTCAAAAGAAATAAGCTTAAAAAATTTTCAATGCATAATAAATAAATACTCATTTACCTTCATTATTTGCAAAAAGATACATAAAAATGTAAATTTATTAAAAAAAAGGCAAATATTGGCGCGTATTGTGTTGTTTGATTGTCGCACAAGAACACAATAAATATTGGTGCATTTTTGTTATTTTTGTTGACGCGCGGTTGCATAGCAAGCAGTCACACGATTGCCTCACCAGGGTTGCATTTTATTGGTAAAAGTAAGCACAATATTGTCCTCGATTGCTACATTAGCCATTAGGTTGTGCAGTCACACGATTGGAGTATTAAAAAGTGTGAAAATTGGTGCATTGCGGCAATCGTGTGATCCCAGCTTTAGTATACCCTCTTAACAACTTATTGGGTAGGAGGGTATAAAAAACGGAAGATTCTAGCATTGAATTAGATCTAAAATAATGCAACAATGTAAATGCTTATTAATGTGGAAATAATAATCAAATCACAAAAGTCACGCAAAGATTGACGCAAGCACCTAAAGTTAAAAGAATGGGCGCAAGAAATAGATGACTTAGAAAAATCCGTTTGCAATTACGGCAACTACGATATTGTTTTGTAAAACTAGTGGCCTGGAGCAGAAACAAGAAAGCACAAAATACTACGATGATAAATAAAAACAAAAAATAAATGTATGTGCTGTGCACAGTTTGTTTTCACCTGTTGATTATCTGACAAACTTTTGTAAAAGCGAATTTGACAGCTTGTCGCTGAAGCTGAAGAACAAAAGCAGCACATTATAAATAATATATTGGCCCTTTCTTTAATGAAGAAATTTCTTAATCCTTTATATGAATTAATTTTTTTTAACCATTTGGCTTTAAAGGTGATCGCAGTTAGCTTCATTTTTGTCTGCACCTGACCACCGGTTACCTCACCATCCACAAGGGTCACTTACAGGTGCCACTTGGCTATCTGCCTTATTTTTAACTAAAAGGCAATTTATGTATTGACAATAATCACTTTAATTATAAGTTTGAGTATCTTACAGTATGAATCAACAAATATTATCCCGGTTCTTACCCTTTGGGCATTCTTACAACAATTTATTTATCACAACACAAGTCAGCAAGTAGAAAAGAAAAAAACAGTTTGAAAAAAGTTACAAATTTCAAAGTTAATGTGATTCCAGAGTTAAGAAAAAACTGACAAACACTTTAGGGTATTAGCTTCGTTCTTGTAATAAATGCATGTTTAAAATAGAAAAATAGCTAATCATCGTCACGTATAGGTGACACTGGGAATTGCCGGGTTAAAAGGTAAATATCGAATAAAAATGTGAGTAATCTAAGGTATGTCGTATATAAAATCGCCTTTTTTCATTGAAACATTTAATTTTTTTTATATGTAAACCTGTTTTACACTTTGTCGCACGAAAATATTTTATGAAAAAAAGATTGCTGATGAAAGTTGTGGTGACGCTTGTGCGGTAAATAAGCAGGAAGTGTAAAATCAAACAACAATTTCATGTTCCTTTTTAATGTGTTTTATAAACATATTTTTAGATGAAATATTTTAATTTATTATTTTTCGAATTTATTCTATGAGTTAAATTTCAGTTATGTATTTTATAAAGCTTTTTTGTAATAGTCTTATTCCTTCAATTTTTCAGGAATGACTTTATGTAACAAGATACAATATAATAGTCTGGTAGTGTATAAAGTCATTCCTGAAAAATTGAAGGAATAAGACTATTACAAAAAAGCTTTATAAAATACATAACTGAAAATTAACTCATAGAATAAATTCGAAAAATAAAAAATGTTGAATATAATATAAAGTAACCTACGAAAGGAGATAATTCCCAGTTTCTATTTGTTAAAAATAGTTGAGTTAAATACATTCAATTTATAAAGTATCACTATCCAGTGTGACACAAAGAATGCTGACGAAGGCCGTAGCGGGCCAGAAAATGCATTACATTCTGCTGGTGTCTAATAATTGTAAATTTTTCTGTGCATACAATATACTTCATTGCTATCCAAAGGATAGCGTAGGTAAAATGTAACAAGAAGATACAATATAATAGTCTGGTAGTGTATAAAGTCATTCCTGAAAAATTTAAGGAATAAGACTATTACAAAAAAGCTTTATAAAATACATAACTGAAATTTAACTCATAGAATAAATTCGAAAAATAAAAAATGTTGAATATAATATAAAGTAACCTGCGAAAGGAAATAATTCCCAGTTTCTATTTTAATTTATTATATAAATTTTTATATTAATTCGAATGTGTATTCTAAGTCAAATTCGAAATTGTAATTTATATAATTAATGTTACTCACCATGGAAACCAAATTCTAACTTGTATGCAATAAAAACATATCGTATGATTGTGTATGCGGTTATGTAAGGACGCCAAAAGGTAATACGAACATTGTTGCAGGTTTATATCGCATAGTCATAAACAAGCATTAATTAGAAAAACATTGAACATTTTAGTAGAAAATGTTATGTCATAAAACCAAAATTGGCAGCCGATACCGTTACCAATTTCAATGTACTTTGAATTAAATGTTAATATCGATACCGACCAATACTCAATACTTCCTTAAAGCAAAAGACATAAGCTTTCTTTTGAGCAAAAAAAAAAAAAACAATATTCCCGCTAAAAAAAAATAAAAAAAAAGTTTTAAATTTAAAAAAAAACATTTTAAAAATTTTTTTAAAAAAACAAATTTTTTTTTTTTTTCAAAAGATTGATCAAATAGCTATCTAAGCTACTTGGGACAAATTTGTCTAACACCAATAGGTAATAAGTTACATGGATGAGAAAGAACATGGCCAAAATGTCAATCTTTGACCCCCTCTATTTCAGAAAATTTTTGACCGATCTTGTTGAAAATTTGTGCCTAAGCTACTATTTAATAGGACTAAGCTTGGTGCTAATTTCACCCAAATAGGAAGACATTGATTTAAAAATTGGGTCACTTGACTTGAAATCCCCCATATTAATATGTCTATCAATCATACGCCACCAACAAAACATTAACAAGAACGATATTAAGAAAATATTACTCATACGCCTAGCTATACTAAAAGATCTGGGCCTTAATTATGCAAAACGCAACGGAACACCAACAATTACATTGAAAGCAAAAACAAAGTCAAAAATATTTTATATTTTTGTTGCTGCCCAATAAAAAATTGAGCTTCAAACGAAGCAGGTTTGTAAGGGAAAATGTAAGAGTTTCGCTTACCATCTCCCTAACGGAAGGCATGATTTTTTTATGGTGTGTTCCCAATTTGAAGCAGCTCATATTTGACACAAAAAGCGCTTTATTCAACGCATATAAAAACTGGTGAGTGTAGCTATTAGCTTAACACACTGAATGCTTTGTTACAATTATTTTTTAGTATTCTCCCTTGCAAACCTGGAATGCCGTGGCACTTGAAATTTAATTTTTTTTATAAAACTTGTTAAGAGTTCGTTAACTTACTTAACTGCATCTCTGTATGTCTTATTAAGCAGTGCATAATTCAGCGATTTTTTTTTTAATGAACTTTTAGTGCTTCGCGCAATGATAAAAAATTTTATTTGATGCTTTCTACAGAAATTCATATTTATAAATTTCAAACGCTGCATCTTGTGGCGTTTGAAATTTTTAAAAACAATATGAGTTTCTGTAGAAAGAACAAACAAAATTATAAAATATTTTAGACTTTATTTTATTTTAGGCGTTGCGTTTTATATACAGTGACTCAAACGCAAAATCGGACAAGTGTTTGCAAGACAAAAATGTGCCCTAAACTTTTAAAAAAATATTATCAATTAATTGTTTTTCATTTTTCTACACTTTATATTCTCATCATCTCAAACAATAAAAAAAAATAACGAACTTTTGCAATATTAACTGTGTAATCCGAATGAAGAACAAAAAAAAAACCAACTCTTTGTGTCAAACGCATAATCGGACAAATCAAAGTTTACTTAAAAACTTGTTTTTTTTTGCCTTATTTATTTTAACAACTCTTTTCGTGTCAATTAGCATTATAAGAAAAGAAAAATATTTTAAATGGCCCCAAATGGAAAGCAATCATCTGTTGAAATTAGGCAGTTAATAATAATATTGAATTTAGAGGGAAAAACTGTGACAGAAATTCCAGAATTGGTTGGAAAGTGTAAGTCTACAGTCCACGACATTATCAAAAGATTTCGCAATGAGTTAGGTAAACCAGAAAAAGCCGAGAAGATCAAGGTAAGCTATTTAATGAGAGAAAATAGCGCTCGATTTTTGAAGTGGGAGTGGCACCTTCTATGTAAATAAAAAACAGACTTCTGCATATCTGGAGAATCGCAGCAGTTAAAGTTTTCAAATGTGGTAAAGATAGCTTTGATGTCAATGCATGCCATATGAAAAAAAGTAAGTACGATTGCAGAATTGGAACAAAATTTCTTTATCTATATCTTTATGTTGTCCAAATTTGGTAAATATTAAATTTGGTAGCATGTTTTTAGTTCTGTTTGGATATGCGAGTTAGTGGGTGAGTGGCCTAAGACGCTGCTTTACATCAGGTAAATGCTATGAAATACAATTTTAAGCATTTAAACACATTATAAGCAGTCACCTTTAAAGGGCCTGCTTCATATTTTACATTTATTGAACAATATATACAATTACAAGCGAAAACAACATTATACAAATTAGTTTTTTTCGTGCAGCTGAGCAAAATTTCTTAAGAATAACGTTGAAAACTGCTACATTAAGGGTGCCAGTATGATATATTGCTGTTGTTGTACATTTTGTTTTTCTTTTCTTTTATCAATTTTATGCGTAATCATTTTCATTTTTCTTTTTTTTGGTTTGAACGTGACAAAGGTAATAAATCTGTCATAAGACAACAAAAGCAACCATAAAATACTGATTTTAGTGATTGATTTGTTAGAAAAATTGACTTTCAAATGACAGCTTGGTATGTTGTAATAAGGTGCATAATAAAACAACATTTATGTATAAACAAAAAACATTGTATGGTAGCGATGCAATTAAAATAAACAGATAAACCCACTGTTTATTGTTGATGTGTTTTGTTTAAACTTTGATATTGTTACAAGTAAATAGAACTGTTGCTATAAATCTTATACGCTTAACAGTTTTATTTGGTTAAATATCTTTAGTTTTTCCAAAATGTTTATGGATGAAGTTTCCTGATGATCTGGCCTAAGCAACCAGTGAAATGCGCATAGGAATAGCTTATCCCATCAACAATAAATTTCAAGTGTTTTTATCAATAATAAAAACTAGGAATTAAGCACGAATAACAAAATCTTTTGAAGTTTTATTAAATATTAATCAGATGAATCTGAAGAATTTAATTACCAGTGCACATGGCAAACTTCGGAATGTGAACTGATCATAAATCATGTTGGCAAAATCTTAAATTTAATTAAAATATTTACTTAATAAGGAGCTAAGATGCAGAGGAATCTTGTATATTAAAGTAACTTGCAATATTAATAAATATTTAAATCTGTGGCATTTTAACAAAACATCTTAAGTCGAATTAAAAAAGTTGAAAAAAATGTTGTTAATCATAGGAATTTTCATTCAAAAAACAGTGTTGTTTACGTTTTTAAAATTTTGTATTATAAACGAAATTTTTCTTTAATTTGGTTTATATTATTATTTGATAAAAATTATCTTTTCACCGAGGTTTTTCTTAAAAACTTTTTTGCTATCTTATCTCGACTTAAGATGTTTTGTCAAAATGCCACAGATATATAATCTATTACAGTATAAAAACTTAACTTAGTTTGTAAAGGTTATATTTTAAAATCAGACAGACAGACAGATATTATAAAAACTAACACAAAAAATCAAACATTTCATTTTTAAAGATTAATAATACATGTCATTAACTTTTGATTGGGCACGTCGGGCATGAAGTGCCTTCTGAACGTGCATTCATGGGACAGTTTTTCGAGCCATTCAACACGAATAATAATGTTGGTCTCTATGGCGTTATTTGTTGCTGAACTTAATAGAGAGGTTAAGGGTGCCTCGGTGTAGCTAGTCTATCAGTGCTTAGGTGGCAGGATCAATTTCTTCTAAAGAGTCTGCTCTCCTGCAGACAAGCATACAGCTTCGCGGAGGCTAATTGACAGGTCAATTTCTCAATTCTATTAAACTGTTGGTAACGATCTTTACCCATTTATGGCTGCCCATCCGCTCGTACGATTTAGGATAAATTTTTAAGTATGTATCTGAGCCTCCGTAGGAGTTGCTTGGAATAAGCAAAATATTTTAGCACTTCCCACTCCTAGGACAGAACATGGCCCAACAGGCTTTGGTGCGATATAATTCCTGACATATTAAATATTTTTTCCTATTTGTTTTTTGAACGCTTCAAATTTTATTGACTTGCATTGCGCCGTTGAAAACGACCCAAACATTGTTTCAAATGCGTTATAACTCACCAGGTTTCAGCAAATTCTACTGCTTGGTAGTCCTATTATAAATAGTGTACTAAGAATTATGGTCCTTACGGGAATTTACTTGGATATAGACGCATATTTCTGGATTTCGACATACTAAAGCATTTGTCTCTTTATTCCTTGGTAGTCTCGTTAGTAACTTCTGCTTGCGGAAAGTGAACTAAGTGCACTTACTGGCACATTCACTGGGCACTGTGATCTGAAATACTATCAGTTTACTTTAGTTTATGGCATTAAGGCAGGCTCTGCGAACTCTAACCGAAATGTAGGCTCTCTCTTCTAGATGAGTAATTGGCTTTACGAAAGGTCGCAGATTAGATAAAGGGTGGTCCCACCAAAATGCACGATGCTAATTCTGAGTCACACCTTAACGTCAAGTTTTTTGCCCAACCTAATTTGACATTTCCTTGTTTCAGAAATAGTGTGCGTCAATAAGCCAAGAACAATTCAAGAGCTAACGGATGAGATAGTTCGGCACATAAACGACAATTAGCCTCAATTATGTCTCAGAGTCATTGAAAATATGGACCATCGGGTAGAGGTATGCCCCGAAGCCGTGGCGATAATTTGATTGATTCTGCATCGTGCGTTTTGGTTGGACCACCCTTTGATAAATCGGATCGTTGTCAACAGTATGGTGGCAATACATAATACAAACTCTGGATGTTACAAGCGATTTTGCATCCACGAGTACCACAATGGTATTGGCCCACATGATTCTTAAATAACAATAACTTTTAATTTTCTCCAAAAAAAATTTAAATAAAGGGTCCGCCAAATAACTTTTTTTTTTTGAAATGCTATAAAAAAAACTACTGAATATTTTCTCAAATTTCTTTTTTTATTTGAACAATCCTTTCGGTTAATAATGGAAAATAATTTCATTCAAATGGCTGCCTCGGCTGGCCATACAGTAGCCTACACGGTCAGTCCAATTTTTAAGCACATTATCGATTGTGTGCAGCTGTATTTCAATAATGGCTTCACATATATTGTCCTTTAAAGCGTCAATTGCCTCTGGCTTGTCGGCGTAACACTTGTCTTTGACGGCACCCCACACATAATAGTCCAAAGGTGTCAAATCGCAGCTCCGAGGTGGTCAAACGACATCAGCTCTGCGGCTGATAATGCGATCTTACAAAACAGGGCGCAAAACATCGAGTGTAGCTTCGGCTGTGTGGCACGTAGCGCCGTCCTGTTGAAACAAAATGTTGCCAATATCCTCCTCTTCAATTGTTGTGAACAAAAATTCGTTCAACATGGCCCGATAACGATCGCCATTGACTGTAACGGCCACTCCTTGCTTATTTTCGAAGAAAAATGGCCCAATTATGCCTCTGGACCAAAATCCGCACCAAACAGTGACTCGTTTTGGGTGCATCGGCTTTTCAATGTATGCGTGCGGGTTTTCTGTGCTCCAAAAGCGACAATTTTGCTTGTTTACATACCCGCCAAGAGCAAAATGAGCTTCATCTGAAAAGATGATTTTGTTTTGGCAAAATCGGCCTCCCACTTAGCGAAGCGAAAACGCATTGGATGTCAGTTGGCTTCAACTCCTGAACCAGTTGGACTTTGTATGTCGTCATACCAAGGTCTTTATGCAAAATGCGTCTCAATACTGTCTCCGAAATGTTCAATTGTTTAGAACGACGGTGAATTGATGTTGATGGCGCTTCACGCACACTTTCTGCCAGCAGCAATATTCTCGGGTGCACGCAATGTTTTTGGCTTTTCACGCTTTGGTTTATCGATAAGGATGCCAGTTTCTTTTACTTTTTTCACAAGATGCTTCTCTTCTTCCAAAATCCGTACGCAATTTTCGCACACATTCTGCAACATTACCATGATTTTCCAAGTAATGTCACAATATTTCCCAGCGTTGTTCAAGCGTATACACAACAATATTCGTTCAGCGGAAGGATAAAACTAATTATCTGTCAAATCAGACATGAGCTAAGTGTTACCATTCACGAAATAAGCACTAGTTGAAAAAAACACGTTAGATGGCGGACCCGTTATAAATATAAATTTGCTTTTATTTACGCCAAATAACTTGTTTCGCTTTTTATTTACGCCAAAAAATAAGTTTTTTTGATATATGGCAAACAAGTAATTTTTGGAACACATTATAGACTATTGGCTATTTAAATGGTTATTTTCGCTTTTAATGTTTTACATTGCTAAGGGGACGTCCAAAACTATTTGCATTGTGCTTTATTGGGGTACACTTTTCTTAAGCATTTTCTAACATAAAATTAACCTTAAACTTGCATAAAATAAACCTTAAACTAACATAAAATAAACCCAAACTTACACTTACACTCATTAAAATATCTGATAATATAAAACTTTTGACCGATAAATGTTTAAAGCTCACTCACTAGAATTCGATTTTTGGTTTTAATCTATTTTTTGCATTTATCGTTTCTTAAACACCACAGTTACTTCATTTTTATAATTAAAATAACAAATTTTTTTTTTAACATTATTAATTTTATTGATTCGTATTTGCTCAAGTAAATATTTCATTCAATGTACTCGTTTAACTTGAGTAAACAATATTTGATTGCATTTTAAATTAAAAAAAAAAAATTATATTAATTTGTTAATTATTAATGAGAGACGTATTATTCTTGTTTTTCATATACTTATATTAATAAATGGCTGCATAAATGATAATAAAAAGTCATTAATATTTTTTCCACTTTATATTTTTAATTATTTCTGCATAAAATTAAAACAAATAATGCCACATAAAAGTATTAATAAAATCAATTAAAATAAGTTGTTATTACGCTTTGAAAGCTGGGAATATTAATATCAAACATCTGAATAGAAGCGATTTTTATATTTTTATTAAAAAAAAAAATGTAAATGCAACACGCAAACCGTTCAGAGATTTACCAATTCAATTATTATTAATTAGTTATATTACAAGAATTTTAGGTTTGAAATAAAATGTCTTAAACTGGATCAGCCATCCCTGCTTTACAATTAAATGGATTTCTATATGCTTCGCTACCCCAAATGTTATTTAGTTTTTTTACCCTTAGCTCATCATCTTAAAATATTTTCTAGGACCCCACAAACTACAGTTCTTGTAAAATGTTTAGTCGATTTGGATTCGTGCAAAAGTGAGTGCAAAAGACATTAAAGAAAATATCCTTAACAAAAGGTTTTTTGGGAGGTTTTATTCATTAATAAGATTTTGCTTTCATGTGCCAAATTCCCAATTTTTTTTTTTTATAAATATACTGAAATTTATTGTTGGGGAATAAGCTAGTTCCTATGCGCATTTCACTGGTTGCTGAGGACAGATCATCACCTTTTTTCAAAAACTTTGGAAAAGCTAAAGATGTTATTCAAATACAACTGTAAAGCGAATAAGAATTACAAACACTCAAGTCTTATATGCAACGATATCTAGACTTAGACAAAATACTAACAATAATGAGTTTATCATTTCTTTGATTTCCGACTACAACTAGTTGGCTTTTTTCCGACTCGAAATATAGTTGTAATTGGGTAAAAAAAATTTTTTTTCTGTGCCGAATTGGTTTTGTCATTTTTTTAACAGCCTTAAATAACAAATCTGAAATAACGGTTCAGTAAAAATGTCTTAAGGCCTTTAAAGCATTTATGTATACAGGTTATTCCACCGAAAAGCTAGAATTTAAAGTTTGAATATTTCGGGTTTTTCAACAAGACCTTTGTTTTTTTATTTTGGCAACACCAATAACATGATAGTATTGACATTAAATTTTTTGACGAATTCGTAGTAGATGCACTAGCAATTGTTATAATGAATTGAATTTCGCTCGAAAATCGCATTAAAGCAATTAATATCCACTATGAAAATGGTGATTCTGATAAACTTACACTTCGTAAAATTCGTGATATTTTGTCCTTCTGCGACCGCTATTAAAAATTTGGTCATTGAATTTGTGTCGACAGGCTCGATACAAAATGTGCCAACACCAACAGGACGGTGCCACATATCATACAGCCAATGAAACAATCAATTTATTGCAAACGAAATTTCCCAATTGCATAATTTCACGAACATCAGCTGTTAAGTGGCCAGCCAGATCATATGATTTAAAGCCACTGGACTATTTTTTGTTAAAAGTCAAAATCCGTGATGTGATTAACGAAATAGACTCGCCATTTTGCCAAAAAGTGATTAAAAACTTTGACGAAAGAATCGACATCTGTCAGCGTGCTCGTAGTGGATACTTGCCTACATACAATACAATAAAAATTTAAATCATCTTCATCAAAATTTTTGGTTTTAGAAAACAAAGTTCTTGTTGAAAACCTTTTTATAAAAAATATTTGAATTAAGGACGAGGGAGGCGTACAAGAGAATCATCTTTAAGGGGAAAATAATTATATATCTGTTAAACCTCGAATTCAATTTTGTTCCCACTGCGGTATTAAACATTTACGAAAAAGAACAAGCAAAAGCTTAGTTCGTAAAATGGTAGATAAGTTTCAAGTTATAGGATCTGCTATGAATCGACCACGTCTAGTTCCGAGCGTATGAGAGCTGCGATGATAGCTGTCCTTAGAAGCAGGGCTGTCAGATATGGCGATATCTCGCCAAACGTGGCGATTTTGAAACGAGTTTGGCGGTGGAATTTTCCACTTGGCGACTGGCGTATTTTATGGTAATTTGATTTAAATGTTTACTGAATTATAGATTTGCTGGTTTAAACACATTTTAAACCAAAAAGGGAGTTTAACTTGCACTGTTTTATCAGCCCTAAGTGAAGGCGAATTCAACTAAAGACGTTGTCGGAACTACAGCAGTCTAAAAACAACAGAAACAACATAGGGTTTATTGCATTGCATTGTTAGTGCTTATAGCTCGAAATGTCAACCATTCTTAGCAAAACACTAACAAATCAAAACAAATAAGCTCGAACTGTCAAAATCAGATGCCGTTTCGACACCACCTGTAGTTAATTCGCCTTGGTCACTATTTAAAGGTCCAATTAGACGTAACGTAAACATATTGCCATAGCCGTAACGATGACTATAGAAACCTAAATTGTATGGTCGTGCTTATGTCGTTATGTTACTTCACCTAACATTAAATACAGTGTTACCCATTGGTAGTTTCAAAGAGAAAAGAGCTGTGGCTATGGTTATGTCACGTCTAATTTGATCTTAATTCTAATAGTATGTATGCAGGTCAGTACACCAGTAATGAAATCGATGAGACTGAAGTGTACCTGATTTTTATATGATGCCCATTTTATGTTTTAAAAAAATAACAAAAACTAAACAAAATTTACTTTCGGCGAATTTTTTGTATTTTTTCTCAGTTTTTGGCGATTTTTGAATGTTATATTATACTAGCTGTTTTCCCTGATATAGAGGGGATCATGGGGATCATGAGCAGTGTTGCCAAAACTTGATGACCAAAAATGGCTAAATTTACGAAAAAATATGGCTAAAAATGGGCTAAAAAATGGCTAAACGTTTTTTTTAAGTAAAAACACATTAAAATTCAATAACAAAACAGAAATAATTCATTTAAAGCTGTTTACGATGAAATTGTAAGTTAAGACCAATTTCTTAAATAGGAATAAACGTAAATTAATATTTTGATAGATATTTAAAAAATTAAATCATCGAAAAATTCGTAGTTATTGCTCATCTCATAGGAATCACTCGTGCCTATTAGTTTTAAATAATTTGAAGGAAAATCATAATCTCGACAACATTTACCCAACATTATGAGTCCAGATCTACAATAAAAAACAAGTAAAAAAGTATTGTCCGTCAACCCCGACTAGATGATACCGTACACCATATTGTAACCTATGTACCAAATTTTATTAAATTATCTTTAAATTTGCGACCTGTACTTTTTTTTTTTTTTTTTGTGGAAGAAATATTCTTAGTATATATATGATGATATTTATATCAAAGTATACTTTGCGCACAAGGTGTACATGGACAGCCAACCAGCCGGACAAACATCGTTAGTTCGACTCAGAAAGTGATTCTGAGTCAATCGGTATACGTAAAGGTTGGCTAAGTATCAATATTTTAAGATGTTTCAAACATCAGCACAAACGCATAGTACCCTTTCCACTATTGTGATGTTGGTAAAAATATTTTATTGTTACAGTAAAAATCTTTACCTAATTAAAAAAATCAAATTAAGGGTTGTAACCTTTTTCTCAAATTACATTTAACGATGTTTACTTGGCAAAATACCCTCTCTACTTCGGTTGTAACCTTTTTCTCAAATTACTTTTAACGATGTTTACTTGGCAAAATACCCTCTCTACTTCAGCATTAGACCATGGAAGTGAGAGCAACTTCATAGTCAATTCTGAAATTCTTTGTTGCTGCCTGCATCTCTTTATTGAAATACTTGCAGCCAGAAAAAACAGCGTTGTTTGTGTTGATCCATTTTATAAATTTATTATTGGAATACTGTGCCTTTATTTTGAAAGATGTTTCATCAGAATAGTTTATAGCGATTTTCAAGAAGTTGTGATCTAAATTAAAGGCGTTTTAATTGTTAAAAATATTTGTTTTACTTTTATAGATTTGTATAATAAAATAAAAATTATTCTTTTAAAAGAAAAACGGCAAAAAAATTGTATGGCTAAACAATTTCAAAAATGGCTAATGGCTAAACTCATTTTTTAATGGCTAAACAGTGTGAAAAATGGCTAAATTTAGCCACTAAATGGCTAAATTGGCAACACTGATCATGAGCATCCCTGGGCTAGTCGAGCACAAGTATCTATTATTTTTTACTCACACTAAAAATTATGAATGCAAACAGCCAAAAGTGTTCATTGCTAACAAATATCTTTACCTTACTAAGTTGTATAACATAAATATTAGAAGATTCTCATGTACAAATGATCGTTTATGGTTACACATGCAGCAATAATGTTCTTAATTAAAGTAGTTTGTTGTCGTTATAGCATGAGAACTTCAAAAGAAAAATTTCCTGATTATATTATATTGTCCTACTTTTATAATGCTTGAAATAAACTTTAAACTTAAAAAGAAACTGTTTAATGTTTAGTGAATATTGACAACAGAAATATTGAGAAAGAGTAGAGTCCAAATAGCAAAACTTTCATATTTGTACTGTTAATATTAGATCAAACAACATCAAAAACTATTTAAATCATAAAGTTTAAAATCAAATTGTGTTAAAAAAAACCGAAGTAGTTTTATTTATATTTCTTCCACTCAAATACCGAGTATAACTTATTTATTTGTTTGCCGTAGGGTATCTAGCCTATTGAATTAATTTAAATTGTTTTTGCTGTTTTTTAATTTATTTTAAGTAAATAATTATTATTGAGCTTGCTTTTATTTGCATATTAATTGAATTGAAATCAACTTGATAAAAATTTAATATTTTTTATGCGTGAATATTCTTGTTTGTTCGATTAATGCTTTTCAATTTAAATAAAATATTAGCAATTTTTTTTTTTAAATAATTTTTTTTTGGAATCTCAAAAGAAATAATTTTTTTTTATTTGATATGGAGTGTTAATTTTAAAAAATAAACGTTGTAAGAGATGTGCAAAATTAACTTGTTATTTAATACATATACAAATGAATCTTTATTACTACTGTTAGTAATTCTTCAATGAGCTTATATTAATAATGATTTTAATAATAATATTATGATAACAAAATAAATTAACATCAAAAAGATTATTTATTAGATATTTGATAATTTGGATTAGGGATTACTGTTCTGTTTCAACCGAAATCGAAGCTGCGGTCTTAATGCCTACAAAATTGAGACCGAAAACCGACCAAAAATCCTCGGTTTAAGCTTTTACTTTATATAAACATTTATGCCAAAAGAAATTACAAATTATACATTATACTCGTACTTCATTTAGAAAAACTTTATACATAACAGACTGGAACAATGGCAAGGTATTCCAAAATTCTTTAAATTTTAAATTTTGTTTATTTTTAATAAAAGTGCCTCAATTGAAACAAATAAAAAAATTGTATTACATACCAAAAAATTTATATGTACGCAGTTTTACTTGGATATTTTCAAAACCGAAAACCGAACCTTAACCGACCGGTTTTAATCATTTTAAAGCCGAAACCGTGGTTTCACATTTTTACGGTTTTTAGCAAACTCTAATTTGGATATTCAAAAATTAAAAGATTTTAAATTTCAACACTTTTTTTGTTAATATCAATATCAAGGTATGTGAAATGATTTTTTTGCAAGTTTTTTTTCTCAAACTGTTATTATTTGAGGTAGTTGTCATAAAAGTAACGGGAAATGATATTGATATATTTCATACCACGTCACATTTACCAGATAACGGTACATTTTTTGATGCATACTTTTCTTTCAATGTCCATCAAGAATGAAATGTTGGTTCGATTCAAAAAAGTTATATCTTGTTTGAAAAACTACTAAATTATTTTTTAGAAAATTGTAAGGTTTTTCATTTTAATTAAATACGTCTTTGATTCTGGTTGTCGGCTAAAAGGGAAGTATACATCAAAAAACACATACATATGTACCGTAAGGTGATAAACAGGGAAACCAGAAATATGCTCTATAAAACGCGTTTCATGCGCATAAAATATTCAGTAAAAATTTGAAAATATGCCCTGAAAATTGTTAAAAATATTCCCCAAAATTCAAAAATTGCTAATTTTAAAACAAAATATTCAACAATTTAATAACAGTTCCATGAAATAGAATCAATCCTAAAGTTATAATCGGTAAATCCATAGTATTTAGAGACGAATTTTCGAGATTTAATTGTATTTGGAAACGATGGGCAGTAATCGGCTCACATAAACAAAGTTATGTAAAGAGGTTAAAATTCATATCAGAGTTATTTGTACCGAATATTATCTAGATATTAACATCCATATGAGATTTTTTGTCTTAAAGAGATTAAAAGGACAGGACGGTCACTAAATTGTTTATTAATGTTATCTTTTTAAGGGAAGTTAAAGCTATAAAAGCTATAAAGATGGAAACTTTGGAAAAATATGAACTGATTCAAAAAGAATTTAATTTGCAGTAAAATATTTTTTGGGGCGAATTTAATCTAAACAACAATATATGTATTAAGATGGTTTACGGACACAAAAGTCTAATTTGGAAAAAAGTTTTTATGGGTAATATGTGAAATTATAGATCGATTCTCACTTCGTCCTTAGTAAATTTAAAATGTATTTACCAAATTTGATAAAATTACCTACCAGACTGCAACTTGTACTTTGCGCACAAGGTTAACACATGAACAAAGAACCTGAAAATACGGACGGATGGACATGGTTAGATCACTTAAAAAGAAATTCTGAGTCGATCAGTATACTAAAATTTTGGTCCAGATTTCTATGTATTACGCACATCGCCAGAAACGTATATTACAGATTTTTCCTTAACTTTTGCTTAGTCATATATAAAATTTTAAAGTTTAAAATAACATTTGTCTTTAATGACAACCTGCTTTTTCTTACCATTTTCGAGTTAAAATTAAATGCATATGGCGAAATTGAAGGCAACATGTGGGTAAACAGATAAATATTTAAAACACAAAAGCCAAAATTCCGCAAAAAAATTTTTTTTTATTTGCTGCGAAAGCTCTTGTGGACATTAAAAAAATTAACATGTATCAAAATATACCTCAAAAAGGTAAAGTATGCGCTTAAAACTTAAAAAATGCTTCAAAAAGGCTCTTTTAACTAAATTATGAAAAAAAATGCTGCAAAGGGTAAAATATGCACTATCAAATCGATGCCAAAATTTATAAAAAGCTCTTAATCGGATAAATATATTGTTTCTGCCTTCATTGGTCGCACAGGAAAAACATGCAATTGCATATATATGGATTCCCTGGTGATAAATATATGAGACGGTAGTACATTAAAATGAAGTTTATATATACAATATATGGACCAAAGATGGGAGCAGTGCACTCATTTTGCAGTTTCACCTAATACAAACTGATAGTACAAAATTATTGCAATTATTTTGTTGATAAATTAAAAAATTTTGCACTGCAAAAAAATTAGTTTGATTAAAAAAAATGCAATCTTTAGTTTATTGTTATTTTATTGTACATTTATAACATTTATAACCAATATTTGAAAAAATTCTGAAATAAAAATTTATCACGCATTTTTAAAACCTGCTCTCTGAATAATTGTTACAAATAACCAATATTTTTTTGGTCTTTGATAACCGTTATAGTTTGTTTTTGTTTTTTTGGGCTTCCATAACCATTACAAAATATTTAAATTTTTTGGTCTTCCGTAACCATTACACAAGAGTTTTATTTATTTTTTTTGGTCTTCTATAACCATTATAAAAGATTTAAATTTTTTTTTTGGTCTTCCGTAACCATTACAAAAGATTTTAATTTTTTTTTGTCTTTCATATCGAATTTCACACAAGTTTTATGAAAATATTCGTTGGAGTTCAGCCAATGACACTCCTAATAAAATCTATGAAACAGGTTTCGTTACAGTCAATCTTTATAAAAATCTTCATAGAATTAATGAAACTCTTTATAGAAACAATAAATCGTCAGGTAATGAAGCATTTTATAGAATCTATGAAACAGTTTCATAAAAGGCATTCCTAAAAAGAGCTTCATGAAATTATCATTTTGATTAGTATTTGTATTACTAGCAATATTTGCATTTGTTGCGGTCACTTTAGAATCGATGAGATTTTCATCAATTTTAAGAGCTTGTTTACACTCATAAAAAAATGTCAGTAGAAATAGTGAAAACCTCTGCAGAAATAACTGATAACCGTACCAGTATTTTCGGCTGTAGAAAAATCAATGAAGGTAAGAATCATTGTCTGCTATATTTAGATGAGCTAAATTTTAGAAACAAATTAGTTAATATTTAAAAATTAATTAAGCTAAAACCGGTCTTTGAATTAAGCTGAAATTTCAATTAAATTAGCTAAATTTGTAGCAAAATGTACAAACAATGTTCAATGATATTAGGAATATTTTCTGCTAAAATTTCGAAAAAAAAACTTTGGATTTTTGAACCCTCCAGATCAGGCCCGAATTTATTTTTGGAAATATAGTTAGTTTAATTTGTCCAATTGAATAAGAAAACGTTTTACAGACTTTTTCGGTTAGGTAGAGGTGGCAGCCGATTTTATTCCCCAGCTCACATAGACACTGAATGTCCATTGCGATACCACTGCGCTTCCCCTCATGCGTAATTAGGTGTGTTGCCTATTCTTAGAATACATGACGAGACCTACAGTTCAATGCTGAATCCAAACGGCAAGATTTGAAGTGCTTTAGAACAGAAATTACTTTCATTAGTTCGCTCAAGCCAACCGATAGTTGAGGATGTTAAGAAATAATTATTTCTTTTTGAAAAATGCTTTTTTTTTTAGTCGCTCGAGCCAGGAATCGAATCCGGGTCCTATCGGTTTCAGAGTCCACATCTTAGCTACTACACCAACAGCACTGACTACTCAATGGTATATAAATACAATTTTAGTGCGAAATTTCTTGTATTTAAAAAAAAAAATCGGGAAAATATGCCTTAAACTGGAGCGATTTTATTTAAACTTAGCACCATGATTGTGTGGCATAATTGGTTTCTATTTACCAAATATGAGAAATATATCAAAAAATTTGCGGATCCTTACCAAAATCATTAAAAACAAGTTCGTCCTTGTGCAAATATAAGTCAGTGTCCGAAATTTTATAAAAATATCTTAAGATTTGCGTGGTTATAGAAGACAGAAAAAATAAAATCTTTTATAATGGTTATAGAAGACCAATAAGAATAAAAATCTTTAATATTGGTTACCAAAGACCAAAAAAATTAATAATCTTTCATAACGGTTATCAAAAACCAAAAAAAAAAAAAAATAACAATCTTTCAAAATGTTTATGGCAAACCTATAATTTTCTGGGTAATTAATAATTATTATTACAGGACCAATTTTTTTCAGTTTTTTTTCCATAACCTATTGGATATTTAAAAAATAATAACAGTTATTTCGGGTCCCTGCAAAAAACTTATTTTTCAAAATTCCAGCCAATTTGTTTTCAATTAAGCTATTAATCAAAAATAAGCTCCGTTTTAGTTAATTATGCAACAACATAACTGCGGAGAATTTTGTTAATATCAAAAAATATTTAAGTGTGCTATTAATTTGTTTACCGGTGCAAATTTAATTGAGTTTTTAATTAAAATTAAAAACTTTTTTATTAATATAATTTTTTTCTGTGTAACAGAACTGATTTTGTTTAATTTTCTTTTGCTTATGAATATCATCACAAAAACCGAAAACTGTGCACATACAAAAGTATATCATTTAAGTTTTAGTATGTTTATATATAGCTTTTTAACGCAAGTTTAAATTTTGCACTACTTGAATTGAGTGCAGACCTAATGCATTAAAATGCGTTTAGTGATAGTGAAAAAATTTGCAATACCACAAAATTTCCCACTAAAATGCTAGACAAAAATTTGCAAACCAATTTTTTGAAAGTGTAATGTTAATTTTAATCAATATTAAGTGCACTACACCGAATAAGGATATAGACCAACATATCTACATGTTTTGTATGAAATTTTGTAAAAAACTTTATTCTAGGTTTTAATGATTGACGAAACTGATTTAACGATGACTTACTGTCTGTATGTTGGTTCAAATACATTTTCTGATGACCCGAGTTCTAATGGGGATTAAATTATTATACACGTACATCCCAAATGTTCGGAAATATTTTGCTAGGAAATTCAGCCATGTCGGTTAGCAAAAGGCTGAAATACGATACAAGACTGCCTCTAATTTTTACCCATGAATCTCAAATTTGTACACTTAAACCCTCTCTTTGTAAACACAATAATTGTCCTATCAAAAGGCGCCGTAAGCCGACCTGTTATGTTCCCGTAACGTAACGCTCCGTACTGTTAGCACGTCTGTTCACTAAAACAACATTATTTTTCACATACAAAAAAACAGCAATAAATACCCAGAGTTAAACTTTTGGAGGCCTTCTGTAACCCCTTCCTAGACCTTTTCAGATTCAGTACTCATGACCGCGTATCGTCTTATAGAAGGCCTACCTACTCTGTTCTTCATACATAGGTTGTTTTTTATTATGTGTATGTATAAATACATTTTGTGCGCCTACAAGTTTGTTGCAACAAAACTGACAAACCGTTACCCAAAAAAAAACACATTCCAAAGACGAAACAACAAAAACTTTAAATAAAAAAGTGAAAATAAAAACAGAAGTAAATTTTAATTAGTTTTCCTTTAATTTTGTGACGAGGCGGTTGTGTGTTGTGTAAATTATTTACGTGGTTAAAATTCAGATCTGCAGAAAAACGGAACATGGAAGGCCTTGGTTGGCTAGGACATCGTGTGTAAATAATGTATGAGTATGGAATGGAGTAGTAAGTCCTAGTATCTGAGAAATAGCGGCTTCCAGAAGGCCTGCTTACTACTTCTTTTTATCGCTAAGTTGTAGTCATAAAACAACACACACCATGATTTGAATTAAAAATGTGCAATTGGTGACCACTGCACAGTGGCCGGAGCTGTAAAGAGTCGGCGGCCAAACTTACTTCCAGTATGGGTATCATCGTGAAACTTCGGTCACTGCTTTATAAATATGTTAGAACAATTTATGATCAAATAGGAGTGGTTAAATGACTCATACCCACCCCCTACCGTACCAAAGCACCCACATTCACCCCACGTAAGCAAAAACTTGAGAAAAATTTTACGAAACTTGTTTTTAATTCATAAATTAACAACTTTTTTAAAAGAATAGTTTTAAGCTTCGTTCACAATCAAAAAAAAACATTTTCATTTGGTGTTCATAATAGAGCAACAATTTCTTTTGCAACCACACACATTTTGCATTAAGAAACCGTTTGCAAATTTTAGCCACAACAATATTATGCATTTTTTATTATTTTTTATAACATTTAGTTAAAATTTTCATTCAAAACAAAATAAAATTATTTAAAACGTCACAAACAATTTCATACAAATTGTTGCTGAAGTTCTAGTTGACTCAACTTTAGTTATATTTTTAAAAAAATTTTAGTTACATTTTTGTTCAAAGAAGAAGCTTAGAAACTTCGTTCACAATCAGAGAAACAATTTCGTTTTTTCTTCTATCTATTTTCTTCCCAAGGTATTTTATATATTTTCCTTTCATTTTTCAAACAAAAATGAAACTAAAGTTTTTTTAAAAAATTGGTTCAACTAGAACTTCAGCAACATTTTGTATGAAATTGTTTCTGAAGTTTAAAATAATTTTATTTAGTTTTGAATGAAAATTTTGACATAATGTTGTAAAAAATAATAATAAATGCATAAAATTGTTGTGGCTAAAATTTGCAAAAGGGTTCTTAATGCAAAATGTGTGTGGTTGCGAAAAAAATTGTTGCTGTTTTATGAACACCAAGCGAAAATATTTCTGGGATTGTGAACGAAGCTTAAAAAAAAATTAATATTGACTAATTACAAATGAAAAAAATGTTCAAAAATAAATGGCAAACTTATTCCATTTCTTACCCCCATTTATAATTGAGTGTGAGATAATACCCTTTTCTGCATCTGCGCTAAGTACTTTTTTATGCAAGCAAGTATTTTTCTTACTAACTTTTTTCTGGTTTTTGCGTAAAATTTGTGTTGTATCGGTTTATTGTAATGGATAAAACACTTTTTGTTTTTAGTTTGTTTTACTTTTATTTAATAATTTTTTTTTTGGCGCATAATTTTTACCAACAGCTAGGTTTAATTAGTCAAAATCAGTGTTG
Organism: Pollenia griseotomentosa; assembly: GCA_963931875.1. Taxonomy (NCBI): domain Eukaryota; kingdom Metazoa; phylum Arthropoda; class Insecta; order Diptera; family Polleniidae; genus Pollenia; species Pollenia griseotomentosa. Next base: position 122,719,019 of record OZ007563.1, read on the forward strand.
TTAACTCTTATTGGAATTCAAAGAAAATTGAATGTTGAAAATCGCTACAACAGTGGTAGCGCAAAATTTCCATTCAATATTAATCACGCTAATAATCGTGTTGAATGTAAAACGTAGCTATTATTTTGTTCCATTGTAATTTATAAAAATGTATCACTTTATAAGGGTGTGCGTGTAACCTGATAAATATATTAAACAAATATAATGCATTATTATTTTTTAGAAAAGAAAACACCATTGACGACGGCTGGCAGTCAATAGTCAAACATCAATCTTTAAACCAAATTCTATTTAACTTTTGGTAGATCGAAATTGGCTTTGAATGATTATCTACATTAATTGATTTAGTCACCATTTACATTATACGATTTTTGTCGTTGCGATTCTTACCTTATTGGCGAGAGGGGAGAGAGGAATTAAAATGGGTACACAAGCGAGTGTACTCTTCGATTCATTTTATTCGCTCATTCGTTCTCTCATTGTTCTCTCATTTGACGAAAAATGTATTGAAGTACGGTTGCACAGAAATAGTTGTAACGACAAAAATCGTACAATGTAAATACCAGACCGACTTCAAAGAAGAAACGACAATAATCGCAACGACAAAAATCGTATAATGTAAATTGGGACTTACACGTGTTTGATTTTTCTTACTTTCTGTCAAGAATTCTTCTTGAAATCCAAAATACATTTTTCTGTTTTTCATGTTTTTGCCATTCTTTTTTCTTGTTGACCTTTCCTTTCTTCATAAAAAAAATTGATGAACTTGAGCCTAATTACAGATATCAAAATTTGGATTAAAAACTATAATTAGTTCAACAAAATAAACACAATACTAATTATTAAATATGTTTTAATTCTGTATGTTTATTTAAAGTTAAACTATCGTTATATTTTTAAAAGTTTATAACTAAAATTTTAGGCAACTAGAATTGCCAGGGATTCAACGCAATTGTGGGACGCTTTTTTAAAGAAAAACTCGGCTGCAGTTGTACAGAAAAAACTAGTTACTGAACCGATTTTAATAAATTTTTAGAAAGCAGCAAAAATCTGTAAGAAGTTAGCAGGATCTGCTATTAAAATTGCAACTCCATCACAGACAGCTATTATACAGCTGTAATCAAGCGTAAAGAAGAAATAATAAAGAGAACTTTGACAAATAAAAGCTTATGCTTTATTTCGACGGAAAAAAATTGACAATAAAGAACTCAAGGTAATAGTTTAAAAATTATATACATATAAGAAAATAAAATTATCAGTTCTTGTTTTGGAAAATAGAAAAGGCCCCAAAATATTTAATGGTATTAGAAAAACATTAGACAAATCCGATTTATGGAAATCAATAAAAATTATCATATGTGATACAACAAGTGCAAATACTGTTCACAAAAACGGCGTTGTTAAGCTCTTAAAGGACTATTATTTATTAATTTATCTTTCTCATCCGCAATATGTCGGTTGCCAACATCATATTTTAGACTTGATCCTAAAAAATGTTATGGATACAGATACCAGCTTTCCCCAAAATGTGGAACATTGCATAATAAATGGTGGTCCAACCAAAATGCACGATGTTGATAGTAAATAAAACAAAAAGTTTCCATAGAATTATCTTAATATTTTTAATTATGATAGAAGGGTCTATGGCAATTATGTGTGAAACAAACTATCGGCCAAATGCTCGCTACAGCTTCAGTGGCATACCTCTTTCCGATGGTTCATATTTTCAATGACTCTAAGACAAAATTGCCGAATTATGACATCCTTTAGCTCTTGAATTATTCTTGGCTAATTGACGTATACTTTTTCTTTTAAATATGCCAAAAAAAGAAGTCCAACGGTGTCAAATCACTTAATCGTGGCGGAGAATTAACATCGCCACGACGTTAAATAACACTGCCATTGAATATCTCGCCCAAAAGAGCCATTGTTTCGCTTGCTCTGTAGCAAGGGGCACCATCCTGTTTAACCCACATATCGTCCAGGCCCATATACTAAATTTCTGGCCACAAGAAGTTCGTTATCACCTCGCGATAGCGAATACCATTCATGGTTACTGCTTGGCCGACCTTATTTTCGCAGAGGTACGGCCCAATGACGTAAAACAAACTGCGCCAGCATGCACAGGTGTTTTCACATTTCCTAATGATCCGGTTCGCTGAAATTGCACAAAATTCTCCCGATTGCAGACACAAAATTTGTCATTAATGCTTACCGAAAAAAACAGGAAGCGCACGAAATTTATTTTGGTTTGAATGCCAATTTCTTCTTTTCTCTTCTCTATTGTGTATCTTTGCATGGTTGAATTTGCCAAACACTGAAACAAAGAAATGTTAAAATAAGTTGGGCAACAAACTTGACGTCAAGGTGTGACACACAATTGACATCGTGCCTTTAATAAGGATGTGAGGACATGGTTCTATATTATTTTGTTTTAGTCCGAATTTGCATTATACGATTTTTGTCGTTGCGATTATTGTCGTTTCTTCTTTGAAGTCGGTCTGATATTTACATTGTTAGATTTTTGTCGTTACAACTTTTTCTGTGCAACTGAACTTCAATACAATTTTCGTCAAACGAGAGAACAATGAGAGAACGAATGAGCGAACAAAATGAATCGAAGAGTACACTCGCTTGTGTACCCCTTTTAATTCCTCTCTCCCCTGTCGCCTATAAGTTAAGAATTGCAACGACAAAAATCGTATAATCTAAATGCAGACTAACTGTATTTTTTTTTAAATACAAAAAAAAATAAAATAAAAAGGAAAAGAAAATTTTCATACATAGCTTTGAAATTTAATTTAGAAATTTTCAGGATATATCATTTATTGAAACATTTTCATTCAGTAAAGGCGTAAAAAAAATACAATAAAATAAAATGTTTAATCATTGTGTGGAATTTTAAATCAAAGGAAAAAAATAAATAGAGAAAAGGCCAAAAGAAGTTAGTTAAGAATCTAAAGGAGATTTTAAGCATAAAAGGTATTTATATTAAGTTTTTATGAGATTAGTGTTAAAATGTATTTTCTTTGTGGGCTTAGATACATAGTTTATTTGTATATGGGTAGTTTTTGAGCATTAACACAATTTTGGATACTGTGCTCACTAAAGCGTTGAATAAACCAGCTTTTAAACCGGAAATTAAGCCGCAAAAATGTTCAAGCTTTGGTATTCAACCTTGTTACTATACTAAACTATACTTTATAATTTCCTGACAATTCAATTAATAATCTTCAGATAAGGTGCAACTTTTCCCGAATATAAAAGAAAAACCCGCTACTAGCTTAACTCTGAAATAACTATCATAAATATTACTTACCATACCATAGTTTAACTTACCATAACATTATTTAATTAAACATAACTTAATTTATTTTACTTAACTTAATTCAACTTAACATATTTAACTTTAATTCCCTTAACAAAATTTTAATTATAAATTTAAATTCTAACATACAAATACATTCACACATACATACACTATCCCTGTTGGCCAAACTGCCGTCGACGACATTGTCGTCAACGATTTATGCACGACATGTCCTCTATCACTTAGTATTTCTGGAAGACAATTTTGACAAAATGTCGTGGACGACAAAATACTCGACATTGTCTAGTGCACTGTCTTTTAAAGAAGTTAATAAACGAAGACATGACAGACATTGTCTTTCAAGTTGTCTTTTGTCAAAGCTTATCCATGATGAGAGACATTTTCTTGTAAGGTATCCTCTATCAACAACTATGCATGACAGTATAAGCGACAGTGTCTTGTAAGCTGTCCTTTATTAAAGTGTGCACGACAACATGACCGACCGTGTCTTCTAAGGTGTCCTTTATCAACTTCTAAGCACGACAATATGAGCGACATTGTCTTGTAAGCTGTCTTCTAAATAAACAAAAATAATTTGTTCCCAATAAAAAATAAGAATAACTGTAAAATAACGATAATAATAAAAAACAACCAAAGCAAAGTAAAGAAATTGTTTCAGTCAAGTCTGAGAACTTAAAGACTAAGGTTTGATTAAAAAAAAGGATGTGCTATTGTATAATTTTATTTTTTCGTTTAGGTTTTTAGGCGACATTGTTATGTAAGCTGTAACTCCAGTAACATTATCGACATTGTCTTATACGCAGTCGTTGATGATAAAGTAGAGTCCATTGTCGTATATATAGTCATCAAAGACAATATGAACGACAATGTCGGCATGTGGTCATCACCGACAGGCTGAGTGACATTGTCGCTCTTTGGGTCGTGCACGATTTACGCGACACTTGTTTGAAAATGTCATCGACGACTTGCATTAGTTGTCCCTTACGTGTCGTGAAGGAATTAACATAGCCGACTGGGAACTTACATACATATATAATACAGTACACGACTTTACAGATGAAATAGGCACACATTCCACATAAACACTATTTAATTCTTTCATATAAATAATTAATATTAAAAAACAGACCCATTAATAAACCTCTGAACGTCATTCAGGCCTGCAGTCTTCGAGGGAAATAAAATGTGGTAAGTTTTAATTTATTATTTCTTATTTTAAAAAACCTAATAAAACATAAACAAACATAAAACTTGATTTTTTTAGCTTTAAAATTTCTGTTTAAATGCAATAACAGAATAGGAAAAAATGTTAAAACTTATGGCGATTTCTTCTCTGAGAAAAATGTTGCATTAATGTTACATGTTCTACATTTTGTGTTCGTTTGTACAAAAAATACAACTGTGGGAAAAATTTTCAAGTTCTTTTCTAAAAATTTTGATGAAAAACATGCAAAACATGTTACATGTTTTACCCTTACTTTTACTTAATGGTTCATACTGCCCTGTTTTACAACTTTGGTACTTACTACTTTGTTTGTACAACCAATATTTTATTTTGTTTGTCATAATATTTTAAAAGTTTTGTCAAAAGAATTCTACATCTAAATATTCTTCGACGGTATACTCCATTTTGAATTAAATCGTTTTTTATTTTGGTGGAAAATTCTATGTATTTATTATCGTTTTAAATTTGTTCAAGCAATAAGTGATTTCAATGTCTGTTTCCAAACCGTAAAGTAAGTGTGCAGCAAATAGTCGAATAGTTTTAAAAATCGCTAATGAACTACATTAATAATAAAAGTGTAATAGTTGTAAATAAAGGCAGCTAATTGAAGTTGTACAACATGTAACACTTCGAGTGATTATAGGTAACATGAAAAAGTGTTACATGCATATACTCTAGCATTTTTTTCTCAGAATAGAAATCGCCATTAATATTAATTTAAAAAAAAAAATAAGGAAAAAATTTAAGGAATAGAACTATTACCAAAAAGCTTTATAAAATACATAACTGAAATGTAACTCATAGAATAAATTCGAAAAATAAAAAAAAAAAAAAAAAAAAAAAAAATGTTGAATATAATATAAAGTAACCTACGAAAGGAGATAATTCCCAGTTTCTATTTGTTAAAAATAGTTGAGTTAAATACATTCAATTTATAAAGTATCAATATCCAGTGTGACACAAAGAATGCTGACGAAGGCCGTAGCGGGCCAGAAAATGCATTACATTCTGCTGGTGTCTAATAATTGTAAATTTTTCTGTACTTACTATATACTTCATTGCTATCCAAAGGATAGCTAAGGTAAAATGTAACAAGAAAATACAATATAATAGTCTGGTGGTGTATAAAAGTCATTCCTAAAAATTTAAGGAATAGAACTATTACAAAAAAGCTTTATAAAATACATAACTGAAATTTAACTCATAGAATAAATTCGAAAAATAAAAAAAAAAAAAAAAAATGTTGAATATAATATAAAGTAACCTACGAAAGGAGATAATTCCCAGTTTCTATTTTTTTTATTTTTTGAATTTTGCTCTAATTCCAAAACCATTGACATAGATTCCAATTTATTTTAAGTTTTAACATTTTATCATTTCTCTTAAAATGATTTTGATAACATATTTCACATTTTAACTAATTTTAACACAAACAACCCTTAATTTAAAATATAATATATACTTTTATTTTAATTATCCCTTATGTGAATGCAAGGTACCCGGGTACCTTTGGCATTTTCAACTTAATTTTTTTTTTAATAAGAAGATGGCCCAAATATCTAAAACTTCTTGAGAACTCCTAACCTTTAAAAAATTTTAAATTATAATTATTTTTTAGTTTAAAAATTATTTTGAAAAGGCGAGGTGAAGCAGTTTTCATCTTAAACCCTTAACGGTATGGCAAGGTACCCGGGTACCTTCACACATTAAAAGTTACCTCTACTAGGTAAAAATTTACGATAGACTAAAACAATAGACGTAAAAACATTCAACTACTGCATCTTTGCAAAAAGGGACATCACCGTAGTAATATTTACAAGTTTTTTGTTTCACATTTGCTAACTTTGATATGCATAAATTTACATTAAATTTCAAACTTGCATATCTTGTCATTAATAGGTTGTACAAAAATTAAAATTTACTGAAAATGAACATATTTTTTAAGTCTCAGAGTTATTTTCTGTGGTTATTTACATATGGGCATTTCATTCTAAAGGTCCACCGTGACCGAAAATTTAAAAGTTATTAAAAGCTTATTCTTTTATGATTTTTTATAGAGAAGTATTTAGATTTTACTAATTTTAATAATATATTCGTTCACTAAGACGAACAAGCAGACTGCAAAGTTGTACAAACGTAGTTTCTTATTTGTGAGAATGTTTATTTTATGTTTTCTTTAATATTATCTTCCTTAAAAGAGGTGATATTTGATAAATATTATTCGAAAAAAATGTTCTTACATGGTCTATAACACTACGTGACAAAATTTCAACAAAGTCGTGACCAAATGAATCTGACAGCTAATCTTTATGTAAAATCCGAATATGAACTCAGAATTGTCAAAAGTAGAACAGGGCCCAAATCGTCGCAGTCGTGATCGAGTGACTTTGATCGAAATTTTACTTTTTGAGATTATGTGATTCGATAACGAGTAGTCGATCGAATGACTTTACTCGAAATGTCATTCGATAGGTTAAGAGCTTTCGTAAAAATATTTAATTGTTTTTTTACAAACAATTTACACACTTTTTGGGAATAATATTAGATTTCTTTAACAAATAGCTTAAAATTGAAGTATTAAACTTTTTTCAGCAATAAGAAATAAAATAATAACATTCAGTTTTGCAATTTTTCGCAAATTATAGTCATAGATAGAAGCGATTTTTTCTGTAAGTTTTATGATTCTGTACAGCTTTAACAATTTTTAATAAATACTAGACTTTGCTTTCATGCTGCTGTTTGCAAATTTCATTTAATATAAAATTTTTAATCGAATTTTTGCCATTCCTTGTAATTTTAGGGACTTTTAATCAATTTAATGGCTTGTTTGATATGTTAAAAACTTTCGCGAATTTTCGCTATTTTTGCAAATTTTCTGAATTTGTAAAATGCTTTCCGAATTTTTGCAAATTTTGCATTGCTTTGTTGCTCTTTCTGGCAAGCGCCGCCGTTATAAAAAAAGCCACATAAATAAACCGAAGTCACCTTTTTTATAGGGCACTATCAACATTGTTGATTTATATGCGGCGAAAAGTGCAATGCCTTATGCCATTAGTATACAAGCATTTAAATCTATTACATCTTTTAAACAAATTTCGATACGAAAGCTTTCGAATGCCACAATCCCGTTTTTGATACGTCACGAAGTTTTATTCGATACGAAAGTTCATTCGATCACTTGTGCGACGATTTGGGCCCAGTTTTTCAGATATTCCAAAATAACCGTTATTTGTGTTTTTAAAAGAGATGATGTGACTGAAATGCAAATATCTTAAAACATTTTAAACGAATTATGTATTTCTTTCTTTTTAGTAAAAGGTTATAAAATTTCTAAAATAACCATGGATTGCTTGTGAAGATTGGTCAAGAAATGACAGAGTAACAGGGGACAAAAGTTCAAGCTTCATTGAAAATTTTATGATTTTGTTCAATTTTGCTCTTTTGAAGTTATTTTTTTAAAACCAATCATTTAAAAATCCTAATTTTTTATTACATGCGACGTTAGATTATTTTAATATGAACATTTTGCCCCCACAAGACATAGATTGGTACAAAAATGACAAAGCTACAGAAGATTTAGTAAATTAACCCACATAGAAATTCAAAACTTTCAAGCAATTTTTAATATTTATTGTTACTAAAAATTTAGCTTTGTATATTTATTTGTTGTGGGTTAATTCAATTAATCTTCTGTAACTTTGTCATTTTTGCACCGATCTGGATCCTATTGGGCACAAAATGTTCGTATTGAAATAGGCTAAAATTTTATTTTTTGGATATTTACATATCAGTCACATCATCTTTTTTAAATACACAAATAACGGTTATTTTGGAATATTTGGAATTTTGGAATATCAAAAACTGTTCTACTTTTGACAATTCTGACTTCATATTCGGATTCAGCGGAAAATTTTACATAAAGATTAGCTGTCAGATTCATTTGGTCACGACTTTGTTGAAATGTTACATAAGGATTACGTTTCAAGTGCATTTGGTCAAAAAATTGTCACGTAGTGTAATCTAAGGAAGAGTTGGAAGAGAAATATGGTTTTCGTATCAACGGTAAATTTTTATTTTGTTTTAATCATTATTCAGTTAAATTATTATGCAAAAAAGTTCACGTTCGAAATGTCACTTATCGACAAAGGACTTGGTTTGAAAAAAAAAATACAGACGATTTTGGAATCAAACCAAAGATATTTTAATGTTACATTGCTACGTAAAATTCTGAAAGAAGTTTGACTAAAAAACTGTGCCAGGTTTCGCTGAATTACGCCTTTTTATACATGGCCACAAAAACTACTTTAATTTTTTTCACGTTCGAACCGCTACATACACTTTAGCATAGATAACAGTGCCTTCTTAGTGCTATAATCTAAGGGTTAAAAGACGGTAAAAATATTTTTTGCTTAAAATGTTATTGCACTTTTGACCGTCACGTTCAACACTATGGAATTACCCATATATTTCGACAAAAAAAATTTAATTTCCAATACTAATTTCATATAGGTACCGGGGTACCTTGCAATGCTGTGTAAGGTGTTTTTTTTTTGCCATTCACATAAGGGTTATTAAATATAATTTGATGATTGTTTAGAATGATAATTTTTATTTTATTTATTAATTTAATTCGTGATTATTATGTTTAAATAAATACTTTGTTAGTAAAATGGACCTTAAAACAATATTTCACGAAACATTTAAATACATTAGAGAAGGGACATAATGGGTTATTCCGAAATTTTAAAGAATAACATAGGTTTTGGGTGGGTATAGAAATGGAATGGTAGACAACATCTTAATCCTTTTCATACATTTATAAATGTGTTTGCATCTATAGATTTTATTATTTAATGTCTTTCTTTACGTCTATGGTTAATAGTTGAATTATGAATTTCAAATCTACCTAATTTTAAATTTTATAGTAGTGGACTTATACTCTACCTTGAAAAAGAAAACGAATCACCCCATTTTCCGAAGAGCCAAGCTGGTGTTATAGGTAGAACTCTCTTTTGACAGATAAGGTCTCAGGGTCTCAGTTTTCGTCAGTTACGAGGAGTCGACTCCTATTTTGGGTTTTGTTTGTATAGACCATACGCTCTTATGCGGGGGTACATTGTATGGGGCTAAGTGAAATTATCATTTTCATAATTTCATAAATTATCACAAGATTTATATGGAAACACAGACGGTATATTATGAGTAGATTGGTTAATTAGTAGATGAATCAACAACATTTCTCGCCTTTATAAACAATAGCAGAAATCAATATAAAACTCCAAACTATTGTGGTTGCTGTAACGTATTCAATAAATACATATGCATATTATTATATTTTTTTAATGTGAAAAAAAAAGAATTAAATTACACGCTGTTTTTATGTTCATTAAATTAAAATATTTTATATTAAAGTAACTTATTTAGGAGAATTATTTTTTAACCACACAATTAATTTATATTTTAATTATATTATAATTATCATTTGCTAACTACTAATAGTTAAAATACAAATTAGAAAAAAAAATAAGTTGTAATTGAAGCAGAAATTTAAATATGGTTTTTAATACGAGTTGTTGTGTAAAAGCAAAAAAAAAAATACTAGTATAATTTGCAGAGCATTTTACGATTGATTTTTCTAAAAATTTATTCTGGTAACACAAAAAACTTCTGGCAGCACTGTTAAAATCTGCATTTGTTTACAATTGCACACAAGCTCTATTTTGTGTTAAAACCCATGAAAATGTTAAATTTATAAGTTTCCTTAAAAACAATATGGCGCTTAATATGTCAAATGTTATTGTTTACATTTGTTTGCAACTGAGCAAATATGCACTAATAATTATGCTCATAGTTGTTGTGTTGTGCAAATGTGTGTATTTTTGCACGCATTTGCATCGTTTGCAGCCGTTGCACTTCCCATCGTAATTTCCCTTTGTATATCTATCTCTATATATTTATATAAAAATGCACAATCGTTTGTTTGTTTGTCAAAGATATTTTTGGGAATACAAAGTGTAGCATTAACAGATTCAGGGGGGAATTATAACCTTCTAAACTACTAAACTACTAACTAATTTTTCTAATTACTCGACGCTTAACTATAAATATTTGTAAATAAATATTTTTGTAAAATTTTTAATTGGGCGTGGCAAAGCTCATTAATTGATAGCAAAAGCCATCATACCAACAAATGGGGAGTAACACTACCACAAGAAGACTAATTACAGCTAATTATAATTATAAGAATTGTCCGGTGGCCGAAATTCGACCACTCGACATTTACTTTAGAGAAAACCTGTGCGTTAAACAACAAAAACGTACATATTTTAAATTTTTTTGTCCGAGCTCTTATGGTTTTCAAGGGAGTGATCACAGATATGCGTTATTTTTGTTCTAGCTTTTATAGTTTTCAAGAAAAACGCATTTAAAGTTTTTCATATAAAAATCCTAAAAAAATTAATTTTTTTTGGGGGGTCACAGATTTTCGTTATTTTTGCTCTAGCTCTTATAGTTTTCAAAAAAAACACATTTAAAGTGTTTCAAATAAAAATCCTAGTTTGGATAGCCTAGTTCCATCTGTGCAAACCAGCAGAATTACATTATTGTAGCTCTTAAAGTATCTGTAATACAGCGTTTTGAAAACTTTTTCTGAATGGTCTCTTAGCTTAAAATAAAACTTAGAATTTTTTTCGCAAACAAATTTTCTGCTACCAGGGGAGCATAATTTTGTAGAAGGGGGATCTTGCAAACTATTTTATTTAAACTTGAAATCTTTCTTTTTGGAAAGAAAGGAAGGACAATAATTCTGATATAGTTTCAACCACCAACCGCCACGCCCACCGCCACGCCCACCGCCATGCCCACCGCCACGCTCATACTGAGTAATCTAGTAATGAAATTTAGATCATAAATATCTCAGCAATCATCAGTTCTAAAATTCTTTTTGTACATTCAACCACCAGTCCAAATAAGCTTCTACAAGTCACTTCAATTTCATCTATCTTACGCATGAAATGTGGATGTTTAGCGAGTAAAAATATATAATCTATAGTCTAGTTCTTACATAGGGAATTAAAACTCCTAAACTCATGAAGAAGTAGGCGTTGCATAATTGGATAGCCTAGTTCGATCTATGCAAGCCAGCAGAATTACATTATTGTAGCTCTTAAAGTATCTGTAATACAGCGCTTTGAAAAGTTTTTCTGAATGGTCTCTTAGCTTAAAATAAAACTTAAAATTTTTTTCTCAAACAAATTTTCTGCTACCAGTAGCTCGTTTCTGTATTTCTCGCATCGTAAAATTTCTTACATGAAGTGTGAAACAAAAAATTCCATCGTTTCTCGATTTATGAGATAAAAGTGTTTCTGTATTTGAATGCGAAAACAGACACAACAAATTCTGTTTATACTGGAATATTTCCAGTAATTAAGTGTCAAATAAAAGCGAAACGTCAACAAAAGAAATAAATATAATAAAAACAGAGCTGCCAGATTTGACGAGTTATCGTCATCTTGACGATTTTTTGTTCCGATATTAACAAAGTGACGTTTTGATGATTTTTTCTAAAAAAGTGACGAAAGCAAAAACAAAATCAAAAATATTTTATAATTTTGTTGTTATTTTCTATAGAAATTCATCTTGAATTTTTAAATTTCAAACACTTCTATTTTGTGGCGTTGAAAATTGAAAAAAAAAATAATATGAATGTCTGCAGAAAGCAACAACAAATTTATATAATATTTTTGATTTTATTTTTGCCCCTTAGTCTTCGAAATAAGATAATTGTAAATATTTTTATATGTTTGTTTATTAGAAGAAAAGATATCTCTAGAAACAAGGCTGCTTAAATTTTTATATATATCCCTATGTGAAAATTGTCCTCGAAATTGTTTGTTTCTTCCCTAAAAAATGTATCGGCAAAAGCAAAATTTCGAGAGAAAGTAATGGACCGACTTGGCTTATTTTGAACATTTAATACTTCTTATATACATATACAAAATATGATTTATATTTGATATTCTTATCTTATATGTACACTTTTGTGCCAAAACCATTATTCCGGCAAGAAAGAAATTTGTTTGTCTCCCAGTAAAAACTTTTTCAAAATGGATAGCTTCTTTCACTCGTTATTAAGTAGCTTTCTTCTATAAGAACTTCGATAACTACTTTTTTCTGGATGTGACTTACTTGATGACTTACTTTTGAATTTGTTCTTTTTGGCACAACCCTTGTAAAATTCATTAGTTTTTCAGTAGAGTTGTATGTAGTGCTTTTATGTGTTTCTGATTATTTAACATATTATTTTGTAGGCGAAGATTTTACTGGGTCTTTAACCCGTTTATTTATGAACCGATTTTTTTCAATTTTAACTACAAGGTATTCTACTAAGTCTATTTCAGGTAAAAAAGAAAAAGATTATAGGAATAGGTAAATTAAAGATTTATATCTCAATTATTAAATAATAATTATTAAATACCCATGAACTTTAACTATGTTTTTGTTTGATTATTTTTTAATAAAAGTCGAAACAAATTTGTTTAAAATTGATTTTAAATTGCACGATTTTTAAAACAAAAAAGACGATCTTTTTTATTTTTTTCTCAGGAAATTGACGATTTTGACACAAATTTATCTGGCAGCACTGATTAAAATCAAAACAAGAAAAGGCTAATGCTATGTTCATACGACGATATAAACCACTCGTTTCGCTCTCTGAAACTAGTTTGCCAAACATGCTGTTCATACGAATGATTCTTGTTTCATTTTGACATTTTTTTGTGTGTTGTTAGTGTGATTTTATTTAAAATAGATAAAAAAGTAATTAAAAGTTAAAAATATATAATTTAATACTTTTATTAATATTATTATTGTATAATTATCACTTTATTTTATTAAACATTAATTTTTATTTTGTTTTTTTCTTTGTTTTGATTTTTTTTGAGAGCTAGTTCAGATAAACTAACGATAAATGTTATCAAAATTGGAGATGATAGTACATTTTTCCTGTTTCGCAGCCTGTTTCAAAATGAAACGACCGGTTTCGCTCTCAAAATTTTGTATGGGGAAACAAGTCGTTTCAGTCATGTTTGGTGCGCGAAACAGGAATAAGAGAGCGAAACACGAATATTGCTGTCCGTGTGAACATGGTATAACAAAAATTTAAACTAACAAAATATAACAATTGTTTTTTGTTTATTTTCATCATATAAATTATGCATTTATCATTTATATTCCTTCTATTTTTTTATTTATTTAAAAAAAATAGTATATAAACATATTTTAAATTCAAAATATCTACATTTTGTTTTTCTCGCCACCAATTTTAAATGTGACTTATTTTGACAGTTCTTGAAAGAAACTTTTCGCAAAATGTTGTTATAGAAACACTTTTTCTCGCATCCTTCCAATAATTGCTGGAAAATTATTTAAATGACAGATAATTCTCGCAAAAAAAAGATACAGAAACACTTGCGTGAGAAAAACCATTTTTTGTTTCATTTCACACTATTTTTGTTGCAATTCACACGTTTCATGCGAAGAGTTTTACGATGTGAGATATACAGAAACGGGCTACAGGGGAGCATAATTTTGTAGAAGGAGGATTCTTGCAAACTATTTTATTTAAACTTGAAATCTTCCTTTTCGGAAAGAAAGTAAGGACAATAATCCTGATACAATTTCAACCATCCACCGCCACGCCCACCGCCAAGCCCACTGCCACGCCCATCGCCACACCCACTGCCACGTTCACAGACACACCCACCAGCACGCCCACCGCCACGCTCATACTGAGTAATCTAGTAATGAAATTTAGATCATAAATATCTCAGCAATCATCAGTTCTAAATTTTTTTTTGTACATTCAACCACAAGTCCAAATAAACTTCCACAAGTCACTTTAATTTCATCTATCTTATGCATGAAATGTGGATGTTTAGCGAGTAAAAATATATAATCTATAGTCTAGTTCTTACATAGGGAATTAAAACTCCTAAACTCATCAAGAAGTAGGCGTTGCATAATTGGATAGCCTAGTTCGATCTGTGCAAACCAGCAGAATTACATTATTGTAGCTCTGAAAGTATCTGTAATACAGCGCTTTGAAAAGTTTTTCTGAATGGTCTCTGAGCTTAAAAAAAAACTTAGAATTTTTTTCTCAAACAAATTTTCTGCTACCAGGGGAGCATAATTTTGTAGAAGGAGGATTCTTGCAAACTATTTTATTTAAACTTGAAATCTTCCTTTTCGGAAAGAAAGGAAGGACAATAATCCTGATATAATTTCAACCGCCCACCGCCACGCCCATCGCCACGCCCACCGCCACGTTCACAGCCACACCCACCAGCACGCCCACCGCCACGCTCATACTGAGTAATCTAGTAATAAAATTTAGATCATAAATATCTCAGCAATCATCAGTTCTAAAATTTTTTTTGTACATTCAACCACCAGTCCAAATAAACTTCTACAAGTCTTTTAAATTTCATCTATCTTACGCATGAAATGTGGATGTTTAGCGAGCAAAAATATATAATCTATAGTCTAGTTCTTACATAGGGAATTAAAACTCCTAAACTCATCAAGAAGAAGGCGTTGCATAATTGGATAGCCTAGTTCGATCTGTGCAAACCAGCAGAATTACATTATTGTAGCTCTAAAAGTATCTGTAATACAGCACTTTGAAAAGTTTTTCTGAATGGTCTCTTAGCTTAAAATAAAACTTAGAATTTTTTTCTCAAACAAATTTTCTGCTACCAGGGGAGCATAATTTTGTAGAAGAAGGATTCTTGCAAACTATTTTATTTAAACTTGAAATCTTCCTTTTCGGAAAGAAAGTAAGGACAATAATCCTGATACAATTTCAACCATCCACCGCCACGCCCACCGCCACGCCCATCGCCACACCCACTGCCACGTTCACAGACACACCCACCAGCACGCCCACCGCTACGCTCATACTGAGTAATCTAGTAATAAAATTTAGATCATAAATATCTCAGCAATCATCAAGCCTAAAATTTTATTTGAACATTCAACCACCAGTCCAAATAAACTTCTACAAGTCACTTAAATTTCATCTATCTTACGCATGAAATGTGGATGTTTAGCGAGTTAAAATATATAACCTATAGTCTAGTTCTTACATAGGGAATTAAAACTCCTAAACTCATCAAGAAGTAGGCGTTGCATAATTGGATAGCCTAGTTCGATCTATGCAAGCCAGCAGAATTACATTATTGTAGCTCTTAAAGTATCTGTAATACAGCGCTTCGAAAAGTTTTTCTGAATGGTCTCTTAGCTTAAAATAAAACTTAGAATTTTTTTCTCAAACAAATTTTCTGCTACCAGGGGAGCATAATTTTGTAGAAGGAGGATTCTTGCAAACTATTTTATTTAAACTTGAAATCTTCCTTTTCGGAAAGAAAGGAAGGACAATAATCCTGATATAATTTCAACCGCCCACCGCCACGCCCATCGCCACACCCACTGCCACGTTCACAGACACACCCACCAGCACGCCCACCGCCACGCTCATACTGGATAATCTAGTAATGAAATTTAGATCATAAATATCTCAGCAATCATCAGTTCTAAAATTTTTTTTGTACATTCAACCCACCAGTCCAAATAAACTTCTACAAGCCACTTAAATTTCATCTATCTTACGCATGAAATGTGGATGTTTAGCGAGCAAAAATATATAATCTATAGTCTAGTTCTTACATAGGGAATAAAAACTCCTAAACTCATCAAGAAGTAGGCGTTGCATAATTGGATAGCCTAGTTCGATCTGTGCAAACCAGCAGAACTACATTATTGTAGCTCTCAAAGTATCTGTAATACAGCGCTTTGAAAATTTTTTCTGAATGGTCTCTGAGCTAAAAATAAAACTTAGAATTTTTTTCTCAAACAAATTTTCTGCTACCAGGGGAGCATAATTTTGTAGAAGGAGGATTCTTGCAAACTATTTTATTTAAACTTGAAATCTTCCTTTTCGGAAAGAAAGGAAGGACAATAATCCTGATATAATTTCAACCGCCACGCCTACCGCCACACCCATTGTCACACCCATCGCCACGCCCACTGCCACGCCCATCGCCACACCCACTGCCACGTTCACAGACACACCCACCAGCACGCCCACCGCCACGCTCATACTGAGTAATCTAGTAATGAAATTTTGATCATAAATATCTCAGCAATCATCAGTTCTAAAATTTTTTTTGTACATTCAACCACCAGTCCAAATAAACTTCTACAAGTCACTTAAATTTCATCTATCTTACGCATGAAATGTGGATGTTTAGCGAGCAAAAATATATAATCTATAGTCTAGTTCTTACATATGGAATTAAAACTCCTAAGCTCATCAAGAAGAAGGCGTTGCATAATTGGATAGCCTAGTTCGATCTGTGCAAACCAGCAGAATTACATTATTGTAGCTCTTAAAGTATCTGTAATACAGCACTTTGAAAAGTTTTTCTGAATGGTCTCTGAGCTTAAAATAAAACTTAGAATTTGTTTCTCAAACAAATTTTCTGCTACCAGGGGAGCATAATTTTGTAGAAGAAGGATTCTTGCAAACTATTTTATTTAAACTTGAAATCTTCCTTTTCGGAAAGAAAGGAAGGACAATAATCCTGATATAATTTCAACCGCCCAACGCCACGCCCACCGCTCCGCCCACCGCCACGCCCATCGCCACACCCACTGCCACGTTCACAGACACACCCACCAGCACACCCACCGCCACGCTCATACTGAGTAATCTAGTTATGAAATTTAGATCATAAATATCTCAGCAATCATCAGTTCTAAAATTTTTTTTGTACATTCAACCACCAGTCCAAATAAACTTCTACAAGTCACTTAAATTTCATCTATCTTACGCATGAAATGTGGATGTTTAGCGAGCAAAAATATATAATCTATAGTCTAGTTCTTACATAGGGAATTAAAACTCCTAAACTCATCAAGAAGAAGGCGTTGCATAATTGGATAGCCTAGTTCGATCTATGCAAGCCAGCAGAATTACATTATTGTAGCTCTTAAAGTATCTGTAATACAGCGCTTCGAAAAGTTTTTCTGAATGGTCTCTTAGCTTAAAATAAAACTTAAAATTTTTTTCTCAAACAAATTTTCTGCTACCAGGGGAGCATAATTTTGTAGGAGGATTCTTGCATACTATTTTATTTAAACTTGAAATCTTCCTTTTCGGAAAGAAAGGAAGGACAATAATCCTGATATAATTTCAACCGCCCACCCCCACGCCCACCGCCACACCCACCGCCACGCCCATCGCCACGCCCACCGCCACACCCATCGCCACGCCCACTGCCACGCCCACTGCCACGCCCACTGCCACGCCCACCGCCACGCCCATCACCACACCCACTGCCACGTTCACAGACACACCCACCAGCACGCCCACCGCCACGCTCATACTGAGTAATCTAGTAATGAAATTTAGATCATAAATATCTCAGCAATCATCAGTTCTAAAATTTTTTTTGTACATTCAACCACCAGTCCAAATAAACTTCTACAAGCCACTTTAATTTCATCTATCTTACGCATGAAATGTGGATGTTTAGCGAGCAAAAATATATAATCTATAGTCTAGTTCTTACATAGGGAATAAAAACTCCTAAACTCATCAAGAAGTAGGCGTTGCATAATTGGATAGCCTAGTTCTATCTGTGCAAACCAGCAGAATTACATTATTGTAGCTCTCAAAGTATCTGTAATACAGCGCTTTGAAAAGTTTTTCTGAATGGTCTCTGAGCTTAAAATAAAACTTAGAATTTTTTTCTCAAACAAATTTTCTGCTACCAGGGGAGCATAATTTTGTAGAAGGACAATAATACTGCAAACTATTTTATTTAAACTTGAAATCTTCCTTTTCGGAAAGAAAGGAAGGTCAATAATCCTGATACAATTTCAACCACCCACCGCCACGCCCACCGCCACGCCCACCACCACGCCCATCGCCACAACCACACCCACTGCCACGTTCACAGACACACCCACCAGCACGCCCACTGCCACGCTCATACTGAGTAATCTAGTAATAAAATTTAGATCATAAATATCTCAGCAATCATCAGTTCTAAAATTTTATTTGTACATTCAACCACCAGTCCAAATAAACTTCTACCAGTCACTTTAATTTCATCTATCTTACGCATGAAATGTGGATGTTTAGCGAGCAAAAATATATAATCTATAGTCTAGTTCTTACATAGGCAATAAAAACTCCTAAACTCATCAATAAGTAGGCGTTGCATAATTGGATAGCCTAGTTCGATCTGTGCAAACTAGCAGAATTACATTATTGTAGCTCTCAAAGTATCTGTAATACAGCGCTTTGAAAAGTTTTTCTGAATGGTCTCTGAGCTTAAAATAAAACTTAGAATTTTTTTCTCAAACAAATTTTCTGCTACCAGGGAAGCATAATTTTGTAGAAGGAGGATTCTTGCAAACTATTTTATTTAAACTTGAAATCTTCCTTTTCGGAAAGAAAGGAAGGACAATAATCCTGATATAATTTCAACCGCCCACCGCCACGCCCACCGCCACACCCATCGCCACGCCCACTGCCACGCCCATCACCACACTCATTGCCACGTTCACAGACACACCCACCAGCACGCCCACCGCCACGCTCATACTGAGTAATCGTGTAATAAAATTTAGATCATAAATATCTCAGCAATCATCAGTTCTAAAATTTTTTTTGTACATTCAACCACCAGTCCAAATAAACTTCTACCAGTCACTTAAATTTCATCTATTTTACGCATGAAATGTGGATGTTTAGCGAGTAAAAATATATAATCTATAGTCTAGTTCTTACATAGGGAATTAAAACTCCTAAACTCATCAAGATGTTGGCGTTGCGTAATTGGATAGCCTAGTTCGATCTGTGCAAACCAGCAGAATTACATTATTGTAGCTCTTAAAGTATCTGTAATAAAGCGCTTTGAAAAGTTTTTCTGAATGGTCTCTGAGCTTAAAATAAAACTTAGAATTTTTTTCTCAAACAAATTTTCTGCTACCAGGGGAGCATAATTTTGTAGAAGGAGGATTCTTGCAAACTATTTTATTTAAACTTGAAATCTTCCTTTTCGGAAAGAAAGGAAGGTCAATAATCCTGATACAATTTTAACCACCCACCGCCACGCCCACCGCCACGCCCATCGCCACGTTCACAGCCACACCCACCAGCACGCCCACCGCCACGCTCATACTAAGTAATCTAGTAATAAAATTTAGATCATAAATATCTCAGCAATCATCAGTTCTAAAATTTTATTTGTACCTTCAACCACCAGTCCAAATAAACTTCTACAAGTCACTTAAATTTCATCTATCTTACGCATGAAATGTGGATGTTTAGCGAGTAAAAATATATAATCTATAGTCTAGTTCTTACATAGGGAATTAAAACTCCTAAACTCATCAAGATGTAGGCGTTGCGTAATTGGATAGCCTAGTTCGATCTGTGCAAACCAGCAGAATTACATTATTGTAGCTCTTAAAGTATCTGTAATACAGCGCTTTGAAAAGTTTTTCTGAGTGGTCTCTTAGCTTAAAATAAAACTTAGAATTTTTTTCTCAAACAAATTTTCTGCTACCAGCGGACCATAATTTTGTAGAAGGAGGATTCTTGCAAACTATTTTATTTAAACTTGAAATCTTCCTTTTCGGAAAGAAAGTAAGGACAATAATCCTGATACAATTTCAACCATCCACCGCCACGCCCACCGCCAAGCCCACCGCCACGCCCATCGCCACACCCACTGCCACGTTCACAGACACACCCACCAGCACGCCCACCGCTACGCTCATACTGAGTAATCTAGTAATGAAATTTACTGCCTGTTTAACGATATCGAACGTCATCGTTCGCATAGAAAATTACATTTAAAACAAAAACAAAGTTCGTACAATGTTCGAACTTTGTTTTTGTTTTAAATGTAAGTAATTTTCTATGCGAACGATGACGTTCGATATCGTTAAACAGGCAGTTAGATCATAAATATCTCAGCAATCATCAGTTCTAAAATTTTTTTTGTACATTCAACCACCAGTCCAAATAAACTTCTACAAGCCACTTAAATTTCATCTATCTTACGCATGAAATGTGGATGTTTAGCGAGCAAAAATATATAATCTATAGTCTAGTTCTTACATAGGGAATAAAAACTCCTAAACTCATCAAGAAGTAGGCGTTGCATAATTGGATAGCCTAGTTCGATCTGTGCAAACCAGCAGAACTACATTATTGTAGCTCTCAAAGTATCTGTAATACAGCGCTTTGAAAATTTTTTCTGAATGGTCTCTGAGCTTAAAATAAAACTTAGAATTTTTTTCTCAAACAAAATTTCTGCTACCAGGGGAGCATAATTTTGTAGAAGGAGGATTCTTGCAAACTATTTTATTTAAACTTGAAATCTTCCTTTTCGGAAAGAAAGGAAGGACAATAATCCCGATACAATTTCAACCATCCACCGCCACGCCCACCGCCAAGCCCATCGCCACACCCACTGCCACTTTCACAGACACACCCACCAGCACGCCCACCGCTACGCTCATACTGAGTAATCTAGTAATGAAATTTAGATCATAAATATTTCAGCAATCATCAGTTCTAAAATTTTTTTTGTACATTCAACCACCAGTCCAAATAAACTTCTACAAGCCACTTAAATTTCATCTATCTTACGCATGAAATGTGGATGTTTAGCGAGCAAAAATATATAATCTATAGTCTAGTTCTTACATAGGGAATAAAAACTCCTAAACTCATCAAGAAGTAGGCGTTGCATAATTGGATAGCCTAGTTCGATCTGTGCAAACCAGCAGAACTACATTATTGTAGCTCTCAAAGTATCTGTAATACAGCGCTTTGAAAATTTTTTCTGAATGGTCTCTGAGCTTAAAATAAAACTTAGAATTTTTTTCTCAAACAAATTTTCTGCTACCAGGGGAGCATAATTTTGTAGAAGGAGGATTCTTGCAAACTATTTTATTTAAACTTAAAATCTTCCTTTTCGGAAAGAAAGGAAGGACAATAATCCTGATATAATTTCAACCGCCCACCGCCACGCCCACCGCCACACCCATCGCCACGCCCACTGCCACGCCCATCACCACACTCATTGCCACGTTCACAGACACACCCACCAGCACGCCCACCGCCACGCTCATACTGAGTAATCGTGTAATAAAATTTAGATCATAAATATCTCAGCAATCATCAGTTCTAAAATTTTTTTTGTACATTCAACCACCAGTCCAAATAAACTTCTACCAGTCACTAAAATTTCATCTATTTTACGCATGAAATGTGGATGTTTAGCGAGTAAAAATATATAATCTATAGTCTAGTTCTTACATAGGGAATTAAAACTCCTAAACTCATCAAGATGTTGGCGTTGCGTAATTGGATAGCCTAGTTCGATCTGTGCAAACCAGCAGAATTACATTATTGTAGCTCTTAAAGTATCTGTAATAAAGCGCTTTGAAAAGTTTTTCTGAATGGTCTCTGAGCTTAAAATAAAACTTAGAATTTTTTTCTGAAACAAATTTTCTGCTACCAGGGGAGCATAATTTTGTAGAAGGAGGATTCTTGCAAACTATTTTATTTAAACTTGAAATCTTCCTTTTCGGAAAGAAAGGAAGGTCAATAATCCTGATACAATTTTAACCACCCACCGCCACGCCCACCGCCACGCCCATCGCCACGTTCACAGCCACACCCACCAGCACGCCCACCGCCACGCTCATACTAAGTAATCTAGTAATAAAATTTAGATCATAAATATCTCAGCAATCATCAGTTCTAAAATTTTATTTGTACCTTCAACCACCAGTCCAAATAAACTTCTACAAGTCACTTAAATTTCATCTATCTTGCGCATGAAATGTGGATTTTTAGCGAGCAAAAATATATAATCTATAGTCTAGTTCTTACATAGGGAATTAAAACTCCTAAGCTCATCAAGAAGAAGGCGTTGCATAATTGGATAGCCTAGTTCGATCTGTGCAAACCAGCAGAATTACATTATTCTAGCTCTTAAAGTATCTGTAATACAGCGCTTTGAAAAGTTTTTCTGAATGGTCTCTTAGCTTAAAATAAAACTTAAAATTTTTTTCTCAAACAAATTTTCTGCTACCAGGGGAGCATAATTTTGTAGAAGGAGGATTCTTGCATACTATTTTATTTAAACTTGAAATCTTCCTTTTCGGAAAGAAAGGAAGGACAATAATCCTGATATAATTTCAACCGCCCACCGCCACGCCCACCGCCACGCCCACCGCCACACCCACCGCCACACCCATCGCCACGTTCACTGCCACGCCCATCACCACACCCACTGCCACGTTCACAGACACACCCACCAGCACGCCCACCGCCACGCTCATACTGAGTAATCTAGTAATGAAATTTAGATCATAAATATCTCAGCAATCATCAGTTCTAAAATTTTTTTTGTACATTCAACCACCAGTCCAAATAAACTTCTACAAGCCACTTAAATTTCATCTATCTTACGCATGAAATGTGGATGTTTAGCGAGCAAAAATATATAATCTATAGTCTAGTTCTTACATAGGGAATTAAAACTCCTAAACTCATCAAGAAGTAGGCGTTGCATAATTGGATAGCCTAGTTCGATCTGTGCAAACCAGCAGAATTACATTATTGTAGCTCTTAAAGTATCTGTAATACAGCGCTTTGAAAAGTTTTTCTGAATGGTCTCTTAGCTTAAAATAAAACTTAGAATTTTTTTCTCAAACAAATTTTCTGCTACCAGGGGAGCATAATTTTGTAGAAGGAGGATTCTTGCAAACTATTTTATTTAAACTTGAAATCTTCCTTTTCGGAGAGAAAGGAAGGACAATAATCCTGATACAATTTCAACCACCCACCGCCACGCCCATCGCCATGTTCACAGCCACACCCACCAGCACGCCCACCGCCACGCTCATACTGAGTAATCAAGTAATAAAATTTAGATCATAAATATCTCAGCAATCATCAGTTCTAAAATTTTTTTTGTACATTCAACCACCAGTCCAAATAAACTCCTACAAGTCACTTAAATTTCATCTATCTTGCGCATGAAATGTGGATTTTTAGCGAGCAAAAATATATAATCTATAGTCTAGTTCTTACATAGGGAATTAAAACTCCTAAGCTCATCAAGAAGAAGGCGTTGCATAATTGGATAGCCTAGTTCGATCTGTGCAAACCAGCAGAATTACATTATTGTAGCTCTTAAAGTATCTGTAATACAGCACTTTGAAAAGTTTTTCTGAATGGTCTCTTAGCTTAAAATAAAACTTAGAATTTTTTTCTCAAACAAATTTTCTGCTACCAGGGGAGCATAATTTTGTAGAAGGAGGATTCTTGCAAACTATTTTATTTAAACTTGAAATCTTCCTTTTCGGAAAGAAAGGAGGGACAATAATCCTGATATAATTTCAGCCGCCCAACGCCACGCCCACCGCCACACCCACCGCCACACCCACCGCCACACCCATCGCCACGCCCACTGCCACGCCCATCACCACACCCACTGCCACGTTCACAGGCACACCCACCAGCACGCCCACCGCCACGCTCATACTGAGTAATCTAGTAATGAAATTTAGATCATAAATATCTCAGCAATCATCAGTTCTAAAATTTTTTTTGTACATTCAACCACCAGTCCAAATAAACTTCTTACATAGGGAATTAAAACTCCTAAACTCATCAAGAAGTAGGCGTTGCGTAATTGGATAGCCTAGTTCGATCTGTGCAAACCAGCAGAATTACATTATTGTAGCTCTTAAAGTATCTATAATACAGCGCTTTGAAAAGTTTTTTTGAATGGTCTCTTAGCTTAAAATAAAACTTAGAATTTTTTTCTCAAACAAATTTTCTGCTACCAGGGGAGCATAATTTTGTAGAAGGAGGATTCCTGCAAACTATTTTATTTAAACTTGAAATCTTCCTTTTCGGAAAGAAAGGAAGGTCAATAATCCTGATACAATTTCAACCACCCACCGCCACGCCCACCGCCACGCCCATCGCCACACCCACTGCCACGTTCACAGACACACCCACCAGCACGCCCACCGCCACGCTCATACTGAGTAATCTAGTAATAAAATTTAGATCATAAATATCTCAGCAATTATCAGTTCTAAAATTTTATTTGTACATTCAACCACCAGTCCAAATAAACTTCTACAAGTCACTTAAATTTCATCTATCTTACGCATGAAATGTGGATGTTTAGCGAGTAAAAATATATAATCTATAGTCTAGTTCTTACATAGGGAATTAAAACTCCTAAACTCATCAAGAAGTAGGCGTTGCATTATTGGATAGCCTAGTTCGATCTGTGCAAACCAGCAGAATTACATTATTGTAGCTCTTAAAGTATCTGTAATACAGCGCTTTGAAAAGTTTTTCTGAATGGTCTCTTAGCTTAAAATAAAACTTAGAATTTTTTTCTCAAACAAATTTTTTGCTACCAGGGGAGCATAATTTTGGAGAAGGAGGATTCTTGCATACTATTTTATTTAAACTTGAAATCTTCCTTTTCGGAAAGAAAGGAAGGACAATAATCCTGATACAATTTCAACCGCCACGCCCATCGCCACACCCACTGCCACGTTCACAGACACCCACGAGCACGCCCACCGCCACGCTCATACTGAGTAATCTAGAAATGAAATTTAGATTATAAATATCTCAGCAATCATCAGTTCTAAAATTTTTTTTGTACATTCAACCACCAGTCCAAATAAACTTCTACAAGTCACTTAAATTTCATCTATCTTACGCATGAAATGTGGATGTTTAGCGAGTAAAAATATATAATCTATAGTCTAGTTCTTACATAGGGAATTAAAACTCCTAAACTCATCAAGAAGTAGGCGTTGCGTTATTGGATAGCCTAGTTCGATCTGTGCAAACCAGCAGAATTACATTATTGTAGCTCTTAAAGTATCTGTAATACAGCGCTTTGAAAAGTTTTTCTGTATGGTCTCTTAGCTTAATAAAACTTAGAATTTTTTTCTCAAACAAATTTTCTGCTACCAGGGGAGCATAATTTTGTAGAAGGAGGATTCTTGCAAACTATTTTATTTAAACTTGAAATCTTCCTTTTCGGAAAGAAAGGAAGGACAATAATCCTGATATAATTTCAACCACCCACCGCCACGCCCACCACCACGCCCACCGCCACGCCCACCACCACGCCCATCGCCACACCCACTGCCACGTTCACAGACACACCCACCAGCACGCCCACCGCCACGGTCATACTGAGTAATCTAGTAATAAAATTTAGATCATAAATATCTCAGCAATCATCAGTTCTAAAATTTTTTTTGTACATTCAACCACCAGTCCAAATAAACTTCTACAAGTCACTTAAATTTTATCTATCTTACGCATGAAATGTGGATGTTTAGCGAGCAAAAATATATAATCTATAGTCTAGTTCCTACATAGGGAATTAAAACTCCTAAACTCATCAAGAAGTAGGCGTTGCGTAATTGGATAGCCTAGTTCGATCTGTGCAAACCAGCAGAATTACATTATTGTAGCTCTTAAAGTATCTATAATACAGCGCTTTGAAAAGTTTTTCTGAATGGTCTCTTAGCTTAAAATAAAACTTAGAATTTTTTTCTCAAACAAATTTTCTGCTACCAGGGGAGCATAATTTTGTAGAAGGAGGATTCCTGTAAACTATTTTATTTAAACTTGAAATCTTCCTTTTCGGAAAGAAAGGAAGGACAATAATCCTGATATAATTTCAACCGCCCACCGCCACGCCTACCGCCACACCCATCGCCACGCCCATAGCCACGCCCAACGCTACGCCCATCACCACACCCACCGTCACGCCCACCGCCACGCGCACCGCCACGTCCACCGCCACGCCCACCGCCACGCCCTGTGCAAACCCTGTGCAAACCAGCAGAATTACATTATTGTAGCTCTCAAAGTATCTGTAATACAGCGCTTTGAAAAGTTTTTCTGAATGGTCTCTGAGCTTAAAATAAAACTTAGAATTTTTTTCTCAAACAAATTTTCTGCTAACAGGGGAGCATAATTTTGTAGAAGGAGGATTCTTGCAAACTATTTTATTTAAACTTGGAATCTTCCTTTTCGGAAAGAAAGGAAGGACAATAATCCTGATATAATTTCAACCGCCCACCGCCACGCCCACCGCCACGCCCACCGCCACGCCCTGTGCAAACCCTGTGCAAACCAGCAGAATTACATTATTGTAGCTCTCAAAGTATCTGTAATACAGCGCTTTGAAAAGTTTTTCTGAATGGTCTCTGAGCTTAAAATAAAACTTAGAATTTTTTTCTCAAACAAATTTTCTGCTACCAGGGGAGCATAATTTTGTAGAAGGAGGATTCTTGCAAACTATTTTATTTAAACTTGAAATCTTCCTTTTCGGAAAGAAAGGAAGGACAATAATCCTGATATAATTTCAACCGCCCACCGCCACGCCCAACGCCACGCCCAACGCCACGCCAACCACCACGCCCACCGCCACGCCCTGTGCAAACCCTGTGCAAACCAGCAGAATTACATTATTGTAGCTCTCAAAGTATCTGTAATACAGCGCTTTGAAAAGTTTTTCTGAATGGTCTCTGAGCTTAAAATAAAACTTAGAATTTTTTTCTCAAACAAATTTTCTGCTACCAGAGGAGCACAATTTTGTAGAAGGAGGATTCTTGCAAACTATTTTATTTAAACTTGAAATCTTCCTTTTCGGAAAGAAAGGAAGGAGAATAATCCTGATATAATTTCAACCACCCACCGCCACGCCCACCGCCACACCCATCGCCACTTCCATCGCCACGCCCATAGCCACGTTCAACGCCACACCCACTGCCACGTTCACAGACACACCCACCAGCACGCCCACCGCCACGCTCATACTGAGTAATCTAGTAATAAAATTTAGATCATAAATATCTCAGCAATCATCAGTTCTAAAATTTTTTTTGTACATTCAACCACCAGTCCAAATAAACTTCTACAAGTCACTTAAATTTTATCTATCTTACGCATGAAATGTGGATGTTTAGCGAGCAAAAATATATAATCTATAGTCTAGTTCCTACATAGGGAATTAAAACTCCTAAACTCATCAAGAAGTAGGCGTTGCGTAATTGGATAGCCTAGTTCGATCTGTGCAAACTAGCAGAATTACATTATTGTAGCTCTCAAAGTATCTGTAATACAGCGCTTTGAAAAGTTTTTCTGAATGGTCCCTGAGCTTAAAATAAAACTTAGAATTTTTTTCTCAAACAAATTTTCTGCTACCAGGGGAGCATAATTTTGTAGAAGGAGGATTCTTGCAGACTATTTTATTTAAACTAGAAATCTTCCTTTTCGGAAAGAAAGGAAGGACAATAATCCTGATATAATTTCAACCGCCCACACCCACGCCTACCGCCACACCCATCGCCACGCCCATCGCCACGCCCATAGCCACGCCCAACGCTACGCCCATCACCACACCCACCGCCACGCCCTGTGCAAACCCTGTGCAAACCAGCAGAATTACATTATTGTAGCTCTCAAAGTATCTGTAATACAGAGCTTTGAAAAGTTTTTCTGAATGGTCTCGGAGCTTAAAATAAAACTTAGAATTTTTTTCTCAAACAAATTTTCTGCTACCAGGGGAGCATAATTTTGTAGAAGGAGGATTCTTGCAAACTATTTTATTTAAACTTGGAATCTTCCTTTTCGGAAAGAAAGGAAGGACAATAATCCTGATATAATTTCAACCGCCCACCGCCACGCCCACCGCCACGCCCACCGCCACGCCCACCGCAAACCCTGTGCAAACCAGCAGAAATACATTATTGTAGCTCTCAAAGTATCTGTAATACAGCGCTTTGAAAAGTTTTTCTGAATGGTCTCTGAGCTTTAAATAAAACTTAGAATTTTTTTCTCAAACAAATTTTCTGCTACCAGGGGAGCATAATTTTGTAGAAGGAGGATTCCTGCAAACTATTTTATTTAAACTTGAAATCTTCCTTTTCGGAAAGAAAGGAAGGACAATAATCCTGATATAATTTCAACCGCCCACCGCCACGCCTACCGCCACACCCATCGCCACGCCCATAGCCACGCCCAACGCTACGCCCATCACCACGCCAACCGCCACGCCCACCGCAAACCCTGTGCAAACCAGCAGAAATACATTATTGTAGCTCTCAAAGTATCTGTAATACAGCGCTTTGAAAAGTTTTTCTGAATGGTCTCTGAGCTTTAAATAAAACTTAGAATTTTTTTCTCAAACAAATTTTCTGCTACCAGGGGAGCATAATTTTGTAGAAGGAGGATTCTTGCAAACTATTTTTATACCCTTCACCGAAGGTAAAAGGGTATATATAAGTTTGTCATTCCGTTTGTAATTTCTACAATATTGATACTACACCCTATAAAGTATATATATTCTGGGTCCTTATGAAAAGCGAAGTTGATTTAACGATATCCGTCCGTCTGTCCGTCTGTCCGTCCGTCTGTCCGTCTGTCCGTCTTACGTTTGATATGTGTTTTCCGGTGACTCCAGACATGATAGCGGCTAGGTTGTTTCACACTTATGTCACATATAGTCCACCATTTCTTGCTATTGAAATTCAGCCACATCGGTCCAAAAATGGCTGAGATATGAGCAAAAAACCACGACTACCTCTAATTTTTTCCAAAAATCCCTTGTTGTTGTTGTATTTTTATTACTTTTTTGTGTATATCTGGAGACCGGCAAGAGCCAAAGTTTCCAAATTAGGTACACACATTAAGGTTATCAATATACAGC
>OZ007563.1:122750934-122770934 GCA_963931875.1 Pollenia griseotomentosa
CCAAAGTTTCCAAATTAGGTACACACATTAAGGTTATCAATATACAGCATTCCACAAAATGTGGGCGGGATTGAACAAGTGGGCGTGGTACCTCCCGTGCAAAAAATATCAAAAATTGTATAAAAACCTGCTTTTTTGGACTGTCATATGACCTATGGTTACGCGTTATATATCAAAAGAACGGAAATCTTTAGTAGAAAATATTTTCTGAAAATTTCGGAAAAATCCGTTCAGATACAAAAAAGTTATGACCAAAATATAATTTTTTTTTGGAAAATACCCATTTTCGGACACAATAGATCTTCCCGAGTCCAACGTTTATAACTCAAGTAAATGGTAAATTTCTTCTTTAACACGTCAGTATATAAATCTGTCAAATCGGTTAAAAAATGGCTGAGTTATAACCGAAATACTGAATTCCCAAAAATTACTCTTTTTATACCCTTCACCGAAGGTAAAAGGGTATATATGGGCATTTCCGCCAAATGGTCCACCGTGACCGAAAATTTAAAAGTTATTAAAATCTGATTATTTTACGATATTGTTATGGAGAAATATTTAGATTTTACTAATTTTATAAATTTACCCATAAATTTGTTCACTTAGATGAACAATCAGACTGCAAAGTTGTGCAAACGTACTTTCTTATTTGTAAGTATGTTTTATTGTATATTTTCTTTAATATTATCTTCCTTAAAAGAGGTGATATTTGATGAAAATTATTCCAAAAAAAATTTCTTACATGGTCTGTAATCTAAGGAAGAGTTCGAAGAGAAATATGTTATTCGAATTAACGGTAAATTTTTATTTTGTATTAATCATTATTCAGTTAAATTATTGTGGAAAAAATTTCACGTTCGAATTGTCACGTATCGAACCAGATTTTAGCTTAAACAAAAAATAGTACAGACGATTTTGGAACCAAACCAAAGACATTTTAATGTTACATTGCTATGTAAAATTCTGAAAGTAGTTTGACTAAAAAATTGTGCCAGGTTTCGCTGAACTACAACTTTTTATACATGGCCACAAAAACTACTTCTATTTTTTTCACGTTCGAACCGCTACTTCTTTTGCCATTATCTTTGACTTAGAATCGCGCCCCCCATAAACTTTAGCATAGATAATAGTGCTTTCTTAGTGCTATAATTTAAGGGTTAAAAGAACGTAAAAATATTTGTTGTTTAAAATGTTGTTGCATTTTTGATGCGTACGACTGTCACGTTCAACACTTTGGAATTACCCATATAAGATTGTCATTCCGTTTGTAATTTCTACAATATTGATACTACACCCTATAAAGTATATATATTCTGGGTCCTTATGAAAAGCGAAGTTGATTTAACGATATCCGTCCGTCTTACCGTCTGTCCGTCCGTCTGTCCGTCTGTCCGTCTTACGTTTGATATGTGTTTTCCGGAGACTCCAGACATGATAGCGGCTAGGTTGTTTCACACTTATGTCACATATAGTCCACCATTTCTTGCTATTGAAATTCAGCCACATCGGTCCAAAAATGGCTGAGATATGAGCAAAAAACCACGACTACCTCTAATTTTTTCCAAAAATCCCTTGTTGTTGTTGTATTTTTATTACTTTTTTGTGTATATCTGGAGACCGGCAAGAGCCAAAGTTTCCAAATTAGGTACACACATTAAGGTTATCAATATACAGCATTCCACAAAATGTGGGCGGGATTGAACAAGTGGGCGTGGTACCTCCCGTGCAAAAAATATCAAAAATTGTATAAAAACCTGCTTTTTTGGACTGTCATATGACCTATGGTTACGCGTTATATATCAAAAGAACGGAAATCTTTAGTAGAAAATATTTTCTTAAAATTTCGGAAAAATCCGTTCAGATACAAAAAAGTTATGACCAAAATATAATTTTTTTTTTGGAAAATACCCATTTTCGGACACAATAGATCTTCCCGAGTCCAAGGTTTATAACTCAAGTAAATGGTAAATTTCTTCTTTAACACGTCAGTATATAAATCTGTCAAATCGGTTAAAAAATGGCTGAGTTATAACCGAAATACTGAATTCCCAAAAATTACTCTTTTTATACCCTTCACCGAAGGTAAAAGGGTATATATAAGTTTGTCATTCCGTTTGTAATTTCTACAATATTGATACTACACCCTATAAAGTATATATATTCTGGGTCCTTATGAAAAGCGAAGTTGATTTAACGATATCCGTCCGTCTGTCCGTCCGTCTGTCCGTCCGTCTGTCCGTCTTACGTTTGATATGTGTTTTCCGGAGACTCCAGACATGATAGCGGCTAGGTTGTTTCACACTTATGTCACATATAGTCCACCATTTCTTGCTGTTGAAATTCAGCCACATCGGTCCAAAAATGGCTGAGATATGAGCAAAAAACCACGACTACCTCTAATTTTTTCCAAAAATCCCTTGTTGTTGTTGTATTTTTATTACTTTTTTGTGTATATCTGGAGACCGGCAAGAGCCAAAGTTTCCAAATTAGGTACACACATTAAGGTTATCAATATACAGCATTCCACAAAATGTGGGCGGGATTGAACAAGTGGGCGTGGTACCTCCCGTGCAAAAAATATCAAAAATTGTATAAAAACCTGCTTTTTTGGACTGTCATATGACCTATGGTTACGCTTTATATATCAAAAGAACGGAAATCTTTAGTAGAAAATATTTTCTGAAAATTTCGGAAAAATCCGTTCAGATACAAAAAAGTTATGACCAAAATATAATTTTTTTTTTGGAAAATACCCATTTTCGGACACAATAGATCTTCCCGAGTCCAAGGTTTATAACTCAAGTAAATGGTAAATTTCTTCTTTAACACGTCAGTATATAAATCTGTCAAATCGGTTAAAAAATGGCTGAGTTATAACCAAAATACTGAATTCCCAAAAATTACTCTTTTTATACCCTTCACCGAAGGTAAAAGGGTATATATAAGTTTGTCATTCCGTTTGTAATTTCTACAATATTGATACTACACCCTATAAAGTATATATATTCTGGGTCCTTATGAAAAGCGAAGTTGATTTAACGATATCCGTCTCTTCCCCCCACGCCCCCCTCCTTTGCATTTGTTTACATATACTAGCATAATGCCCAATATGATTTTCGTTACCACCCTTCTTTATTATTTCATCTATTTAACGAAATAATTTTAACAAATAGAAACGGGGAATTTTTGATTATTTTTGCCACTTAAAAACTCGACAAAAAAAGATAAATCTACGGTATGACAACAATGCCTTTACTAACAGAAACAAACAAACACACATATATGGTACAGACCATTTTGGTGAATATAGGCCACTATTACGGTTCACAACTCAAATAAGTTGATTCGGTTTACAACTTTGCTGAGTTGAGTTGACACAACTGAGTTGAGTTGTGAACGGTAAAAGGAGCCATATTTAATTTTAATGATGTTCAAACAACGTTCGTTCATGGTTCAGGCGTCTAGGGGGTTGAGTTTAGAAACTGTGAGTCCTCTGGTTCGAATCTTGGTTTTTCAAAGAGAAATTTTTTTTTTTACTTTTATGTTCTAAAAACGATTTAAAAAAAATATTTACCAGTTTTCGATTTTAAAATTTAATTTATAATGAAGCTTTTAGTATTGTAAATACATATGTATGTATATGTAAAAATTATTTTGTTTTTGTGTAGTTGCTCTGGTATCTGCTCGCACAATGGTGAAGGGTATATAAGATTCGGCACAGCCGAATATAGCACTCTTACTTGTTTTATTTAAACTTGAAATCTTCCTTTTCGGAAAGAAAGGAAGGACAATAATCCTGATATAATTTCAACCGCCCACCGCCACGCCCACCGCCACGCCCACCGCCACGCCCACCGCCACGCCCAACGCCACGCCCACCGCCACGCCCAACGCCACGCCAACCACCACGCCCACCGCCACGCCCTGTGCAAACCCTGTGCAAACCAGCAGAATTACATTATTGTAGCTCTCAAAGTATCTGTAATACAGCGCTTTGAAAAGTTTTTCTGAATGGTCTCTGAGCTTAAAATAAAACTTAGAATTTTTTTCTCAAACAAATTTTCTGCTACCAGGGAGCACAATTTTGTAGAAGGAGGATTCTTGCAAACTATTTTATTTAAACTTGAAATCTTCCTTTTCGGAAAGAAAGGAAGGAGAATAATCCTGATATAATTTCAACCACCCACCGCCACGCCCACCGCCACACCCATCGCCACGCCCATAGCCACGCCCAACGCCACACCCACTGCCACGTTCACAGACACACCCACCAGCACGCCCACCGCCACGCTCATACTGAGTAATCTAATAATAAAATTTAGGTCATAAATATCTTAGCAATCATCAGTTCTAAAATTTTTTTTGTACATTCAACCACCAGTCCAAATAAACTTCTACAAGTCACTTAAATTTTATCTATCTTACGCATGAAATGTGGATGTTTAGCGAGCAAAAATATATAATCTATAGTCTAGTTCCTACATAGGGAATTAAAACTCCTAAACTCATCAAGAAGTAGGCGTTGCGTAATTGGATAGCCTAGTTCGATCTGTGCAAACTAGCAGAATTACATTATTGTAGCTCTCAAAGTATCTGTAATACAGCGCTTTGAAAAGTTTTTCTGAATGGTCCCTGAGCTTAAAATAAAACTTAGAATTTTTTCTCAAACAAATTTTCTGCTACCAGGGGAGCATAATTTTGTAGAAGGAGGATTCTTGCATACTATTTTATTTAAACTTGAAATCTTCCTTTTCGGAAAGAAAGGAAGGACAATAATCCTGATAAAATTTCAACCGCCCACCGCCACGCCTACCGCCACACCCATCGCCACGCCCATCGCCACGCTCTCAAAGTATCTGTAATACAGCGCTTTGAAAAGTTTTTCTGAATGGTCTCGGAGCTTAAAATAAAACTTAGAATTTTTTTCTCAAACAAATTTTCTGCTACCAGGGGAGCATAATTTTGTAGAAGGAGAATTCTTGCAAACTATTTTATTTAAACTTGAAATCTTCCTTTTCGGAAAGAAAGGAAGGACAATTATCCTGATATAATTTCAACCGCCCACCGCCACGCCCACCGCCACGCCCTGTGCAAACCAGCAGAATTACATTATTGTAGCTCTCAAAGTATCTGTAATACAGCGCTTTGAAAAGTTTTTCTGAATGGTCTCTTAGCTTAAAATAAAACTTAGAATTTTTTTCTCAAACAAATAGTCTGCTACCAGGGGAGCATAATTTTGTAGAAGGAGGATTCTTGCAAACTATTTTATTTAAACTTGAAATCTTCCTTTTCGGAAAGAAAGGAAGGACAATAATCCTGACATAATTTCAACCGCCCACCGCCACGCCCATCGCCACACCCACTGCCACGTTCACAGACACACCCACCAGCACGCCCACCGCCACGCTCATACTGAGTAATCTAGTAATAAAATTTAGATCATAAATATCTCAGCAATTATCAGTTCTAAAATTTTATTTGTACATTCAACCACCAGTCCAAATAAACTTCTACAAGTCACTTAAATTTCATCTATCTTACGCATGAAATGTGGATGTTTAGCGAGTAAAAATATATAATCTATAGTCTAGTTCTTACATAGGGAATTAAAACTCCTAAACTCATCAAGAAGTAGGCGTTGCATAATTGGATAGCCTAGTTCGATCTGTGCAAACCAGCAGAATTACATTATTGTAGCTCTTAAAGTATCTGTAATACAGCGCTTTGAAAAGTTTTTCTGAATGGTCTCTTAGCTTAAAATAAAACTTAGAATTTTTTTCTCAAACAAATTTTCTGCTACCAGGGGAGCATAATTTTGTAGAAGAAGGATTCTTGCAAACTATTTTATTTAAACTTGAAATCTTCCTTTTCGGAAAGAAAGTAAGGACAATAATCCTGATACAATTTCAACCATCCACCGCCACGCCCACCGCCACGCCCATCGCCACACCCACTGCCACGTTCACAGACACACCCACCAGCACGCCCACCGCTACGCTCATACTGAGTAATCTAGTAATAAAATTTAGATCATAAATATCTCAGCAATCATCAAGCCTAAAATTTTATTTGAACATTCAACCACCAGTCCAAATAAACTTCTACAAGTCACTTAAATTTCATCTATCTTACGCATGAAATGTGGATGTTTAGCGAGTTAAAATATATAACCTATAGTCTAGTTCTTACATAGGGAATTAAAACTCCTAAACTCATCAAGAAGTAGGCGTTGCATAATTGGATAGCCTAGTTCGATCTATGCAAGCCAGCAGAATTACATTATTGTAGCTCTTAAAGTATCTGTAATACAGCGCTTCGAAAAGTTTTTCTGAATGGTCTCTTAGCTTAAAATAAAACTTAGAATTTTTTTCTCAAACAAATTTTCTGCTACCAGGGGAGCATAATTTTGTAGAAGGAGGATTCTTGCAAACTATTTTATTTAAACTTGAAATCTTCCTTTTCGGAAAGAAAGGAAGGACAATAATCCTGATATAATTTCAACCGCCCGCCGCCACGCCCATCGCCACACCCACTGCCACGTTCACAGACACACCCACCAGCACGCCCACCGCCACGCTCATACTGGATAATCTAGTAATGAAATTTAGATCATAAATATCTCAGCAATCATCAGTTCTAAAATTTTTTTTGTACATTCAACCCACCAGTCCAAATAAACTTCTACAAGCCACTTAAATTTCATCTATCTTACGCATGAAATGTGGATGTTTAGCGAGCAAAAATATATAATCTATAGTCTAGTTCTTACATAGGGAATAAAAACTCCTAAACTCATCAAGAAGTAGGCGTTGCATAATTGGATAGCCTAGTTCGATCTGTGCAAACCAGCAGAACTACATTATTGTAGCTCTCAAAGTATCTGTAATACAGCGCTTTGAAAATTTTTTCTGAATGGTCTCTGAGCTAAAAATAAAACTTAGAATTTTTTTCTCAAACAAATTTTCTGCTACCAGGGGAGCATAATTATGTAGAAGGAGGATTCTTGCAAACTATTTTATTTAAACTTGAAATCTTCCTTTTCGGAAAGAAAGGAAGGACAATAATCCTGATATAATTTCAACCGCCACGCCTACCGCCACGCCCACCGCCACACCCATTGTCACACCCATCGCCACGCCCACTGCCACGCCCATCGCCACACCCACTGCCACGTTCACAGACACACCCACCAGCACGCCCACCGCCACGCTCATACTGAGTAATCTAGTAATGAAATTTTGATCATAAATATCTCAGCAATCATCAGTTCTAAAATTTTTTTTGTACATTCAACCACCAGTCCAAATAAACTTCTACAAGTCACTTAAATTTCATCTATCTTACGCATGAAATGTGGATGTTTAGCGAGCAAAAATATATAATCTATAGTCTAGTTCTTACATATGGAATTAAAACTCCTAAGCTCATCAAGAAGAAGGCGTTGCATAATTGGATAGCCTAGTTCGATCTGTGCAAACCAGCAGAATTACATTATTGTAGCTCTTAAAGTATCTGTAATACAGCACTTTGAAAAGTTTTTCTGAATGGTCTCTGAGCTTAAAATAAAACTTAGAATTTGTTTCTCAAACAAATTTTCTGCTACCAGGGGAGCATAATTTTGTAGAAGAAGGATTCTTGCAAACTATTTTATTTAAACTTGAAATCTTCCTTTTCGGAAAGAAAGGAAGGACAATAATCCTGATATAATTTCAACCGCCCAACGCCACGCCCACCGCTCCGCCCACCGCCACGCCCATCGCCACACCCACTGCCACGTTCACAGACACACCCACCAGCACACCCACCGCCACGCTCATACTGAGTAATCTAGTTATGAAATTTAGATCATAAATATCTCAGCAATCATCAGTTCTAAAATTTTTTTTGTACATTCAACCACCAGTCCAAATAAACTTCTACAAGTCACTTAAATTTCATCTATCTTACGCATGAAATGTGGATGTTTAGCGAGCAAAAATATATAATCTATAGTCTAGTTCTTACATAGGGAATTAAAACTCCTAAACTCATCAAGAAGAAGGCGTTGCATAATTGGATAGCCTAGTTCGATCTATGCAAGCCAGCAGAATTACATTATTGTAGCTCTTAAAGTATCTGTAATACAGCGCTTCGAAAAGTTTTTCTGAATGGTCTCTTAGCTTAAAATAAAACTTAAAATTTTTTTCTCAAACAAATTTTCTGCTACCAGGGGAGCATAATTTTGTAGGAGGATTCTTGCATACTATTTTATTTAAACTTGAAATCTTCCTTTTCGGAAAGAAAGGAAGGACAATAATCCTGATATAATTTCAACCGCCCACCCCCACGCCCACCGCCACACCCACCGCCACGCCCATCGCCACGCCCACCGCCACACCCATCGCCACGCCCACTGCCACGCCCACTGCCACGCCCACTGCCACGCCCACCGCCACGCCCATCACCACACCCACTGCCACGTTCACAGACACACCCACCAGCACGCCCACCGCCACGCTCATACTGAGTAATCTAGTAATGAAACTTAGATCATAAATATCTCAGCAATCATCAGTTCTAAAATTTTTTTTGTACATTCAACCACCAGTCCAAATAAACTTCTACAAGCCACTTTAATTTCATCTATCTTACGCATGAAATGTGGATGTTTAGCGAGCAAAAATATATAATCTATAGTCTAGTTCTTACATAGGGAATAAAAACTCCTAAACTCATCAAGAAGTAGGCGTTGCATAATTGGATAGCCTAGTTCTATCTGTGCAAACCAGCAGAATTACATTATTGTAGCTCTCAAAGTATCTGTAATACAGCGCTTTGAAAAGTTTTTCTGAATGGTCTCTGAGCTTAAAATAAAACTTAGAATTTTTTTCTCAAACAAATTTTCTGCTACCAGGGGAGCATAATTTTGTAGAAGGACAATAATACTGCAAACTATTTTATTTAAACTTGAAATCTTCCTTTTCGGAAAGAAAGGAAGGTCAATAATCCTGATACAATTTCAACCACCCACCGCCACGCCCACCGCCACGCCCACCACCACGCCCATCGCCACACCCACACCCACTGCCACGTTCACAGACACACCCACCAGCACGCCCACTGCCACGCTCATACTGAGTAATCTAGTAATAAAATTTAGATCATAAATATCTCAGCAATCATCAGTTCTAAAATTTTATTTGTACATTCAACCACCAGTCCAAATAAACTTCTACCAGTCACTTTAATTTCATCTATCTTACGCATGAAATGTGGATGTTTAGCGAGCAAAAATATATAATCTATAGTCTAGTTCTTACATAGGCAATAAAAACTCCTAAACTCATCAAGAAGTAGGCGTTGCATAATTGGATAGCCTAGTTCGATCTGTGCAAACTAGCAGAATTACATTATTGTAGCTCTCAAAGTATCTGTAATACAGCGCTTTGAAAAGTTTTTCTGAATGGTCTCTGAGCTTAAAATAAAACTTAGAATTTTTTTCTCAAACAAATTTTCTGCTACCAGGGGAGCATAATTTTGTAGAAGGAGGATTCTTGCAAACTATTTTATTTAAACTTGAAATCTTCCTTTTCGGAAAGAAAGGAAGGACAATAATCCTGATATAATTTCAACCGCCCACCGCCACGCCCACCGCCACACCCATCGCCACGCCCACTGCCACGCCCATCACCACACTCATTGCCACGTTCACAGACACACCCACCAGCACGCCCACCGCCACGCTCATACTGAGTAATCGTGTAATAAAATTTAGATCATAAATATCTCAGCAATCATCAGTTCTAAAATTTTTTTTGTACATTCAACCACCAGTCCAAATAAACTTCTACCAGTCACTTAAATTTCATCTATTTTACGCATGAAATGTGGATGTTTAGCGAGTAAAAATATATAATCTATAGTCTAGTTCTTACATAGGGAATTAAAACTCCTAAACTCATCAAGATGTTGGCGTTGCGTAATTGGATAGCCTAGTTCGATCTGTGCAAACCAGCAGAATTACATTATTGTAGCTCTTAAAGTATCTGTAATACAGCGCTTTGAAAAGTTTTTCTGAGTGGTCTCTTAGCTTAAAATAAAACTTAGAATTTTTTTCTCAAACAAATTTTCTGCTACCAGCGGACCATAATTTTGTAGAAGGAGGATTCTTGCAAACTATTTTATTTAAACTTGAAATCTTCCTTTTCGGAAAGAAAGTAAGGACAATAATCCTGATACAATTTTAACCACCCACCGCCACGCCCACCGCCACGCCCATCGCCACGTTCACAGCCACACCCACTGCCACGTTCACAGACACACCCACCAGCACGCCCACCGCTACGCTCATACTGAGTAATCTAGTAATGAAATTTACTGCCTGTTTAACGATATCGAACGTCATCGTTCGCATAGAAAATTACATTTAAAACAAAAACAAAGTTCGTACAATGTTCGAACTTTGTTTTTGTTTTAAATGTAATTTTCTATGCGAACGATGACGTTCGATATCGTTAAACAGGCAGTTAGATCATAAATATCTCAGCAATCATCAGTTCTAAAATTTTTTTTGTACATTCAACCACCAGTCCAAATAAACTTCTACAAGCCACTTAAATTTCATCTATCTTACGCATGAAATGTGGATGTTTAGCGAGCAAAAATATATAATCTATAGTCTAGTTCTTACATAGGGAATAAAAACTCCTAAACTCATCAAGAAGTAGGCGTTGCATAATTGGATAGCCTAGTTCGATCTGTGCAAACCAGCAGAACTACATTATTGTAGCTCTCAAAGTATCTGTAATACAGCGCTTTGAAAATTTTTTCTGAATGGTCTCTGAGCTTAAAATAAAACTTAGAATTTTTTTCTCAAACAAAATTTCTGCTACCAGGGGAGCATAATTTTGTAGAAGGAGGATTCTTGCAAACTATTTTATTTAAACTTGAAATCTTCCTTTTCGGAAAGAAAGGAAGGACAATAATCCCGATACAATTTCAACCATCCACCGCCACGCCCACCGCCAAGCCCATCGCCACACCCACTGCCACTTTCACAGACACACCCACCAGCACGCCCACCGCTACGCTCATACTGAGTAATCTAGTAATGAAATTTAGATCATAAATATTTCAGCAATCATCAGTTCTAAAATTTTTTTTGTACATTCAACCACCAGTCCAAATAAACTTCTACAAGCCACTTAAATTTCATCTATCTTACGCATGAAATGTGGATGTTTAGCGAGCAAAAATATATAATCTATAGTCTAGTTCTTACATAGGGAATAAAAACTCCTAAACTCATCAAGAAGTAGGCGTTGCATAATTGGATAGCCTAGTTCGATCTGTGCAAACCAGCAGAACTACATTATTGTAGCTCTCAAAGTATCTGTAATACAGCGCTTTGAAAATTTTTTCTGAATGGTCTCTGAGCTTAAAATAAAACTTAGAATTTTTTTCTCAAACAAATTTTCTGCTACCAGGGGAGCATAATTTTGTAGAAGGAGGATTCTTGCAAACTATTTTATTTAAACTTGAAATCTTCCTTTTCGGAAAGAAAGGAAGGTCAATAATCCTGATACAATTTTAACCACCCACCGCCACGCCCACCGCCACGCCCATCGCCACGTTCACAGCCACACCCACCAGCACGCCCACCGCCACGCTCATACTAAGTAATCTAGTAATAAAATTTAGATCATAAATATCTCAGCAATCATCAGTTCTAAAATTTTATTTGTACCTTCAACCACCAGTCCAAATAAACTTCTACAAGTCACTTAAATTTCATCTATCTTGCGCATGAAATGTGGATTTTTAGCGAGCAAAAATATATAATCTATAGTCTAGTTCTTACATAGGGAATTAAAACTCCTAAACTCATCAAGATGTTGGCGTTGCGTAATTGGATAGCCTAGTTCGATCTGTGCAAACCAGCAGAATTACATTATTGTAGCTCTTAAAGTATCTGTAATAAAGCGCTTTGAAAAGTTTTTCTGAATGGTCTCTGAGCTTAAAATAAAACTTAGAATTTTTTTCTCAAACAAATTTTCTGCTACCAGGGGAGCATAATTTTGTAGAAGGAGGATTCTTGCAAACTATTTTATTTAAACTTGAAATCTTCCTTTTCGGAAAGAAAGGAAGGTCAATAATCCTGATACAATTTTAACCACCCACCGCCACGCCCACCGCCACGCCCATCGCCACGTTCACAGCCACACCCACCAGCACGCCCACCGCCACGCTCATACTAAGTAATCTAGTAATAAAATTTAGATCATAAATATCTCAGCAATCATCAGTTCTAAAATTTTATTTGTACCTTCAACCACCAGTCCAAATAAACTTCTACAAGTCACTTAAATTTCATCTATCTTGCGCATGAAATGTGGATTTTTAGCGAGCAAAAATATATAATCTATAGTCTAGTTCTTACATAGGGAATTAAAACTCCTAAGCTCATCAAGAAGAAGGCGTTGCATAATTGGATAGCCTAGTTCGATCTGTGCAAACCAGCAGAATTACATTATTGTAGCTCTTAAAGTATCTGTAATACAGCGCTTTGAAAAGTTTTTCTGAATGGTCTCTTAGCTTAAAATAAAACTTAAAATTTTTTTCTCAAACAAATTTTCTGCTACCAGGGGAGCATAATTTTGTAGAAGGAGGATTCTTGCATACTATTTTATTTAAACTTGAAATCTTCCTTTTCGGAAAGAAAGGAAGGACAATAATCCTGATATAATTTCAACCGCCCACCGCCACGCCCACCGCCACGCCCACCGCCACACCCACCGCCACACCCATCGCCACGTTCACTGCCACGCCCATCACCACACCCACTGCCACGTTCACAGACACACCCACCAGCACGCCCACCGCCACGCTCATACTGAGTAATCTAGTAATGAAATTTAGATCATAAATATCTCAGCAATCATCAGTTCTAAAATTTTTTTTGTACATTCAACCACCAGTCCAAATAAACTTCTACAAGCCACTTAAATTTCATCTATCTTACGCATGAAATGTGGATGTTTAGCGAGCAAAAATATATAATCTATAGTCTAGTTCTTACATAGGGAATTAAAACTCCTAAACTCATCAAGAAGTAGGCGTTGCATAATTGGATAGCCTAGTTCGATCTGTGCAAACCAGCAGAATTACATTATTGTAGCTCTTAAAGTATCTGTAATACAGCGCTTTGAAAAGTTTTTCTGAATGGTCTCTTAGCTTAAAATAAAACTTAGAATTTTTTTCTCAAACAAATTTTCTGCTACCAGGGGAGCATAATTTTGTAGAAGGAGGATTCTTGCAAACTATTTTATTTAAACTTGAAATCTTCCTTTTCGGAGAGAAAGGAAGGACAATAATCCTGATACAATTTCAACCACCCACCGCCACGCCCATCGCCATGTTCACAGCCACACCCACCAGCACGCCCACCGCCACGCTCATACTGAGTAATCAAGTAATAAAATTTAGATCATAAATATCTCAGCAATCATCAGTTCTAAAATTTTTTTTGTACATTCAACCACCAGTCCAAATAAACTCCTACAAGTCACTTAAATTTCATCTATCTTGCGCATGAAATGTGGATTTTTAGCGAGCAAAAATATATAATCTATAGTCTAGTTCTTACATAGGGAATTAAAACTCCTAAGCTCATCAAGAAGAAGGCGTTGCATAATTGGATAGCCTAGTTCGATCTGTGCAAACCAGCAGAATTACATTATTGTAGCTCTTAAAGTATCTGTAATACAGCACTTTGAAAAGTTTTTCTGAATGGTCTCTTAGCTTAAAATAAAACTTAGAATTTTTTTCTCAAACAAATTTTCTGCTACCAGGGGAGCATAATTTTGTAGAAGAAGGATTCTTGCAAACTATTTTATTTAAACTTGAAATCTTCCTTTTCGGAGAGAAAGGAAGGACAATAATCCTGATACAATTTCAACCACCCACCGCCACGCCCACCGCCACGCCCATCGCCATGTTCACAGCCACACCCACCAGCACGCCCACCGCCACGCTCATACTGAGTAATCAAGTAATAAAATTTAGATCATAAATATCTCAGCAATCATCAGTTCTAAAATTTTTTTTGTACATTCAACCACCAGTCCAAATAAACTTCTACCAGTCACTTAAATTTCATCTATTTTACGCATGAAATGTGGATGTTTAGCGAGTAAAAATATATAATCTATAGTCTAGTTCTTACATAGGGAATTAAAACTCCTAAACTCATCAAGATGTTGGCGTTGCATAATTGGATAGCCTAGTTCGATCTGTGCAAACCAGCAGAATTACATTATTGTAGCTCTTAAAGTATCTGTAATAAAGCGCTTTGAAAAGTTTTTCTGAATGGTCTCTTAGCTTAAAATAAAACTTAGAATTTTTTTCTCAAACAAATTTTCTGCTACCAGGGGAGCATAATTTTGTAGAAGGAGGATTCTTGCAAACTATTTTATTTAAACTTGAAATCTTCCTTTTCGGAGAGAAAGGAAGGACAATAATCCTGATACAATTTCAACCACCCACCGCCACGCCCACCGCCACGCCCATCGCCATGTTCACAGCCACACCCACCAGCACGCCCACCGCCACGCTCATACTGAGTAATCTAGTAATAAAATTTAGATCATAAATATCTCAGCAATTATCAGTTCTAAAATTTTATTTGTACATTCAACCACCAGTCCAAATAAACTTCTACAAGTCACTTAAATTTCATCTATCTTACGCATGAAATGTGGATGTTTAGCGAGCAAAAATATATAATCTATAGTCTAGTTCTTACATAGGGAATTAAAACTCCTAAACTCATCAAGAAGTAGGCGTTGCATAATTGGATAGCCTAGTTCGATCTGTGCAAACCAGCAGAATTACATTATTGTAGCTCTTAAAGTATCTGTAATACAGCGCTTTGAAAAGTTTTTCTGAATGGTCTCTTAGCTTAAAATAAAACTTAGAATTTTTTTCTCAAACAAATTTTCTGCTACCAGGGGAGCATAATTTTGTAGAAGGAGGATTCTTGCAAACTATTTTATTTAAACTTGAAATCTTCCTT
Organism: Pollenia griseotomentosa; assembly: GCA_963931875.1. Classification (NCBI taxonomy): domain Eukaryota; kingdom Metazoa; phylum Arthropoda; class Insecta; order Diptera; family Polleniidae; genus Pollenia; species Pollenia griseotomentosa. Next base: position 122,765,987 of record OZ007563.1, read on the forward strand.
TTCGGAAAGAAAGGAGGGACAATAATCCTGATATAATTTCAGCCGCCCAACGCCACGCCCACCGCCACACCCACCGCCACACCCACCGCCACACCCATCGCCACGCCCACTGCCACGCCCATCACCACACCCACTGCCACGTTCACAGGCACACCCACCAGCACGCCCACCGCCACGCTCATACTGAGTAATCTAGTAATGAAATTTAGATCATAAATATCTCAGCAATCATCAGTTCTAAAATTTTTTTTGTACATTCAACCACCAGTCCAAATAAACTTCTTACATAGGGAATTAAAACTCCTAAACTCATCAAGAAGTAGGCGTTGCGTAATTGGATAGCCTAGTTCGATCTGTGCAAACCAGCAGAATTACATTATTGTAGCTCTTAAAGTATCTATAATACAGCGCTTTGAAAAGTTTTTTTGAATGGTCTCTTAGCTTAAAATAAAACTTAGAATTTTTTTCTCAAACAAATTTTCTGCTACCAGGGGAGCATAATTTTGTAGAAGGAGGATTCCTGCAAACTATTTTATTTAAACTTGAAATCTTCCTTTTCGGAAAGAAAGGAAGGTCAATAATCCTGATACAATTTCAACCACCCACCGCCACGCCCACCGCCACGCCCATCGCCACACCCACTGCCACGTTCACAGACACACCCACCAGCACGCCCACCGCCACGCTCATACTGAGTAATCTAGTAATAAAATTTAGATCATAAATATCTCAGCAATTATCAGTTCTAAAATTTTATTTGTACATTCAACCACCAGTCCAAATAAACTTCTACAAGTCACTTAAATTTCATCTATCTTACGCATGAAATGTGGATGTTTAGCAAGTAAAAATATATAATCTATAGTCTAGTTCTTACATAGGGAATTAAAACTCCTAAACTCATCAAGAAGTAGGCGTTGCATTATTGGATAGCCTAGTTCGATCTGTGCAAACCAGCAGAATTACATTATTGTAGCTCTTAAAGTATCTGTAATACAGCGCTTTGAAAAGTTTTTCTGAATGGTCTCTTAGCTTAAAATAAAACTTAGAATTTTTTTCTCAAACAAATTTTTTGCTACCAGGGGAGCATAATTTTGGAGAAGGAGGATTCTTGCATACTATTTTATTTAAACTTGAAATCTTCCTTTTCGGAAAGAAAGGAAGGACAATAATCCTGATACAATTTCAACCGCCACGCCCATCGCCACACCCACTGCCACGTTCACAGACACCCACGAGCACGCCCACCGCCACGCTCATACTGAGTAATCTAGAAATGAAATTTAGATTATAAATATCTCAGCAATCATCAGTTCTAAAATTTTTTTTGTACATTCAACCACCAGTCCAAATAAACTTCTACAAGTCACTTAAATTTCATCTATCTTACGCATGAAATGTGGATGTTTAGCGAGTAAAAATATATAATCTATAGTCTAGTTCTTACATAGGGAATTAAAACTCCTAAACTCATCAAGAAGTAGGCGTTGCGTTATTGGATAGCCTAGTTCGATCTGTGCAAACCAGCAGAATTACATTATTGTAGCTCTTAAAGTATCTGTAATACAGCGCTTTGAAAAGTTTTTCTGTATGGTCTCTTAGCTTAATAAAACTTAGAATTTTTTTCTCAAACAAATTTTCTGCTACCAGGGGAGCATAATTTTGTAGAAGGAGGATTCTTGCAAACTATTTTATTTAAACTTGAAATCTTCCTTTTCGGAAAGAAAGGAAGGACAATAATCCTGATATAATTTCAACCACCCACCGCCACGCCCACCGCCACGCCCACCACCACGCCCACCGCCACGCCCATCGCCACGCCCATCGCCACACCCACTGCCACGTTCACAGACACACCCACCAGCACGCCCACCGCCACGGTCATACTGAGTAATCTAGTAATAAAATTTAGATCATAAATATCTCAGCAATCATCAGTTCTAAAATTTTTTTTGTACTTTCAACCACCAGTCCAAATAAACTTCTACAAGTCACTTAAATTTTATCTATCTTACGCATGAAATGTGGATGTTTAGCGAGCAAAAATATATAATCTATAGTCTAGTTCCTACATAGGGAATTAAAACTCCTAAACTCATCAAGAAGTAGGCGTTGCGTAATTGGATAGCCTAGTTCGATCTGTGCAAACCAGCAGAATTACATTATTGTAGCTCTTAAAGTATCTATAATACAGCGCTTTGAAAAGTTTTTCTGAATGGTCTCTTAGCTTAAAATAAAACTTAGAATTTTTTTCTCAAACAAATTTTCTGCTACCAGGGGAGCATAATTTTGTAGAAGGAGGATTCCTGCAAACTATTTTATTTAAACTTGAAATCTTCCTTTTCGGAAAGAAAGGAAGGACAATAATCCTGATATAATTTCAACCGCCCACCGCCACGCCTACCGCCACACCCATCGCCACGCCCATAGCCACGCCCAACGCTACGCCCATCACCACACCCACCGTCACGCCCACCGCCACGCGCACCGCCACGTCCACCGCCACGCCCACCGCCACGCCCTGTGCAAACCCTGTGCAAACCAGCAGAATTACATTATTGTAGCTCTCAAAGTATCTGTAATACAGCGCTTTGAAAAGTTTTTCTGAATGGTCTCTGAGCTTAAAATAAAACTTAGAATTTTTTTCTCAAACAAATTTTCTGCTACCAGAGGAGCACAATTTTGTAGAAGGAGGATTCTTGCAAACTATTTTATTTAAACTTGAAATCTTCCTTTTCGGAAAGAAAGGAAGGACAATAATCCTGATATAATTTCAACCGCCCACCGCCACGCCCATAGCCACGTTCAACGCCACACCCACTGCCACGTTCACAGACACACCCACCAGCACGCCCACCGCCACGCTCATACTGAGTAATCTAGTAATAAAATTTAGATCATAAATATCTCAGCAATCATCAGTTCTAAAATTTTTTTTGTACATTCAACCACCAGTCCAAATAAACTTCTACAAGTCACTTAAATTTTATCTATCTTACGCATGAAATGTGGATGTTTAGCGAGCAAAAATATATAATCTATAGTCTAGTTCCTACATAGGGAATTAAAACTCCTAAACTCATCAAGAAGTAGGCGTTGCGTAATTGGATAGCCTAGTTCGATCTGTGCAAACTAGCAGAATTACATTATTGTAGCTCTCAAAGTATCTGTAATACAGCGCTTTGAAAAGTTTTTCTGAATGGTCCCTGAGCTTAAAATAAAACTTAGAATTTTTTTCTCAAACAAATTTTCTGCTACCAGGGGAGCATAATTTTGTAGAAGGAGGATTCTTGCAAACTATTTTATTTAAACTAGAAATCTTCCTTTTCGGAAAGAAAGGAAGGACAATAATCCTGATATAATTTCAACCGCCCACCGCCACGCCTACCGCCACACCCATCGCCACGCCCATCGCCACGCCCATAGCCACGCCCAACGCTACGCCCATCACCACACCCACCGCCACGCCCTGTGCAAACCCTGTGCAAACCAGCAGAATTACATTATTGTAGCTCTCAAAGTATCTGTAATACAGAGCTTTGAAAAGTTTTTCTGAATGGTCTCGGAGCTTAAAATAAAACTTAGAATTTTTTTTGTCAAACAAATTTTCTGCTACCAGGGGAGCATAATTTTGTAGAAGGAGGATTCTTGCAAACTATTTTATTTAAACTTGGAATCTTCCTTTTCGGAAAGAAAGGAAGGACAATAATCCTGATATAATTTCAACCGCCCACCGCCACGCCCACCGCCACGCCCACCGCCACGCCCACCGCAAACCCTGTGCAAACCAGCAGAAATACATTATTGTAGCTCTCAAAGTATCTGTAATACAGCGCTTTGAAAAGTTTTTCTGAATGGTCTCTGAGCTTTAAATAAAACTTAGAATTTTTTTCTCAAACAAATTTTCTGCTACCAGGGGAGCATAATTTTGTAGAAGGAGGATTCCTGCAAACTATTTTATTTAAACTTGAAATCTTCCTTTTCGGAAAGAAAGGAAGGACAATAATCCTGATATAATTTCAACCGCCCACCGCCACGCCTACCGCCACACCCATCGCCACGCCCATAGCCACGCCCAACGCTACGCCCATCACCACGCCAACCGCCACGCCCACCGCAAACCCTGTGCAAACCAGCAGAAATACATTATTGTAGCTCTCAAAGTATCTGTAATACAGCGCTTTGAAAAGTTTTTCTGAATGGTCTCTGAGCTTTAAATAAAACTTAGAATTTTTTTCTCAAACAAATTTTCTGCTACCAGGGGAGCATAATTTTGTAGAAGGAGGATTCTTGCAAACTATTTTTATACCCTTCACCGAAGGTAAAAGGGTATATATAAGTTTGTCATTCCGTTTGTAATTTCTACAATATTGATACTACACCCTATAAAGTATATATATTCTGGGTCCTTATGAAAAGCGAAGTTGATTTAACGATATCCGTCCGTCTGTCCGTCCGTCTGTCCGTCTGTCCGTCTTACGTTTGATATGTGTTTTCCGGTGACTCCAGACATGATAGCGGCTAGGTTGTTTCACACTTATGTCACATATAGTCCACCATTTCTTGCTATTGAAATTCAGCCACATCGGTCCAAAAATGGCTGAGATATGAGCAAAAAACCACGACTACCTCTAATTTTTTCCAAAAATCCCTTGTTGTTGTTGTATTTTTATTACTTTTTTGTGTATATCTGGAGACCGGCAAGAGCCAAAGTTTCCAAATTAGGTACACACATTAAGGTTATCAATATACAGCATTCCACAAAATGTGGGCGGGATTGAACAAGTGGGCGTGGTACCTCCCGTGCAAAAAATATCAAAAATTGTATAAAAACCTGCTTTTTTGGACTGTCATATGACCTATGGTTACGCGTTATATATCAAAAGAACGGAAATCTTTAGTAGAAAATATTTTCTGAAAATTTCGGAAAAATCCGTTCAGATACAAA